>JAQYXR010000097.1:0-210320 GCA_030545055.2 Neoaliturus tenellus
AATGTTAATAGTGGAATCATTTTATGAGAAAATATGGCCTAACCCCAAAAAAATTGCAACACGAGCGATTTTTTTTTTAAATGATAGCTAAGAGTGCCCTTATTAACCCCTCAAAAATCGCCATTAATCGCACCTTGGGAACATGCCCAAAAATTCAAAATGGCCGCCAAGGTTGCTGCCAAAATATATATTTTAGCTTATATCTCGAAAACGGTTAGTTTTATCAAAAATCTTTATTTTAGCAAAAATGTAGCTCTTTTAATGCCGATCAGTTTTCATTTTTACATTTTTTATGTCAGACGTATGGTATGGCCGCAATTTGCCGAGCCGTAATTCATTAAAATCTTCCTTTTTAGCGAATTTCCCTTTAGTGAAATTAAGTTATTACCGTAGGTCTCATGGTAAGACTCAAGACCGGGACCATCATAACTTTTCATTTTGGGGCCCCCAGAAGCCAAAAACAACATTCTTTTGAAGTTTTAGATATACACATATATATATATCCATATATATATTTATCTATATATCTATGTATCTGTAAGCACGATAGCAGTCACAAAAATGGTCCGATCATAATGAAATTTGGTATGGAGGTGTAAAGTGGTAATTATTCGAAGTATTTCGAAAATCAGCCCGATCGGATTATTGGAAGGGGGGTAAGGGGGATTTTACCCCTCAAAAATTGATTTTTAGCGAATTTCCCATAGGGAATAAGCTATTACCGTAGGTCTCATGGTAAGACCTAAGCCCGGGACCATGTTACTTTTTCGTTTTAAGGTGCCCAGAGACCAAAAATAATAGTCATTAAAATTTTTATATTTATATATATGTATATTTATATGTATATATTTATATATACATATATGTATGTGTCCCTAGGCACGATAACTCTCGTAAAAAAGGTCCGATCGACACCAAATTTGGTAGAGATGTGTAATCCTACGTTTATTCGGATGAGTTCGTAAACCAGACATATCGACCTACCGGAAGGGGTAGTTTTGGGGGGTTTTGTACCCCAAAAATGGGTTTTTTGCACTTTTCATATGTAATTTTAAAAAATTTTTAATTTTTGTTTTGACCATTGGATTTAGCTCAAAAAAACACACAATTTAGTATTTTGAAGCTTTGCTCTATCTCCATTGGTTACCGAGATATTAAAAAGTCTAAAGACAGTACATTGTATTTTGAGGCTCCAATGTTAATCTTATGGAGAATTGGGATGTGTTATATTTTAATTATTAACCAATATTTTTGGATGAAACTTGGTATTCATCTTCATTTGGTTGAGATTCATCCGTTTAAGGTAAAAAATCTCGGTTTTTGTACTTATCATGGCAGCAAACCTGCATACTCTTTTCCCATGTTAATCATATGGAGAATAGGCAAACTCTTTTATTTATGGACAGATATTGATGAAACTTACTATATGGCTTTATATGGTCAAAATAAATTTTTTCTATGCTAAAAACCTACTTTTAGTGTCCCCCATGGCAGCATGCCTGCATACTCTTTCCCTATATTTATCATAAGGAGAATAGACATTGATTTCCCTATTTATGAGCACGTGATGAAATTTTGTTTACAAGTTTAGCTGGTCAAAATTAATATTACTAATTTGGAAATTCGCTGAGTACGCAGGTCTGCTGCGACGGGAGCATTTTTTTGTTTTTTTACAAAAAAAACTTAAAATAATCAAATGTTATTTGACACCATTGAATTCAGCTTGAAAAAAACAAACAATTTTGTATCTTGAATCATTGCTCTATGTCTATTGGTTGCCGAGATATTGAAAGCGGTAAACACAGAACATTGTCCAAATGTTAACCTTATGGGAAATATATAAAATGCTATATATCCATTATTTCTCAACATATCTTAATAAAACTTGGTATGTGGCTTCATCTAGTAGAGATATACTTGATAATGGCCTAAAGTTCCCCATTTTTGACATTTCAGTGGCAGCAAACCTGCATACTCGCATTTCCCATGTTTTTCTAGTGGAGAATATTTCGCTGCAACAAGGGTATTTATTAAAAAAATATTCTTAATTTTTAATTTTTGATGACGAAATGTTTGAAAATAAAAATTTTACTTGAAAACATCATATTTATAAGTTGTTTGCGATGTGTTTTCTTACTTATTTTTAGTTTTACTTGGGATTTCACGATCATGTATGATCTCTTTTGCATGATTTAAATAATCTCCCATTTTAAAGTGTAACGGTTTTATTTTAAGCAGAGAAAAATAAAAATAGAATATTTAATTTAAGAACAGAAAATGAGTTGAATTTATTTCATTTGGCATGCAGGCCTGATCCAGGACTGCGGAGAACATATGAACAAAAAAAGGGCTGTTTCATTCCTTTGATGTTGGAAAATGCCGCTTTTGAGTCAGGCCGGTGACGTAATCAATCTGATGTCCATAAGAATAACATGTACCAGCTGATCAGGCTGGTGACGTTTTGGGTACTAAATTTTACATCGTTTTACCCAATGAAACAGCCCTTGTCTATTACATTACAGCAGTTTTCCCCAGTCCTGGGCCTGATCAACCTGCTAGACAACATCAGCTGGGTAGATAACAATACGCTGCAGCTCCAGCTGGCCAAGGCCACAGTTCACTTAGTTTTCCTGTTAGCCCCTGACTGACATGTCTAACTCTGCATACCCCTCCCACCCTTCTTTCTCTCTCTCTCTCTCTCTCTCCGTGGAGAACTTTCAGAGTGCGTTGAACTGCCTGAAGAGACACTGCAATCAATAAGTTACCATCTAACCTGCTCCTTCCTGGCCCATAATTGGATTTTGGCTGAGGTGAGATACCAAAATTTCAATAAAATATTAGTTTTTTTTATTAAATGAAAGGTTAACTTCCATTTTGGAAAATGAATATAAAGTTTATGAAATTTAAAGCTGACAAAATAATAGTTAACTGTGAACCAACCAGTATAAAGCTCATGAAATCACATGTTTGTAGTAGATTAAATTTTAGAATAAAAATAATGTTTTGTACAAATCTACTTTTGTGTAGTAATTGTCTGTAAATTTTCATGATTTATTAATATTTGTAAATGTTAAATGTTACATTCAAGTGAGTTGTAAATAAGCTTTTTGCTAGAAAATGTGCTCTTGAAACTGTTCAACCAACCTGTTATTTTCATGTTCATGCAAACCATGAAATCTGGATAGTCAATGTCTAGGAGAGGATTATAATAATTTTTTAGCTGTGAAAATAATTGTCGTAACTTGTCCTATGTTCAATGTTTATTAAATTCAGTATTTTTTTAAAGGTCATAATTAAATGTTTTTAGAATGACAGTAATTTTTGGTCAAACTGAATAAATATTAATTAAATCTTTCAGAATGTTTTTGAAGTGGTCAGTAAAATCAATCCTTTTACTTCAGGTAAATATTTCAAATGAAGAAATTAATACCAAACCGGCTGATATTATTTTTGTAGCTGTGATCTTTGTTAAATTGTGACAATTATTTACAAGTGTGATTTATTATGACTGAGATGTTAAGATAATTGTTTCCCTTTCAAAATAATTAATTAACTAATATTCTTTTGTTGTTGTTAATTTTAAATAATTTTACCAACAACTATGGTTCAAGGAAATATTTAACAATTAATGGTAATCTTACCTCCGTCAATCATCCAATGATAAAAGGTTAAATTCTCCTACTTAGCTGACATGTTTCGTTGTTATTACAACATCTTCAAAGCATTCGTAGTCGTCAAAAGTTAAAATTACACAACACAAACACGAACATTGAGACACACACGCATACGAACAGTGACATGAATTGATAGGCCTATCATAGCGACACGGACGGTCCCGGCGCGGGTAGCAGACTGCGGCGCCTAGGTCACTTCACTACTTGTACTGGGGTTATCGGTAGAGCAAAGGTTACCAGGTGATAACTTCCGTGAGTGTAGTAGGACATTAAAAATCGAGTGGGACCTGAATTGCAGTTTCTCATTGAGGATGTGCTGCTTATTTATATCATCGTCTTGAAACATTTTATAAATTTCTAATTCCTCCAGAGTATTTAATTTGCTACCTTTACCGCATACATGTAATACTTCCATGCCGTCATCGATTGCGCTCATTGAATGATTGCAGTCAAGTACGTGTTGGGCGAAAGCAGATGTTTGTTTATTATGCCTCGGGTTTGGTCGGTGTTCGTTGTAACGGGTTCTAAAACCCCGCCCTGTTTGCCCCACGTATTGGCTAGGACAGTCTGAACATTTAATTTTGTATACACCCGTCCTGTCTAGTTTATCAGTGTTCATTTCATTCTTAGACAGGGTGTTCCTTGTACGGTTTGTGGTTCTGAAGGCCAATTCAATGCCATTTTTCTTTAATTCTTTACTTAGGCCATTTTGCAATGTATGAGAAAATTCCACACAAACGTACTTCTTTTGCTGACTGTCGTTATTATCGGGTCTTCCATTTTTGTTTTTATGTTTTTTAACTAGTCTGTCTACTAGGCTACCCTTGTAACCATTAAAAAGCGCGATGTATTTTATCGTTTTATACTCTTTCTCATAGTTTTCGGGGCTCAAAGGGACCGTCAAAAGTCTGTGTACCATTGAATTAAAAGCAGCAACTTTCTGGGAATAAGGGTGATATGACGTTGAATGTATTGTTTGTGCTGAATATGTAGGTTTCCTGTATATGCTGTATTGAAAATTATTGTTTACCTTTGTAATTGTTAGATCTAGAAAATTGATGGAGTTATCTGTTTCTGTCTCAACGGTGAAAGTAAGTTTATGAGTTAATTTGTTCAGATAATTTAATAATAAGTCAATCTGTCTTCTGTTGCCATCAAATAAAACAATGGTATCATCTACATATCTGTGATATAAAAGAATCTTATTTCTATACTTGTTCTTGTCAGATAAAATATATTCATTTTCAATGGAATTCAAATAAATGTCTGAGAGAATTCCGGAAAGGGGCGAACCCATTGCTAAACCATCTTTCTGAGAGTAATATTTTCCATTAAATGTAAAATAATTCTGACTTAATATTTCCTTTAAGATGGTGACTAATTCATCTACTGCCTCAGGTAACATGTTGGATTTATTTATTAGGTTTGAGTGGACTATTTCGACTGTCTTTTCTAGTGGTACGTTGGTGTACAGATTTACTATGTCAAACGAGACAAGTAACTGATGTGTTTTAACCTGGTAGTTTTGTGACTTCTCAATAAAATCATAGGAATTTCTTAGGCTATGATTATTTTCAAAAACAATATTTTCTTTAAGAATCCTTTCCAATCTTTTGGCTATGTTGTAGGTAGGTGCATTAGTGTAATCCACTAAAGGTCTTATGGGAACCTCTTTTTTGTGGATTTTAGGAAGTCCCCTTAACACTGGTGCAGATGGGTTCATTACTCTTAAACCACGACATTCATTGGTATTGAATAGTATTTTGCTGCTATTTAAAAGTTTCTTAATCCTATTCTGATAGGTCTTACGAAGCCCGAGCCTTTATGTCACGGAAATTCCTATGATTTTATTGAGAAGTCACAAAACTACCAGGTTAAAACACATCAGTTACTTGTCTCGTTTGACATAGTAAATCTGAACACCAACGTACCACTAGAAAAGACAGTCGAAATAGTCCACTCAAACCTAATAAATAAATCCAACATGTTACCTGAGGCAGTAGATGAATTAGTCACCATCTTAAAGGAAATATTAAGTCAGAATTATTTTACATTTAATGGAAAATATTACTCTCAGAAAGATGGTTTAGCAATGGGTTCGCCCCTTTCCGGAATTCTCTCAGACATTTATTTGAATTCCATTGAAAATGAATATATTTTATCTGACAAGAACAAGTATAGAAATAAGATTCTTTTATATCACAGATATGTAGATGATACCATTGTTTTATTTGATGGCAACAGAAGACAGATTGACTTATTATTAAATTATCTGAACAAATTAACTCCTAAACTTACTTTCACCGTTGAGACAGAAACAGATAACTCCATCAATTTTCTAGATCTAACAATTACAAAGGTAAACAATAATTTTCAATACAGCATATACAGGAAACCTACATATTCAGCACAAACAATACATTCAACGTCATATCACCCTTATTCCCAGAAAGTTGCTGCTTTTAATTCAATGGTACACAGACTTTTGACGGTCCCTTTGAGCCCCGAAAACTATGAGAAAGAGTATAAAACGATAAAATACATCGCGCTTTTTAATGGTTACAAGGGTAGCCTAGTAGACAGACTAGTTAAAAAACATAAAAACAAAAATGGAAGACCCGATAATAACGACAGTCAGCAAAAGAAGTACGTTTGTGTGGAATTTTCTCATACATTGCAAAATGGCCTAAGTAAAGAATTAAAGAAAAATGGCATTGAATTGGCCTTCAGAACCACAAACCGTACAAGGAACACCCTGTCTAAGAATGAAATGAACACTGATAAACTAGACAGGACGGGTGTATACAAAATTAAATGTTCAGACTGTCCTAGCCAATACGTGGGGCAAACAGGGCGGGGTTTTAGAACCCGTTACAACGAACACCGACCAAACCCGAGGCATAATAAACAAACATCTGCTTTCGCCCAACACGTACTTGACTGCAATCATTCAATGAGCGCAATCGATGACGGCATGGAAGTATTACATGTATGCGGTAAAGGTAGCAAATTAAATACTCTGGAGGAATTAGAAATTTATAAAATGTTTCAAGACGATGATATAAATAAGCAGCACATCCTCAATGAGAAACTGCAATTCAGGTCCCACTCGATTTTTAATGTCCTACTACACTCACGGAAGTTATCACCTGGTAACCTTTGCTCTACCGATAACCCCAGTACAAGTAGTGAAGTGACCTAGGCGCCGCAGTCTGCTACCCGCGCCGGGACCGTCCGTGTCGCTATGATAGGCCTATCAATTCATGTCACTGTTCGTATGCGTGTGTGTCTCAATGTTCGTGTTTGTGTTGTGTAATTTTAACTTTTGACGACTACGAATGCTTTGAAGATGTTGTAATAACAACGAAACATGTCAGCTAAGTAGGAGAATTTAACCTTTTATCATTGGATGATTGACGGAGGTAAGATTACCATTAATTGTTCAAACATCATCCAGGGGCCACAAAATGGATTTTAATTAAGAAATATTTAAAATAAATGTGTTCGGGCCGATAGTGAATATTGTCTGAATTTGAGAAATGTTTTTACAAGTAGAAAAATATGTCAAATTTTTCTCTTCATCAATTTTAAATCTTTGCAATAAAAAAACCTCATGCATAAAATAACTTGCAGTAAATGTTTAGAAAATATATTTTAATTTATTGTTTGAAAAATGGTTTCTTAAAAAAAATTAATAATGTAATAGTTGTGACTATTTATGACTATATTTAACTTTAAATTAGGGTAGATATTATTTTCCTGTACATTGCTCAGGGATTGTACGGGAGCTGTGCGTGTGTTGTCTACCGCATCTACCTATTACGTCTATGGGTGCCTATGGTGCACCTTACCGGACTGTCTACCGTGGATGCCTATTGCCTGTTGCTGTTCTACCGACTCCTGGAGGATTTTCATGCCCTGGGACCATCAGTGGCGGATCAGTCATCGTAGGGTGCAAATCTACTACAAAATAAAAAGATCCCTCTTGAACATACAAACATAGTTTTACTATAGTATTAACATAGTTTGGCCCAAAGATTTAAAAGTTTAATCAACATTTTCAAAAATACTATTTTCATCGTCTTTTTCATTGTTTAATGAAAACCTTAGACTGTTTTCACAATTGTTTTCTAAACAATGACCACAGGAAATGGTGCAGTCGAATCCATTTTTTTTACACACACATCTCATAGAATTACAAGGAGTCTTGCAATTGCATCTGATCATTTTTAACAATGTCTCTGGTGCTGCTGGCAAATCCATCGTTTGGGGCACATACATGTTATCCCTCAAAGTCCATCCCCAGTCTGTAGCTATCATACTATCTTCTGTCTTTTTCCATATTTGAATTTGTAAATAGGCACGCAGACTGTGAAACTTTACTGCTGACTCTGTTGGAGGAAGTTGTTGAGGCTTTACAAAGCTTTTAGCTTTTTTTACTTTCGACAAAATACTTTTGTATCTACACGTGTTCATTGATTCGTTCTTATTTCCATTGAACAGACTAACCATAAGTTTCAGACCGATTTCTTCAACTTGATGTGGACTCAGATTTGGTGCACTGAAAGATGACAGCAGACCCCGAAAATACTCGTCTTCTAATGTTCGGTTGAATACAGATAGTTTTCCGATGTGAAAAATCCTCGAAGTTGTGTCGCACCCTGTATAGGCGTGCAGAGCTAATAGCGATTTAGCTAAATCTTCTCCAAGTGAGGATCTAATTTTTTGAATGTTATAAATATGATCTGAAAGTCGTTTGTCACTTCTGAATAGCAAGTTATAATTTGTTGTTATGTTACACCAATAGATAAGTAAAATAAGAAGATCTGTGTCCTCGCCAATCACTATTGTATCATGTTGCTCTGAATGTTTTATTGCGGTCAAAACAATATCTACGTCAGCATCATCTACTGCATGTACAACTGAGCATCCATTTTTTTCCATTTCTGTTGAGATTAGATCAATTAGCCGTTGTTTGTTTTCTTTATTAGAAAGAAAGACCTCCTTCTTACCAGTAAACTTCATTTCTGGTGTGAAGTTGACAGATGGTGCCTTTGCATGAGAACGACGTTTATGGGTCATATCTTTTATTGTACAACCAGATTGATATCCATCAAAAACAATAGTGGCATCTCCATACTTTGTTTTAACAAATTCTGCATACATTTTAGCGATATCTTTATATTTTATCTCTTTCTGCCAAGACAAACGATATAAAAGGGAGCCACCATCCAGTACATACTTTATGTTGTTCTGTTGTAGAGGCTGCACATCATGATCTTTATCAGACATATATGTGTGAATTGCTTTTGATATTTGGGGCTTATCAGCTTTCAACATCATGGATGAACTTTCAAATAATGCAGGAGGAAACGCACACAGTTCATATTTCATAACGTCACACAAGTCAATATCTCTTGAAGATGATAGGGCATATAATCGTTGAAACAATAAGGCAGTGTCAACAGTTCCCTCTTCTTTTGGTAACTTAATGTAATTACATGAATTGATAGTTTTCGCTTTGTCCTTAACCTTCATCTTCAATGAAAATACTTCTTCTCCCTTCATGCTTTCTAATATTCGTGTACCGATGGCGCGGAAGTTTTCAACATTAACGTCCTCTGTTGCAATCACACCTGTTACTATGTTCTGCAACTCTGGTTCACAGCTGTAGGGAGAGATGGGTTTTAAAATGTTGTAAACTTTTTCTGCATCTTCATTGTCACGTTTTACCTTTGATGGAGCCAAATTCCGGTGTTGCTCGCTGCTTTCATACGAAACATTCGTAAAAGCTTCCATTGCTTGGTTGTATTCAGAGTACACTGGCATTGATAATAACCACATCATTCTCTGGATTTCAGTCATGCCACTACCGTTCGTCAGTCCTCCATTGGTTTTTAATGATCTCATTAGACATTGTTCTATGATCATGTCAGGAGCAAGGCCAGCCCAGTTGCCATCAGATCGCCTAATCACATGACCACCATTCTCAAATATTGCATGGACGTCTGGATGTGTATTATGGAGTTTCAACAGATTTTGAATATGTAGGTAGACAGATTTTGTATAATTTCTGTGACCAGAAGCTGCAAAGATCGGTAGTGCTTCTAGCGAAGCTTCAATGAGTAATGAAAACGAACCAATACGATCTGCAGTTATTAACTTACGGAGAGTACTAATAGCACACTGATACTCAAGCCAAAGTAAGCTTGTCTTTGAAGTTTCCCTTAATCGACTTTGTGTTGATTTCAACATATCATCTATTAGCTTCAGATCCTCTCTTGATTCTAAATCTCTTGCCTTAATTACACCACTCATTAACATATCATAAGTCAAAATCAATTTTTCTTTCAAATCTTTGCCGGAATCACCAGTAGGAAACTGATCTTCAAGAAGCAGTGTTGTTAATACAGAATCTATTATGAGATGGGCTCTGACTGCACGAGAATATGCTTTACCACTCATTATATGGGGAACGGTGTGCTCTGCATATATTTCTTCAAGTATCTCTTCAAGTCCTGAACCTGCCATTAGACAACCAATTGCACCCAGTAAATTCATAGTTGTGTGGAAATTTCCTAGTAACAAGACAATGGATTTTAGATCGGGGTATTCTTCCCTTATGATTGAAGCCTTCCAGAACAATGGCTGGTCGAATGTAATTATAGCTGGTACATTGTTCTTTTCTGCCAACTCCTTGAGGAAATGTATGGTCGATAAGATGCAGTTCATGTCACTTGGATTTAAATCGATCATAGGTAAAAATTTGATTCCTGCCTTTCCAGTGTGAACTAATTCTTCATTACCATAGACAATTTGCATCATTCCAGACCATTGTCCTCTAGTTGGATTCAAGAATCCAGAGATTTGCCAAACAAGATCCACCATCATGCTATGATTGTTTGTCTTTGCATTTAAGTCTTTAAAGACAGTGCTTTTCAACATATCTTTTGCTGCTTTGTAATCTAGAATAGTTATTCTTGTTTTTTGGAGAAGCTCCTCATTGGTTATTTTACGACGCGTCACGGATGTCATTGATTCTCCAGTTGGCGAAATAGCTGCAATCATTCCCATGCCATGAATCGTATTTCTTCCATCAAGAGTACATACATTATGGTCTACATTATCGGCTACCATAATTACTCGAGATTTGTCGGTAACTGGTAAATTGGTGGATGAAACAAATGCTGAATTCCTTTCAAACAGCTGAACGTTATTGTACGATGTTGAAAATCCAAGTGCATGCAGGGTGTCTATGAGGTATCTTGATCGGAAATGATGGTAAAGTTGAACACCAAGACCTATTTGTAGTGGTGCCGCTATGGACCGTGGACGAGCAGATTGCATTATGGACTGACCAATGGATGCTACTTTTAGTTCTGTATTGCTTCCAGCAAAAATCGTTGATAATAACAAGTTTAATGACTTAGGCAGATAATTTAAAGCACTTTTAGGATTGAGTTCATCAGGGGCTGGATAATTATCTCTACTGCTTACAGATTTGGATTTAATCTCATTTTTTATTAGTTTTGCAGCCGCTTCTATGAGAATAAGTTCTTGTTTCTTAATGTCTATATCTTTTTTCTTATTATAATACTGTCTTAATATTACATCAGCAGACTCTTGCAAGCTCACTATATTGTCTACTCCACTTGCTTTGCTGATTACAATACGTTTTCCAAAGTGTTCTATTAACTTTTGTCTCATATATTGAGGGCTGTACGCTTTCACATTTGTCCCCATCAAGTTGGTTTCCATCACTTTTATTAGTTCGGTGATTGTTACTTGTATGTCTTCCATATCATTGGTTTCAAAATAGTCACACGATTTAAGAAAGGCTTCATACTGTACTTCAGATACTGGTCGACCTATTTTCTTAATTTTTTTGCTTTCAACATATTCGGGATTGTAAGCAATAGGAATTTGTTTTCCTGTGCGAAAGTTCACACTGCATGATTGGTGATACACACAGTCGGCGGCATATAGATCAGAAACAAATTCTATGCGACCTTTAACAGCAACGGACCATTCATCTTTCCTTTCAGAACAAATATTCATAATGCTTTGCCCAAACTCATGTGACATAACTTTTTTGCACTCGCTTGTTAAGCCATGTTTTTTACTGATTTCTGGGTCTACGAGAGTGCAACAAAATAGGCAATTAAACTTAGAATCGTAGTTTCCGCTGATTGAGCGACTACTTCTCTTGCCTCTAGGAACATTGTTTTCATCGTTGTTTAATGGTTTACCAAAAATTCTTTTGTTTGTAAATGTTTTACGACATGCTACATGTACTTTATCTCCTGGTGTAACTTTAATGCCACTTCCTCTGCTCTTACTGAAATTATTAATGGAAGACGATCCTTTAGTTGTGAGGGTAACGCTTTCTTGGATGTTATTTTCCTTATTGCAAATTTTACACACACAGGAAGATTCCATTTTTAATTATTCTTTAATTACAGACATAAAAAACACGTAAAAATTTGTATTTCTGAGTTTGATACTAGTGATAAAACAGTTCAAACAAACCCTCAAAAAGGGCAATTAATTAACCCTTATAGCTAACGGTGTTTCCCTATGCTAT
The DNA here is from genome assembly GCA_030545055.2 of Neoaliturus tenellus. NCBI lineage: Eukaryota > Metazoa > Arthropoda > Insecta > Hemiptera > Cicadellidae > Neoaliturus > Neoaliturus tenellus. The sequence continues at coordinate 12,259 of JAQYXR010000097.1, forward strand.
GCTGAAAAATGCCAGGCGATTTTGGTCTAACATGCAAGTAATGAGGGAACAATTTACATCCCCCCATTTTTTTAAAGGAATGTTCATCAAATTGTTTTGATTTTTCACATGAATATACAAGTTTTATAAAATAATTTTGTATTTTATAATTGTTTATGTATGAACTATCATAAGTATTTTAACTACATACGTAAGTGTCTAAACCTACAAAAGGCATTTTATACTGTGTCCATGTTAAGTGCTGATAAAAATAAACATCACGCATTGTGTTTCACTCTTATCCATAAGCCACTGTCACTATCCATTCATTTGAACCTTACTTTGTAATAAAATTCAAGAGTATTACTTTGGTTATAATTTTGGTATTTTCTATGTAAAGTTTGGTATTATATTACATACATCTCACTTCGTAACAACAATTATTACACATAAGAAAAAAAGAACAAACGACACATATTACTGAAGACACCAATTCAAAACAAATACAAGCCACACGGAACAGAGCACGGAAAACAAACAAAGAAATTATGTAAACAGCTGACCGCTAATGACAGTGAGAGAGCAAAATGCGGTGGCAATCATAAGATTGAAGCCTTTGGATCCCATTAATCAGCCAAAAGGTACACGATACTACCGCGTACAATACAAACTACTCGGACTCACCATCAGCTATCAATATCTCGGTAATCAATGGACATGGAGCAATAATTCAAAATACTAGATTATTATTATTATTATTATTATTATTATTATTATTTAGATGAATTCAATGCAGTGTAAACTAAAATTTGATTTTTTTTAAATTTTCTATGAAAAAAAACAAAAAAACCCGTTGCAGCAGACCTGCGTACTCAGCTTATTTCCTAATTAGTAATATTAATTTTGACCAGATAAACCTGTAAACCAAATGTCATCACGTGCTCATAAATAGGGAAATAAATGTCTAGTCTCCTTATGATAAATAGAAAAGAGTATGCAGGTATGCTGCCATGGGGAACACCAAAAGTAGGTTTTTAGCATAAAAACAATTTATTTCAACCATATAAAGCCATACTAAGTTTCATATATATCTGTCCATTGCTAAAGGATTTTGCCTATTCTCCATATGATTAACATGGGAAAAGAGTATGCAGGTTTGCTGAAATGATAAGTACAAAAACTGAGATTTTTTACCTTAAACGGATGAATCTCAACCAAATGAAGATGAATACCAAGTTTCATCCAAAAATATTGGTTAATAATTAAAATATTAACACATCCCAATTCTCCATAAGATTAACATTGGAGCCTCAAAATACAATGTACTGTCTTTAGACTTTTTAATATCTCGGTAACCAATGGAGATAGAGCAAAGCTTCAAAATACTAAATTGTGTGTTTTTTTGAGCTAAATCCAATGGTCAAAACAAAAATTAAAAATTTTTTAAAATTACATATGAAAAATGCAAAAAACCCATTTTTGGGGTACAAAACCCCCGAAAACTACCCCTTCCGGTAGGTCGATATGTCTGGTTTACGAACTCATCCGAATAAGCGTAGGATTACACATCTCTACCAAATTTGGTGTCGATCGGACCTTTTTTACGAGAGTTATCGTGCCTAGGGACACATACATATATGTATATATAAATATATACATATAAATATACATATATATAAGTATAAAAATTTTAATGACTATTATTTTTGGTCTCTGGGCACCTTAAAACGAAAAAGTAACATGGTCCCGGGCTTAGGTCTTACCATGAGACCTACGGTAATAGCTTATTCCCTATGGGAAATTCGCTAAAAATCAATTTTTGAGGGGTAAAATCCCCCTTACCCCCCTTCCAATAATCCGATCGGGCTGATTTTCGAAATACTCCGAATAATTACCACTTTACACCTCCATACCAAATTTCATTATGATCGGACCATTTTTGTGACTGCTATGGTGCTTACAGATACATAGATATATAGATAAATATATATATGGATTTATATATATGTGTATATATAAAAATTCAAAAGAATGTTGTTTTTGGCTTCTGGGGGCCCCAAAATGAAAAGTTATGATGGTTCCGGTCTTAGGTCTTACCAAGAGACCTACGGTAATAGCTTAATTTTGCCTATAGGGAAATTCGCTAAAAAGGCAAATTTTCATGAATTACGGCTCGGCAAATTGCGGCCATACCGTACGTCTGACATACAAAATGTAAATATGAAAACTGATCGGCATTAAAAGGGCTACATTTTTGCTAAAATAAAGATTTTTTATAAAACCAACCGTTCTCGAGATATAAGCTAAAATATATATTTTGGCAGCAATCTTGGCGGCCATTTTGAATTTTTGGGCATGTTCCCAAGGTGCGATTAATGGCGATTTTTGAGGGGTTAATAAGGGCACTCTTAGCTATCATTTAAAAAAAAAATCGCTCGTGTTGCAATTTTTTTTGGGGTTCAACACTAAAATGATTCCACTATAATCTTAAGGGAGAACAATAATTGATTGAATCATAAGACAGCTGTTATAATAACAAATGCTAGCAATTAAGAAAGAACAGACGTTTCATTTATAAAACATTTTAAAAATAATTGGCACAAGATCAACTGAATTTTTGGTCGAATATCGACCAGTGGGCGATCTCTAGTTTATATATTAAAAGGCAAATATGTTTTATTTCCTCCTTTTTTCTCAGCTTGTGAGCATCGTATGAGAAAACCGCGCATACCGTCGGAAAGGTATCGTCTTGTAGATGAGCAGGATGTTTTAATTCACCTCGGCCCCCAGGGCTACGCCCTACAGGCTTTAAAAGTTTCAATGTTAATCTTATGGAAGATTGAATCATTGGACAGCTGCTGTTAAAACAAATGCTATAAAATCAGGAAGAGTAGATGTTTTAACTATAAAATATTTTTTAAACTAATTTAATTGTGTCCAGATCAACTGACATTTTGGTTGAATTTCTACCATGAGGCGATCTCTAGTCTATACGCAAGCATGTTTCATTTCCTCCTTTTATCTCAGCTTGTGGGCATCGTAGGAGAAAACCGCGCATACCGTTAGAAAGGTATTGTGCTGTAGATGAGCAGAATAGCGTTTTAATTCACACTAAAAACCCCCAGGGCTACGCTCTATAGGCTCTCAAAGTTTCAATGTTAATCTTATGGGAGAAGATAATTGACTGAATCATTAGACAGCTGTTGTAATAACATATGGTAGCAAATCAGGAAGAACAGATCTATAAAATATCTATAAAATAGTTATCTATAAAATATTGTTTTAACTAATTTGGTCAAGACAGTCTAGATGAACTGAAAAAATGTAGGTTGAATTTCAACCAGGAGCGATCTCTAGTATTATTTAAAAGTGCTTGTTAGCAGTAAGTTCAGTTTTCTACTCTTTTACCTAGCTAAGAATTGGTAAGTGACAAATCCTTATAGCTTATTGGGATAGTATAACCCTCTTACGGTTGTGTTTAGCAAATCAATATGACCTGTGATTCTATAGAGTTAGGCCTATACAAGTTTTACTAGGGGGTAAGTGGGTAAGTACATTTTACTAGGCATTTATGGCTGTATCTACCATCAGATTCCACCGTAAAAGTGGTCTTTATGGGCCTTATAGCGGATTTTTCCAATAATTAAATAATGCAAAAAAGTCACAAACACTATGCAGTTGTGAACATGTTTCGAACTAAGAGATATACCAGCTTTCAAACTTCACTTATGTTTTTCCGCACAGATTATGTGAAGTGCCGTTGCCACTTCTGTGCTTAGCAGGGCAGTATTAAATTAAAGGTATACGTATACAGTTAGTTTATTTTTATAAAATAAAAGTTTTGAGGTTTGGTATTATTTTTTATGTTTGTTTGATTAGAAGTAACTACCCGTCTCTTATAAAAATACATAAATTCCTGCTTAACTGGTTTTGAAACTCTCAGCTGTTTTACGTAAAAATATATGTACATAATACGCAAAGCCGTTTTTCATCACACTACATCGATATCACCTGTTTTCGACCCTCACCTCTACCAACGAAACACCTGTTTTGCCGGCCTAGGCCGGCAAGATTTTCCGGCCTAGGGCGGTAATGGAAACGGTAGCAGAGAAATCTAGAATATTAGAAGGTATTTAACAACAACCAGGGATATATTTCCGAATAGGCGGACTAGGCGCGCGCCTAGGGCGGCAAATTTTAGGGGGCGGCAAAATTTGGGGAAGAAATAATAAAAAAAATTGGAGTTATAGTCTTTAAATGTAATTTAAAAGTATGTTGCATGCCTTCTTTAGTAATTAAAAAAAATGATTAGCAAATAATTTTGAGAACAACAATTCGGAAATTTAAAATACTTTCATTAAGTATAAAATTATTCAAGAGCACCTTAACGTTACGTGAGCCCGAATGCCGCCTCGCGGCCGTAGCGCTAGGCGAGTTATATCGATGCAGAGGTTTACGGGAATCATGTTTTAAAATTAAAATCATTAAGATAAAGATTGACTCTTAACTTTTTCTAAAAGTAGAAAGAAGGATCTCATGTTCTCTAGTTTTAGAATTTTAAAATAAAATTTCAAATTTCTGTTATAACTGTCTAAAATCAACTGTTTTCTCGATGCAAATGTAAGGGGGTTTTTTTAAGAATCCTGTTATCTTCTGCTAAATGCAGAATATTGCTATGACTAAGGTGTCCATTAAAGAAGAATTACGGTGCTAAATTTCCATTGCTACACTTTGTTAATCTCACTTTGGTAGTTTCATTAAAACTAATGGAAAACTCCAGTTAAAAAAATCTAGAAAAAACTGGTGATTTTAGATTATAGTTAAAGCTGAAATTAGAAATTTGATTTAAAAAATTCTAAAACCAGAGTAGACGAGATCCTTCTTTATACTTTTAAGAGTCAATCTTTATCATAATTAGTTAATTTTAAAACACGATTCCCGTAAACCTCTGCAGCCATCAAACTCGCCTAGCGCTACGGCCGCGAGGGGGCATTCGGTAACGTCGCGTCGTTCGGGCTCAGGTAGACCGGAGCCTTAAAAACTAAAAGTAAATAATTTATTCACTACACTGCTGTACTGAGTTTTCCGTGCCGCCCTTTTCCTATTGGTCTGGCTAACGTAATGTCGCGTCGTTGCGCGCTGCACAGAAAAAGGAAACAAAATCGTTTCCTTTTTCTGTGCTCGCGGTCGCGGGCGTGGGCTTTCGCTCTACCTTCCCGTGTTTACCTCGTACGCCGACTTTCCTAAGCCACTTTCCTATGCTTACTTCGTCGGCAGTGACAGCGTCAGGCGACAATGCCAATGTAAACATTGTGGTGTGTAGTAGGTAGCCTATACTTCAATTGTGTTTTATACCAACTTGTAACGCATAATTGTGAGTTTAAGTGTTTAATTTAAATTGTTGTCTCCAAGTATGAATTTACAGTAATACTCAATGGACTTAACTACAATCATTGATTCATTTTCTAGATTAAAATCAAGGAGAAAAGTGTGAAGTAACTCCAACCAACCCACATTTCATATTATTATTTTAAGTGAAAGTACTTACTTTTTCGTTTTTATTCATTTAGTTTTTTGTAAATAAACCCGTTTTGTAAATACAAATATTTTATTTTTCGAAGACATCTTTTCTTGACACGTCTTTCCAGTGTATTTAATGTTCAATAACAATAGTTAAGAGTTAAGAGCCCTTCTATATGGACGTTTTCATGTAACGTTTTCGCGCTGTAAAACGCGATTATGACTTCTGATTGGTTACAACAATGTTGGGCATTCCAGCATGTATCCAATGAGACTCACTTTTTAAATGAAAACGGCGCAACAAATACACTCTTCAAAAATGCTCAAAATGTAGTATGTTTGTTGATGCATTTCAGAATGCAATTACTTATTACTTTTCTACAAAATCAGCTGACACGGCATGTGAGGTCGGGGAGTGCGCTGACAAGTTTGGGGGGGAGGGGGAGGGGCGGCGGAAAACTTCGCTGCCTAGTGGCGGCAAATACTTAAATACGTCCCTGACAACAACAACAACAAATAACAAATCAGTGACGTAGTTAGTAGTTCAGCTGATAGCAACTGTTATGTTGTGTATGACGTAGATGGGAAAATAGTGCTTTTCCATTGGAATCAGCTGTAGTCACTTACCGTTAGAGTATTAGTTTTGGTGGCCTTAGCTGATGTGAAGTGGTTGCCTAGCAACCAGAAACTCAAGCAGTACATCTCGCTAGGTTAGTTGAAGTTGAGGTTGTGTTTTGTTTGTTATGAACGAAAAAGTAATTTTTTACTTGTTCAGAATTTATTGAATTGTGTAGTGTGATGAAAAATATCGTTCATAACTCGGGCCGAAAGCGTTTTGCCAACCCTCGATCGTTTCAAGTTCTCGACTTCGTCTCGAACTTGAAACACGATCTCTGGGCCGGCAAAACGCCACTTTCGGCCCTTGTGACGAAATATACTATTTCGTAAACACTACTCCTCCCTTATTTGTGGACCAAATTCAACGATTGAGGTGTCAAAAAATTCTTCTTAGTTCGTAGTTTTGCAATAAGGTTTTCGATTTTTTATATTTTTATTCTGAAGCCCACGGGAAGCCCTTAGTAGTAGTTTTCATTACTAATCTCGAAAGTGACTCATTGCGGGGAGAGAGTGCAAGGCTATCGAGCCCGGCAATGGCACTTTTGAGAAGAGTATTGAACATTATTTTTCATTACGACATCGAAAAACTTGTAAACAACATGAATATTTTTGTTTGTTCAAATTAGTATCAAGAAAAAAAAACCGAACTCATAACGCTGAGTTTCCGTGCTTGGGTCGTGGTATAGCCTACACGCACCGAAACAAAGAGTTGTGCAACAGCTGATTGGCCTAATGCAACAGCTGATCGGACTGCACCGCAAAATCCCATAACGGTTACTTTCCGTGCACCACATACGCACGGAAAGTAAACGTTATGTAATTTTGCCGTGCAGTAGCGGGAATAACCTATTTTCTTAGATCATTTTACGTTTAGAAAGTATACTTTCGTGTGTAGAGTAATGAAAAGTTCGTTTTTTGTCCATAGGATTAACAATGGGAATAACTTGTATTGAATTTCAAAATAAAACAGCTGTTGATAGTATAACAGACAAACACATGTTAAAAGCTAAATAGAACTCTGATTTTTTATGCAAAGGAGCAAGGTTTTATTGTCCGGAGATGACTTGTTGGCCAGTGAGGGGGTTGCGGGGTGAAGGGGAAGCTGAAGCATGCCATTGGCCAAAACAATTTCCTTTTTGTTTTTGTTTTTTTTTTTATTCCACCATATGTTCAACAAAACCAAAAACATACAGCTTCCCTACGATGTTTTCTTTTATTTTGCAGTCAGCTGACTTTCACTACATTGAATTAGGCTAGCTGGTTTGTCAACAAAGATAATTGTTTACTTTTTTTAGAAAATTTTTTTCATGTTTTTTTTTTTTTTTTTTTTTTTTTTACAAATATTTATTTCCGGTTCAATGTCAGCATTATACACAGAATGAATAACGAAACAATTTGACATAACGGGATATTAACGATATGGGGCTCGCCCTAGTTAGGGTCACCCGGGAACATATAAAATGGAAAAAACTGTCAATAAAAGATTAACATCAAAACATCACTCCAAACATTTGGAAAATAACAATTAGTCCAGACCAGGAAGTAAATCTTGTGGTAATCTAGGTTTCAAACGTCTGTTTTCAGTTGGATGTCCGACGTTGAAGTATACAGCGCCAGGAACAAGATTCAAATTGTCAACAAACTTTCTGCTGCAAGTAGTTATAAAGTCTTTCACCAAGCTAACACCTAATTCCTGATGAAGGTGGTTATTGCGCACAAACCAGGGGGCGTTAACGGCAATTCGAAGAATTTTGTTCTGGAAAATTTGGATCCTGTTCAATTTAGCAGCTGAAAGAGACAGTCCCCAGACAGGTGCCGCATACATAATTAAAGGTCTAATTATAGTTTTATATATTAAAATCGTACAAGCAGGTTTTAAAGAAGACTTCCGGTTAATAAGAGGGAAAAGGCGGGCTAGACGAGCATAAGCTTGGGTGAGTTTTTCATTTACATGGAAATTCCAACAAAGTTTTTTATCTAACCACACACCCAGATACTTTATAGCACGATCATCCGGGTTCCACGCCAAAAATGTTCCATGTATGTGTATTTCAGGAGGTGGAGTAAATCTCTTGAGTGAGAAAATTTTCGTTTCGCACTTATTGGGATTGAGCCTAAATCGCCACCTCTCGAACCAATGTACTAAGGAATCAACTGAAGTTTGCAATGATGTGACAGCCTCATCAACATTAGAATTTTGACAAATGACAGCAGTGTCGTCTGCATAGAGGGCTAAAGTGGCTTCTTGTAAATCTGGCAGGTCGGACATGTAGATGTTAAAAAGTACAGGCCCAAGTATCGAGCCCTGAGGCACACCTGCTTGTATAGATCGAGTAGAAGAAGTAGCACAGTTAATTTTAACAGCAAAGGTTCTTTTGTCTAAAAATGATCTAATTATGTTCAAGATATATTGAGGAAACCCATGATTTTGCATTTTAAAGATAAGACCGTTGTGCCATACTGTATCAAACGCCTGCGCTATATCTAAGAATGCAGCGGCTGAATGTTGTTTCCGTTCGAAACCGTGCACAATCATTCCTGATATACGCAAGAGCTGATGAAGTGTAGAATGTTTCGAACGGAATCCAAATTGATTTTGAGGAATCACTTCCGCCTCGTCAGCATGATCCAAAATTCTTTTTAAAATAACCTTTTCAAAAACTTTGGACATTGTAGGCAAGAGACTAATTGGTCTATAACTTGAAGGAGAATTTTGAGGTTTACCGGGTTTGTGTATCACAATTACTTCCGCATGTTTCCAAGTATCAGGAAAATAACCTTGAGATAAACATGAATTGATAATAGAAGTTAAGTTTTTTAGGGCTTTGTCAGAAAGGTGTTTTAAAATTAAGTTTGTTATTTGGTCTTGCCCAGGTGATTTACGCTGAGGAAGTTTTCTGATAATTTCCTTCACTTCAGTCTTCGAAGCAAATCTCTTCGGTAGCTCCGCAGTTAAGAAACTGGCATTTACAGTTTCTTCGACAAGTTTAGCACAATCATGTTGCACAATGTCATTGGGACTGAAGGCAGACTCAAAAAAGTCAGCAAATAAATTACATTTCTCAGCATCACTCTCGTACACGTTATTGTCCTGGGTTAAAGTTGCAATTTGAGGGCGAGACTGGAGGAGGCGTTTTGTAGCCTTCCACATACTTGAGTCTTGAGGGTGGATCTGAGACACGTAATTCTTGTAGCTTGCAATTCTAAAGTCATCCAACTCAAGTTTTACTCTTCTCGTAAGTTCATTTAATTGCCTCTTAAGAAACGGTAGTCTGAGCCTCTGCCAACGACGTCGTATTCTATTTTTCTCTGTTATAAGTCGCATTATTCTGAGCGGTGGGTGAAGGAATTCGTAAGCCTTATTTTTGAACGCTTTTGAAATGGATTTTGTAACGGAATCCCGAATGCAATTAACGAAGTGTATGACGGCATTTTCAATTTCAACCGAGGATTGTAAACTTACTTCGTCTGCCAAACCTTTGTCCAATTCTGAAGAGAAAACTTCCCAGTCAATTTTACCATTTATCAATTTAGGGGGTCCCAAACTTATCTGAGGATGAGTAGAAAATGATATCACGACGGGAGAGTGATCTGAATCCAGTTCAGGTAAAACTTGCTGCAGTATAGGCTCCGTAAAATTCTTGTGCAAAACGAGGTCCAAAATGTCTGGTTCATATGTTTGTTGGAAAGGGTAGTGGGTAGGTTCATCAGGAGCAGCCACTATAACATTGGAAACATTTATGTGTTGTAAAAGCCGGTTACCATTAGGGTTGGTGGCTCGACAGCCCCATATTCGGTGTTTACAATTAAGGTCACCCATAATTACAGTTGAACAGTTGTCCGGAAAGAGATTTTCTAAGTCCTCGGCATGTAAACGGCGGTTTGGGGATTTGTACACGGAAATAATTCGAAAAATAAGTCCATTTCGAAGACTTAGTTTAATACCAACCGCTTCTATTGTGTTAAGTTGAGGCAAAAATGTATGGTAATGTACGATGTTTCGTTTGACAAAAATTGCAACCCCACCGGAGCCTATAGGATTCTGTCGATCTTCTCTGTATGAAACATAGCCACCTATTTTGAAAGGTTCATTATTTACTAGATGTGTTTCAGTAACACATGCGACGTCAATATTATGTCTTGCCAAGAACGCGCTGAAAGTACCCCTCTTTTCTCGGATCCCGTTAGCGTTCCAATTGAGGAATGTTAAGTTGTTCGTGTAAAATTTGTTAGATTGATCCATTTGAAACAACAGAAGTGATAACATTACTAATTATCTTCTTAATAACAGGCATGAATGACTTAACGAGGTCTAATATAATTTTCTCCAAACTCTGAGAAATTGAGTCATTGTCAACCTCTTCTGTAGATGTAGTACGTGTAGCTTGGGAGTCATCCAGCGTCTTGTTGACAACTTTTGCGTAGGGCTTCTTCTGCCCATCGGAAGATGCTGATCCACGTAGATTAAGATGATCACTATCGTTCATATTCGGAAATTCAGAGGTAGAATTTATATCTGGGATCGTACATTGTTTACTAGACAAGGTTGTGGAATGTGAAATACCATTAGTCTTTCTCTCCTTGGCTTTTACTATATCTTGATACGCACTGCATCCTCTATAATTGGCCGTGTGGTTTTCCCCACAGTTAACGCACTGGGGACTTTCTGTCTTTTGTTTCGTACAGTTAGAGTAGTGGTGTTGTCCAGTGCAACGGACACAACGAGCGTCTAATTTGCAAAAATTCTTCGTATGACCATATCTTTGGCACCTAGTGCACTGTGGAATCTGTCTAGGTTTCCTCTTTGGTTCAACGGCCACAACTGCATAGCAGAGAGTAGTCAATTTGAATATGTCTTTACCGTTGTCATTATTCTCAAGGCTTACAACACACAAAGGAATAGGAATTTTGTTCTTATTCAGTAACCTAGAAACACGAGTTACAGGATACCCAAGGTCCAACAGCTCGGTCTTAATTTCATTTTCAGACAGTGAACAGGGAATATTTCTTATAACTACTTCAAGTTTCTTGTCTTGAGGTGCCTGAAAAGTGTGATATTTGACATCACTGGAGTCATAAAACGACGTCAACTTTCGGAAATCGTCAATGGAAGACAGATTTACTTTTAAAGATTGGCCGCGGATTTGAGTTGTAAATTCTGCAACAACAACAGTTTTGATATCTTTGACTATCTCTTGGTGGTTATTAACATTGTGAAGGAAAATTGGAGGAATCTTGAGTTTTCTAACACTAAGTGATTGTTCGTTAGTATTATCGTCCATTTCGTCAGAAACATCTAGATTACTGGTACTAGTGTTAGCATAGGAGTGGTCCATAAGGACTTGATATTTGTTTTGTTTGCACAGTTCAGAAGTGTCTAACATGTAACGTTTTGGCTGTGAGATTTGGTTGGAAAACGTTTTCCGCTTATTAGCTTGAACGAAGCCACCGTCCTTAGAGGTCCCTGGGATCGCACCATCCTCACTAATCATGGTCACTGAGTCGTTAACCGTACTAGGATTATGACATTGTGAGACACTATTTTTAACTATAGGCGATAAGTTATTTCGTCGCGTTGACAACCTTTTGAGGTTAAGGTTGTGTTTTAACGAAGAACTCGTGTTAAATTTCACTGTAAAAACGGAAAACACAAGGGAGAAGGAACACAAACAAACAAACTTTAAATAAATAAACGAAACTTAATTGGAAAATAAGAAATTAAGTGAAAATATATGAAAAAACTAGGAGTGAAAAATACAAGACTATCCTGTTCAAATCACAACAGCTGATTCTTTTTTCATGTAGAATAGTACAATCTAAGTTTGTTTTCATTCCTTAGTTAACCAAATGACCGGTAGGTTTCGAATGTAAATGTTCCCTCACCCCCAACCCCCTCAGTGGCCAACAAGTCATCTCCCGACAATATTTCCAGGTACAAGGTTGAATGCAGCGCATTGCACTGCACAGATACCCCTAGTTAGAATAGAATAGATTTTACTTTTATATTTTTAAATAAAAAATACAAACAAAAGTTCGACAGTAAAATGTAGGTCCAAATGGCATGAGGTAACACATGTTTGGAGTAAGCGATTTTCTTCCACTAATTAATTGTCAAACGCTCCTTTACTGTTTATACAAGAACCAAAATCACCAAAGAAAATTCAGTTCAGTAAAAGATTTTCATCTAAACCCAAATTTTTTCCGAACGTTATAGAACTGGCCACGTACGCATTTAAATTAGCTGTGTGGTTATTTTCTTTTCTAGTGGCCCCCAACCGAGATAAACGTAACGTTAATCCTTGCATCAACCTGTACTCTCATTCTGCTGTAGGCCATCGCAATTAGGCCTACCTTTTACAATGACATTATATTTCTTAAATTGTAAGCCTACAATTTGAGAAAAATAGACAAGTTCATAGTTATTTTCATAATGGTTGTCAACAAACATTAAAACACTAATTTGTTTTGTTTTTCCTTACTCTTTTAAAATCCCTTTAAATTCTCGTACTTTCGAAACCATAAATGAGTACACTGTAATCCTAAAATTACCAATTTGTTTCCAATATAATTTAAATCTTCTTAGCGAGTTTTAGTTTAAATTTTTATAAAATTCATCTTTAGTGATGTTTTTTTTTTTCTTTTAACAATACTTATACATTATAATGTGCTATTTTTATTTATAATCGACTATACACTAACGGTATAGTAGTGAATGCTTTTACTTTCCTTAGACAATAGATATAGCGCGTGGGCGAATCTATCTTCTTATTTCTATAAGGGTTTTGTCTGCGTTACGTCCCTTTTTCTCTTGGCCTACTGAACCGATTTTTAAGATTGAGGTGTCATTTTAAAGCTTAGGATATACCGCAGTGACGAATCGTAATAAAAAAGGTCATATTGTTTCGGGCGTCCCCCCCCTCGCCGTCGATTTATTTCTAGAGGGCGCTTTAAAATGTTGACCAACTTTCATTGCAAGTTATTTAATGTGAATTGTAATTTAACAGCTGATTACCTTCAGATGAATTTCAAAAGCCGGATAGTAAACAAAAATAGATCTCTGCCCCATCATAATCAACATTCACGTACTGTAGGTGGGTTTCTCGCATACAGAATCATAAAATGCGCAATTTGCGAATGTGCCCTCCTAGTAAACTATAAAGACGTACTGAAACTAAACATCTCACCACAGTTACTCACTCTTGAGGTGGTCGCCGATCCTGTCGCAGGGGCCGCTCCCCTGTAGGCACCTCATCTGCGCGTCCACCAGCCCCCTGTTCTTCAGCAGGGGTGTCCAGTCCCTGTCCCCCGGCGCCCCTGGAGCCCCCAGTGCCCCCAGCACTACCAGGCACGCCACAGCCGCCCCCAGCCACGCCGTCGCCATCGTCCTACTGCGATCCCCACACATCCCTTTTCTACCCTCGCCCCACTTTCTACCTGTACCGTAGCCCACCGTTATCTAGGTTACCGGCCTCTCTCGTCGGCAACGATTGACTGATGGCTGCTTTTAGCCTAGGGAATGTCTCTGACAAGAAGTCGACGTGAAGGGTATTTTTCTCTCTATTTAGTAGGCACTTAATCCCTTCAGTGAGGTGGTTTTGAAATAGTTTTCTTCAAGAATGTTAAGGCGTAACAATGCATTGTTTAAAACAATTATCATTCTGCACAATTTTCATCAGTTTTCTTAAAGCTCAAATAATTTAGTAGCCTATTTTGATTCATCTAAACATAGCTTAGCTTCAATAGTTACGGAGAAAATAAAATAAAATTTACCATGTGATTCTTAAAAGAAATAAAATCAAACCTTATATATCGCTTATTTTTTCCAAATTTATTAATAAAATATGGTATGTACCTTTATTAGGTAACGAGGAACTATAGTAGGATTCACGAAAATAGTCCGAATGAATATTTTTCAGATGCTGCAGCAACGTCTGGGGACGAAGGAGCCCCGGAGCACCGTGACAGTGGCAGTGACATGATTCGATTCATTGTTGCCAAGTTTATTCTGAAGAACATTTTTATACTGTAGGGTACTAGCTTTTACCAGCGTTTTTGCTCGCATTGTAGCCAATAAAAATTAGCAGAGATCATTACAGTAGAAATGGATAATGATAAATAAAGTGAAAACAAGTAGGATTATTTATTTATATTTAAAACCCGCTAATATTGGAAATAATTGTCATTTAATTGGTTTCTTATCAACCAATAAAAAAATTAAATCGATTTTCAGAATTTTTATACGAAAAAGTTTTTTAATCTTTCGTTAAAAATAATTCTTTTAAAATCGAAAGTATCCTATGTTACTTCTGATACCTCCAAGAATATGTGTACAAAGTTTCATGATGATCGGTTGAGTATTTTTCGCGTGAAAGTCTAACAAACAATAGGACATTCACATTTAATATTACGAGATACCGTACGACGGTGTAGTACAACTAAGTCTTTCCAATTACATAAAAACTGTGTATATTTAAAAAAAATCTAATTTTACATGTCAATTAAGCAGTGAAGAATAAGAATACCGGAAACTGAAAAGGATAAATGACAAAGAAAAAACATAAGTTTTTTATAGTTCTATAGTTTTTGTTTATAGTTCTATGAGAATATAGCTTCTAGTAGTTCTAAGGAATTCTTGGAAATTATTTATTTAAAAATAAATATTTTCTAAACATTTTACGATCTTGTGTGGGAAATCGAAATGAAGTGACGTCGTGTCACTTTTACCATGAAGTTACCTGAAAGGGAGTGTGGTCTGTGAGACGGGTGTGGAGGGGGGGGGGGGTGGCGCGGCAAATTTCGTCTTGGCACGGGCGCTTAAAGTTTATGAGCCGACCCTACATAAACATAAACATTATACTTCACAGCCAGGTACTTCTATGATTTTGTTTGATTGAAACTTTAATTTTTAATTTTAAATTAAATAGCAGCCATTTTAAATTTTAAAACTCAAATATCTCAAAATCGGTCATTTTAATAAAAATTCTACTAGGAACAAAAAAAGTTGCCAAATTAAATTATCTAACCAACGGTATCAAGTTTATAAGGATTTGACTACAAATAACAGAGTTATTGCGATAAAAAAACAAACATTGATTTTGCGTTATAATTATTGCAAATTAAGGCCATTTTAGCGAATTTCCCTATAGGGAATATGCTATTACGGTAGTAGTCACGGTAAGACCTAAGCCCGGGACCATGATACTTTTTCGAATTGAGGTCCCTAGAAGCCAAAAACATTGTTAGTTCAAATTGATATATATGTATATATATATATATATATATATATATATATATATATATATATATATATATATAAATATCTATGTGTCCGTGACCACGATAACTTTTGAACGGAACCTCCGATTTTGATGAAATTTGGTACAGGGGTGTAAGCCAGCGTCTACTAGGTTGAGTTCGCGAACCAGAATGATCGGACCATGGGAACGGGGTTTTATGGGGTTTCAAAAGGGTAAAAAATGGGTTTTTTTGGCTTTTTTTACTTTTATTTAGAAAATTCAACCATTTCAACTTAAACCATTTAAAAGAGCTTAAAAAAACAAACAATCTGGTATTTTGAATTTTTTACCTAGCTTAAATGGTTATGGAGAAAATCCAAAAAGTATGTTTTCCTTGTTATTCTTATGGGAAATCAACAAAACCTTCTATCTTGCTTATTTATTGACATATCTTGATAAAATTTGGTATGTACATTCATTAGGAAGCGTTTAACTTATATTTGCTTAGAAAACCCATATGGCGGCAAACCTACGTACTCATCCCTGTGGGGTTATGGTGAAAATAAAAAGAACACCATAGCATTATAAAATTTGGTATGTACAATCACTAGGTAGGGTTTAACTTATATTTACCAACAAAACCCATATGGCGGCAAACCTACATACTCTCATCCCCATGGATTTTATGGGGAAATAGAAGATATACCAAAATTCCATTGGAAATTCGCTGAGTACGCAGGTCTGCTGCGATGGGGGTATTAATAGAAAAATCGCAATAACTCCGTTACTTGTCACCAGATCTTTACAAACTTGGTACATTTGGTTAGATAATTTAATTTAGTAACTTTTTTGTGTTTTGTATTTTTTTAATTTACTAATTTTGAGATATTTGAGTTTAAAAACTTTAAATGTCATTTTGAAAATACAGAGCGGAAAAAAAATTAATTTTTCCCCTTGAAAATGTATATTGGTGTGATAAAGATTTATCTCAAATATGAACTGAATACAACCATCTGTTGTGGAAATAAAAATTATTATGTGAGAAAACAAAATGGCGGCTAGCAGCTTAACGATGGATTTTAGACCCCTATTTGTATGATGGTTTTTTTCTCGTCACGATCCAAGGAACAAATATATAAAAGTGTTCCAGGAATTCCAGGACACCCTGTATAAATGTACAGGGTGTTCTTAAAGTCCGTCATCAAACTTCTTAATATCGTTAGTTGAGTCAAAATAAGCAAAAAAGTTAATATGAAGGTATATCCTAAAATGCATATTTACCTAAATATCAAACATTTTCTATTTTTTACAAAACATTTTTTATCTCAGACGTTTTACAACCTAATGCTTTGAAACTCGACATGTAACTTAAAATAGTAAAGGTTTAATTTACGAAAAAATATCAACTTGATACAATTTTAAATTTTTAAATGGCGGCCATTTATACTTTTTAAACTGTAATTACGAAAAAGCTTGTCTTTAAAACAACATTTTTGAACCATTAAAAATGTTTTCAATTTAATTCCCTATCCGATGATTCAAAAAGTATGAAAATCGGTTCATAAAAAACGGAGATAAATTAATTTAATCAGGTTACACTGTTATTGTCACCCAAGGGCGGACCAGCCTAGATGACTGTGGTGCCAGGTGAGCTACATCCCATAAGAGCAATGGTGTCAGTTTCTGCGACATCCATGGATGTCGCCACAGAGTTTTTGTTGGTTAAAAACCAAGATTTTACTCTTATTTTATTGCTACCTGAAAGTGTTACCAACGCTGCAGGAAACAACAATCGTTCTCGTTTGCGTTGGAGATTTTTGTGTCAACTATTACTAAAATACTGAATTTCAAAGCAAACTAGGATAGTTATGGTTTTATATTTACCTTGATTGATAATTGTTAATTTAGTCATTACTTATTGGTTTGTTATTAACTAATAATCCGAATGTAAAATAGAGTAATTATGGTGTCGTTACGATAAATATCGTACCCGTGGCCAGACTGCTTCAGTCTCTTTTTCAATCAGCTGTGTAATGGTAAATTTTATAACGAACTTGTCGTGAACTCGTTGTCGTGTCCTTGCGGTTTTTTGAGTAAAGCTCATTTACATCAATAAAGTACTTCTTAACAGGGGTAGACATATATTTGTACTTTTAGTAATCTTATGTGTTTTCGGATGAACGAAGTCGCCGTTATCATCCTCAAGAGGAGTAGTATTCAGAACTCTATTCATGTCTAACGTTGAACCATTGACTATTGATACACAAGTGTACACTTCAAGTACACTTCAAGTGTGCACTTGTGTATTCATAGTAAGTCCTTTCATCATTGGTTGAACTGTGTCCCAGAGGAAAGAGATCGTTTATCCGATCTGCCGTCGTAATCGAAGAAGCAAGTTTGGTACCTTTTTAGGTTATGCCTTTGTTTACAGTACTTAAACTGAACATTAAGTCTCTTGTGTGAACGTATCTTGAGGGAAAGTTAGATAAATCTATCTATACTAGTGGCTTATAGGGGCAAAAGCCCCTAACTATAATAATGTAGGTATTAGTGGATTACCAAGAAAATGTTTTAAAAAGGAAGCTGTCAGAGGATTTTTTTATCGATAATATTTTAGCAATATTGTTTGCAAAGACTTTCATACTTATTTGAAACACCAACGCACTCTTTGGTGCGTATTTTAAATTTAGTATGACTGAAGGGATGAGTGTGATGATTGTAATGGATCAGATGAGGTGTAGGTCTACCTTTGTTACTGACAAATAGCAGCTGTTTCAGTTTTCAGGATCAATTAAATAGTAGCACAATGACCAAAGGCAGTCATCCGCTTCCGAAGCACTCTTTACAATCTTGAGATACCCGCAATAAATGAATGTTAAATTTTGCCTGTGGTTAAAACCCATATCGAATTTAAAAATGGATTTTTTAGTAAATCATAATCCTTGAGCTAAGAAAAAATTAACATAATTTAAAAAATGGGCAATGATTAAAAACCGTGCGGGTGCTCATCATCCATTTTAGGATAAATACACTTTCAATAGTGTACATCATACACCATCCATTTTTCAATAATTTGATTACTGTATCTTGTTTTTCCATTAGTTGAAATAGTATTTTATCTTCTGTTTAATTTTTTAGGGTCACAAAATGTTAACACATTCCGTTATAGTAGACTGTCTTCACTCACTGTAAAATTTTTAGTCCTCCTAATAAATACACGTAACTTATTTTCGTAAAAACAAAGTAAACTTTTATTAATCCCTATAAATTTTATGGAGTATTTCCCCATTCTTAGAAAAGGGGCAATGATTAAAACCCGTGATGGATGCTCAACACCCATTTCAGGATAAATAAACTTTCAATGGTGTTCCATCATACACCATACTTTATTCAACCATTTGATTACCTTGTTTGACCATGAGCTGAAATAGTATTTTCCCTTCTGTTTTAATTTTTAGGGTCACAACACTCTCCCCTAAAGTACAGTGTCTTCACTCACTGTACACAATTCGGCTCTCCTAATAGATACACGTAACGTATGTTCGTAAAAAGTAAGCATGTTTTAATCCATGCAAATTTCCCCGTTCTTTCTAATTTATTTGAAAGATTTTGAACAAAATTTTGCTGTTTTTCCCAGTCTTTGGAACAAACGTCTTAAATTGAAACTCTATCGATTATATCATTCTACAATTTGTAAAACACAAATATATATCTTGTGTAATTTTTCAGAATAAAAACATTTTGTTGTCTACCATACTATACGTCTGAATTAATATTAATTTAATTTGAATTCTGTGGGTTTAGTTTATTCTCTTTTTAAAATCAAACTAAACACATACTTTAATGTAAACAAAACCCCTTTTCTTTAACCATAACTCATCGTTCATTGTACCCGTCTCAAGATCAAATTTTATTTTACCGTTTACTTGCTTACATTCGCTGGATTATAAAGTTTTCTTTAATTTAAATGTTGATGTAAAAATCAGCTGTCAATTTTTAATAATTTGTAAAATTAAAGAAACACTCCTAGTGAATTTCGTAGTCATTTTACGCAAAAAAACAAACAATTTTATTATAGTATTGCCACTTTAGGTGATTAGTAAAATATAAGATTATCTTCACTCAATTTATTCCACCTGGCTTTCTTTTTAAAATAAACCAAAACATATGTTCTAATGTACATAAAGCAGACGTTTTGTGAATCCCCATGCTATTCTTATGGAAGACGTTTTACGTTATTCCTCATTTCCTAGTAAAATTACGGACATGCCGATAGTTTTCCCTCGTGCATGGGACCGAGACCTTTAATTTGAGACCCCTCCCATCTTCCTGCGATTTGTATAACGCTCACAATTTTGCTCAAGAAATTCGGCTTACAGAATTATATATACTAGAAATCGCCCACTGGTCAAAATTCGACCAAAAATTCAGTTGATCTTGAGCCAATTAATTTTAAAATATTCTATAAATGAAACATCTGTTCTTCCTTATTTGCTAGCTTTTGTTATTACAACAGCTGTCTTATGATTCAATCAATTATCCTTCTCCCATAAGATTAACATTGAAACTTTGAAAGCCTGTAGGGCGTAGCCCCGTGGGCCGATGTGAATTAAAACGTGATTCTGCTCATCTGCAGTACAATACCTTTCTAACGGTATGCGCGGATTTCTCCTACGATGTACACAAGCTGAGAAAAAAGGAGGAAATGAAACATGCTTGCCTATTAATATATAGATCTATATATTAATACGCAAGCATGTTTCATTTCCTCCTTTTTTCTCAGCTCGTGTACATCGTAGAAGAAATCCGAGCATACCGTTAGAAAGGTATATTCCTGTAGATGAGCAGAATCACATTCTAATTCACATCGGACTCCAGGGCTACGCCCCACAGGCTTTCAAAGTCCCAATGTTAATCTTATGGAGAAAAGAGAAATGAATGAATCATTAGACAGCTGCTGTAAAAACAACTGCTAGAAAATTAGGAAGAACAGATGTTTTAGTTCTAAAATGTTTTTAAGCTTCTTGGGTCCAGATCAACTGAAATTTTGATCGAATTTCGATCAGGAGGCGATCTCTAGTAGATATTAATACGCAAGCATGTTTCATTTCCTCCTTTTTTCTCAGCTCGTGTGCATCGTAGGAGAAATCCGTTCATACCGTTAGAAAGGTATAGTCCTGTAGATGAGCAGAATCACATTCTAATTCACATCGGACACCAGGGCTACGCCCCACAGGCTTTCAAAGTTCCAATGTTAATCTTATGGAGGTAGGAGAATTGATTGAATCATTAGACAGCTGTTGTAAAAACAATTGCTAGAAAAACAGGAAGAACAGATGTTTCAGTTATAAAATGTTTTTAAACTTTTTGGGTCCAGATCAACTGAAATTTTGATCGAATTTCGATCAGGAGGCGACCTCTAGTACTTATTTAATACGCTAAGGGTTTTTTTTTGTCTTGAGAACTCCGCCTACAATTTTCAACCTATTTTCAAGTTTTTGGTGTCGTTGGATAGGGCTTGGTCTGTAGTTGTTTCCGCGAAAAACTGATGAGAATCGGACTAAAAATAAAGGCGCTATCCACCATTGAAATTTCAAAATTTTCCATTCAAATAACATTGGAACTGAATAAAGCATTTGAAACATCTGTTAATAATAAGCTGTAAATACGTGTAGTTATTGGCGATTGAAGATATTCACATTATTGGATTCGTCGGATGTCATTGATTTAGAGCTTAAGTGACATTTGTGCTGTATTTAAATAAATTGCTCGATTTCGAGCAACACGTATACTAGTGTATACTAAATACGTAAAGGAAGAAAAAAATCACTAAGAAAAACACTCAGAGAATGACTTTTTACACAAAATACGCAAAATTAGCGGGCTGAAAACACGAGGTAATAGTTCCAAAGTTAATCTTATGCGAGAATTATCGACTTCAGTTTTAGTTTTGACGTTTCATATCCGGAAAACAAAAAATAGCAATTCAGCTGACCTTAGGAAGAATTTATGTTTTTAGCGAATTTCCCTAAAGGGAATACGCTATTACGGTAGTAGCCACGGTAAGACCTAAGCCCGTGACCACTTTACTTTTTTATTTTGAGGTCTCCAGAAGCCAAAAACACCATTCGTTCATTTTCATATATATGAATATATATATATAGATAGATCTATGTGTCCGTGGTACTGATAACTTTCGAAGAGGACCTCCGATTTTGATGAAATTTGGTATGGAGGTGTAAGACCAGGTCTATTTTCATGAGTTCGCGAACCAGCATTGTCGGGTTATGGGAACGGGGTTTTATGGGGTTTCAAAGGGGTAAAAAATTGTCTTTTGGCATTTTTGGACCTTAATTTTTTAAATTCATCAATTTTAACTGAAACCATTTAAAAGAGCTTAAAAACAAACAATTTGGTATTTTGAATTTTTATCATAGCATAACTGATTACGGGGAAAATCCAAAAATGTGTTTTCCATGTTCTTATGGAAAATCAAGAACACCCTATATCTTGCTTATTTATTGACATAACTTAATCAATTTTGGTATGTACATTATCTATATAAGATTTAACTTATACTTGCTTACAAAACCCATATGGCGGCAAACCTACATATTCACCCCCATGGGGTTTATGGGGAAAATAAAAGAATTGCCAGAGTTTGATACAATTTTGTGTTTACATTCACCAATTATTGATTAACTTAGATTTTCTAACAACACCCAATGGCAGCAAACCTACTATGGTGTTTTTATGGGGAAAGTAAATCATCTGAATTTCCATTGGAAATTCGCTGAGTACGCAGGTCTGCTGCGACGGGGGTATTTCCTCTACAGACCTTGCGGACCAGCAACCTACCATTGTTGCCCTAATAAATTGTAACAATGGAAGCCAACTAAGCGTTGTGGCAATAATAGTCCAAATACCGATTAAATTAATGTATATCCGTTGTTTATGAACCAATTTCACAATTTTGGTGTCATCGGATAGGTAATTAAATTATCATTTTTTTTATATTTTCAAAAATTTTGTTTTCATGACAATTGTTTTCCTAATTATAGTTTAAAAAGTTTAAATGGCTGCCATTTTGAAATTTAAAATTGTATCATGTTAATTTTTTTTGGAAATTGAACCTTTACTATATCTTAAAATACATGTCGAGCTTCAAAGCAATTGGTTGAAAAACATCTGAGATAAGAAATGTTTTGTGTAAAATACAAAATGGCGGATATCTAGGTAAATATGGATTTTAGGATTTACCTTCACATTAACTTTTTTTAATGTGAATATTTGAAAATTTGAATGGAATATCAGTTTCTGACTGAGGGTGACGCAGAAACTGATGGTTAAAATTATGTTAATTTAGGTAGCCGGTTTTCTTGTGAACATTTTCTTTTTTCGCTTCTTTTTCTTCGCGTCTCTTTTTAAATTCTTCTCCACTTGATTTCTGTTTTTGACTCGTCATTGTTTAAAAAGCATGTTACTAAACAAATACAGAAAAATAATATGATTTAAAAGAAATATACGCTACAGCAAAAGGACTTTCGGTTGGTAAATCGTACATCAAAATTCACTCTCAATCATGCCAACATTAAATGTGACAACTTTTTTTATTATTTATTTATTTATTATTATTATTATTTTTTTTTTATTGAACAACTATTTCAGGTTGTAGCACGGGAGGAAAACTGACAGGCACCCAGGCGATTTGCTGATTTTTTTCTCAAAAGGGTGGCAGCAGTGTAATCACATGATGTGCATTCACCCCAACTCGCCCACCTCCCCTCCCAAGCACGGCCACTGTTCAGTACAGTACCATTGCTATTGAACGCTACTCTTAGTCACTACTTCTTCTAACGCTACTACTTCTAAAGCATAATACACCTGGATTGGTAACTCCGTGTTGCGAAAACGAGCCGTTACCCCCACCACTAGCCAGTATTCGTGGTCAGTGTTGCCAACCCTGTGCGAGTAATCATGTACTGTAATTTAAATAAATAAATAAATAAATTAAATAAATTACAGTAATACTGTAACTTTTTAGTCTTTCTTACATATGAAATGATAAATTTCAGCCTTTAGAATGTGCACTAATACATCCTAAAGCTGCAAGTACAGAACCATCTTTCATCATCATAATTATAATTGAACATTTAAAAGAATGTAAACAAACAAGAATGCAGCTGACGCACCAACAACAATCGTGTCAGCTGATATTCGGCGCGGCGCGGCGGCGGCGCAGCGGCGGCAATACTGGCTAGTGGTGGGGGGAGCCGGCTCGTTTTTACCGCTATTCCGCCATTTCAGTTAGTGAGGTCCTTTAGTGTCAAATACAATAGCGTCAAATTTTCGAATCGTCGCAGAGTGCCAAGGATTTTTCGCGCCACCAAGTTTTCACTATTGGACAATTTTAATAATTCGTTGGCGCTATGGAAAGATATTAATAAAAGGGTGGCACTGTGACACGTTCTGTCCTAGAGTGTAAATATTCAAATTGAAGCGATTCAATTAATATCTGATAGTGTAATAGTGTCAAAAATCAGGGAGGGTGCATGGGCGGATTTACAAGGGTGCCAGGGGGTGCCTGGCACCCCCTGATTTTTGATGATTTTTAAAAATTTCTATAATATTTTTGTAATGATTTTTTGTATTGGATAAAAAAGTATTTTTGGACAATAAGCATTTTTAACAAGTAGGACGTAAGCATTCAAGTCACGTAATCGAAACAACAATTTTAAAAGTCAATTAAACTATAGTTTGAACATAATGCGATCGCGTGTGTCGTGTGTGTATTCTGGTCAACTACTCTGCGCGGTTTCCGGCAAGGGCGAGTACCGACACCAACCCTGCTCAGACGCTCTCTCTCTACCTCCCCCTCTCGTCATTTACCTCTGGTGACTTAATTTATCTGAATATGATGAACATCTGTGATATAGTTATTTTTATTTTTGGTGGACTCTACAGGACAGTTAGTTGTAACATCGATCGTTGCTCAGTGGCCAAGCAGTATATTGTTTGGTTATTAGTTAGTGCAGTGTGTATTACTTTTTTCAAGTTATTTACTTATTTAGTTACTTGTAGACTTGTATCTTTCGAAAGTTTGATGAATATAATTAGCCTTATTGGTAAAGAGACATTAATAACAATGAAAAATAAAACGGCTTTCGTTATACAGTAATCACTACCAACTCACATACAAAACAATATTTTGATATATTCTTTTCTTGTTAGTTTTCACAGTACGTCATCAAAAAAATATTTTACTTTTAATTAGCTATGACCATTTTTATATTCTTTAGTTTTTTGTACTGAAATTAATAAAACAAATCAAATTAGTGAAATGAAACAAATCAAATTATATTGAAGGTTAAATAGAGGTTAACAAATAACGATAAAAACACTTTTCTAGCAATGGTTGAAATCAATATTCTAGGGAGGTTTTCATAATAAAACTCCAAATTAGATAGACAGTTTTCTAAAACTGAAATGAGCTATTGTACAATTTTGGGTTTTTTTGTAATAATAAATTAAACGCAGCGTTACTTGTTTGTTGTACATCGGATTGCCGCGGTCCTCAAAAAACACATACATTGAAAGAAGACTATTATGTGAAACATTATGTGAAAATTTCATGTTTCTAAATTTTACAGTTTTTGAGGTGTGCTTGCTTACTCGGTCATGTCTTCACCGACCATAGCTTCGAACGCATCTCCTCCTGAGACCGCAACGCTGATCGGTGGGTTAGTTACGGTCTATGACTTATATGTGTATGACTTATCTCTACAGTGAGATTTGTTTTGAGTTATTGAAAATATTTCTTACCTAGGCCTATATATCAATAACAGAAATAATAACAGCGCGCTGTAAACTTGGCTGATTACGTGTATTACGCCCGGTGTCGCGCGGCCGCGTGCGAAGATGCGTTTACCGCGATCATCGGTGAGATAGCTGAGTTTAAGGAAGCAGAACTAAAAAACCGTAAAACTTATAAACGTGAAATTTTCACACATTGCTCAGTAAATATTTTTCTTTCAATTTATGGGTTTGTTGATCCCAGTTCATGATAAAATAAAAAGTAGCTAGCTGGCTTATGTATAAAAGAAAAATACCTAAACACCTAGGGCCTACTTGGGATAGGCCTTAAAACATGCCATTTAAATGGAATTTTGAATGAGCATACGACTCATACTTTAGAATAGCTGGCACCCCCAAAATTTTAGACCTAAATCCGCCCATGGGAGGGTGTCCGTGCTTCGGAAGAGCCGGGTAAGAGTAGAAGGGGAATAGAGGCGTGGTCAGTTAATTTATAGCCTGTCTAGCAAGCCACGCCCATTGCCCTCCCAACACGCTGACCTACAGTTATACGTTTGTGACACGAGCTGTGACTCGTGCTTTGTGACGGCCAACAACATTAACTACACTTTCATGTAGGGCCCACGGATGTAAAATTATAAACTTTCCTGAGGTTTTCATGGATTTACCGAATTAATTTGAATCATTTCAAGATAAAATTATGAAGCTTACCGGTACTAGTCGATATATTTCGATATTTTGATGAATAACATTAGTCTGGTAACTAAAAATACTTACAAAAACATTTATTAACCAAACTGTTGATACAGGGTGATTCACGAGGATGTGCAGAAATTTCTGTAGCAGATGCTACACATAAAAATAAGCAAAAGAGCTCATATAAACTTAAAATGCTTCGTTTAGCCGCTAACTACCATTTCGTTTTTTACACTCAATAATTTTTATTTCCTTAATGGATAGATATATTTACTTAATATTTGGCATGGACATTTATTACAACAATGTTAGTTTTCAGAAAAGACATTATTATTTTCCGACCTGTATTTTCAAAATGTCAACAAATTTCTCCAAAATGGCAAATTTTAATAAAATTTTACAAGAGACATAAAAGTTGACAAATTAAATTATCTAACAATGATACCAAGTTTGTAAGTGTTTGGCACCAAATGATGGAGATATTGCGATTTTTCATCACATTGAATTTGCTTTATAACTAATGCAAATTAATTCTATTTTAATTGGAAAAATCTCAATAACTCCGCTATTTGTTGTCAGACCCTTACAAACTTGGTATAATTGGTTAGATAATTTAATTTGTCAACTTGTTTTTTTTCAAAAGTTAAAAAGTTATAGAGCAAAAAGTGTTTTAAAAATCAGGTTATCGGATTTTCAAAAGAAATTGTTAGCTTCAAATAAATTTTACTTATGACCATATTAAACCAAGCTCAAAAACTAAACAATCCAGTTTTTTAAATTATTGCTCTAAGTCAAGTGGTTGCGGAAAAAAATTAATTTTCATTTAGTGGAAACAAAACTGTACTAACGGTTTGTAAATAATTTTATTTTTTTTAAAGATATAGGCTTGTTATACTCTTGTTCATTTGTTTTCAGTTTGGCAGGCCTAAGGCCTCTTTTTACCTTACTTTTTCCCTTCCACATATACTATTGATCTGTGCGAGGATCGTATAGTCAATAAAGTAGATGAGCCGTCACCGTGCAAGCGAATGGCACTGAAAAATTTCCTGGCAGAACACTGATTCGAACCGACATTGCTGTTCCAAGTCCGGGGTGTTTACGATCACGCCACCGACTCAACACCCGACTACGACCCTCCCGACTTAGCTCATCTGGTTTATTTCTATCCCACTAATCAATAAATAAATAATGTAGATATATAATAAAAAGGTATCAACTGCCAACACCACCAGCAGGTGTTGCACCTGCCCATTTAAAAATTTTAATTAATAAACATTATGATTCCTTTCATTTAACATGACTGGAAACAAATAAATTAATAGGCCTATATATTTTTTGTGTTTGTGTGCACACGGATCTCGAAAACGGCTTGAACGATTTTCTTCAAACCTTGAAAATAACTTTATGGGGTACAGTAAAATAATATGTAGGTCTCTATGCTTGGGAAAATTTTTGTTTCATAATATGATATTAAATTATTGAAATTCTAAAAATTTGAACATTGGTCTTGTGGATGGAGTTAAAAAAAGATTTTCTGTAAACAGCTAACTTAACTGTCAAAGCACGAACCAAGTGCTCCGGTATAAATATTTAGATTTCCCATTGTAGCTAATACCTACAAAGAGAGAATCTCTCTTTGGGCCTGATGATGATCTGTGTCCGGTCGAAATCGATTGCCACTATCCATCTTTTCATATATTTACCGTCTGTATTCTTTGCAGTATAAGTGTAAATATATTTTTTAGTGTTATAGAAGTTTGTTTTTCATTTCTGATTGCAAACAACACGTATCATGCTAATAAAAAAGTGTTTATAAAAAAATAAAAGCATGTTTGAGAATTGCAATTAAACTTTAAGACAAAAGAATTAACAACAAATAACCATCTTTTGAATAAGATACCTGCCTACAAGCTTCAGATACGACGGTATTCGAGGCTGATGAAGTAGGAAAGCCTGATATTCTCTGAGGTTCAATTCTTTGCTTGAAGCAAGTTTGTGCTGGTAAAGTGGAATGTTGGTGAAGTGATAACACACATATTTACCTCTTATCTTTTCGAGTGTTAAAGCTAGTGCTTCCCTTAAATGTTGTGCAACTACACTTGTTCATAGAAATTCTTTCAAGTAATTTTAACATTTAGGCTATTTATTAAAACAATCTTCAGTTTACTTTATTTTCTTTTGGAAAAAATTGTAGTACTATCTCTGTATCCATTCTCACATTGTTATAAGTTATCTTGTTATTAATTCTTGTCAGGTTATTGTTATCAGCTCATAGTTTTAGTTTGTCAAATATTCACTAGCTTAAGTTTGTTATTTCAAAATCCTCTTAATCTTTGTACTACAATTTTTAATAGCTTTCAAGGTTGCATAAAAACAAATATAGCATTGATTAGTTGTCACAAATTATTTGATTTTATATTGCTCTTGTTATTTATTCTCTATTTTGTATTATTTAAGTGTTGTTAAGTGTTAATATTTATATAATCGTATATATCTTGTTATTAGTCTATTACTAGTTATTTTTATTATTAAGTACTAGTATACGTGTTGTTCGAAATCGAGCAATTTATTTGAATACAATAAAAATGTTACTTTTAAGAGTCATCTTCACCCCTGGGCCAGTAGCCCATTGTTGCGCAGTCGGCAATGTTAATCATACGGCTTTATGCTAAAACATGGTCTTGTATTCCCCTGTTTCGGACGCCGTTTTTCAACCGATTTTCTTGAAACTTGGTAAGTGTTTAGTTGAATAGTTATACTATGTCGCTCATACCTCGGAATATTGAAAATTTAACAAATATTACTTTCTGTGACGTCGCAAAGTAACTCGATTTTCTCTAGTAATATTTCAAAATTTGGTAAAATTTTCAAAATTCCGAGGTATGAGCGACATAGTATAACTATTCAACTAAACACTAACCAAGTTTCAAGAAAATCGGTTGAAAAACGGCGTCCGAAACAGGGGAATACAATACCATGATTTAGCATAAAAGCCGTATGATTAACATTGCCGACTGCCCAACAATGGGCTACTGACCCAGGGGTGAAGATGACTCTTAAGGCCGTGTCACACTACTCTACTTTACTAGCAGCTAGCTAAGTAGCAGCTACTAATTAGCCAATCTGACATAGGCAGTAGCAGCTACTGCCTATGTACATTTCAGTACATAGCTGCTAATAATAGCTGCAGTAATCTGCTACTAGGTAGCTGCTATTAAGTAGCCAAGTGTGACACAGCCTTTAGCTCTAAATCAATATCACAGTCTAGTATCGTGAATATCTCTAATCACAAAAAACCACACGTATTTACAGCTGATTATTTACAGATGTTTAAAATGCTTCATTAAATAGAAATTGATTTGGTCTGTTTGAAAAAAGTTGATGTTGAACATAATAGTTGTAGAGATGCGAAATTGTTTCGTTGGCCTTTAAAACTACACACCGGCAACGGACTGTTGGAGATTTATGGCAGGGGTTGTGGGGATTCCAGGGTTATGCAGGGTCATATTGCTGTTTTGGGCACGAGTGAACAGGGCCCACGGTCAAAACATTCCTATTCGGATTACCATCAACCCTCGAAGGGTCGGGGCTGGATGGGCCTCTGGTCAGTTGGGCAACATTAATGTTGATAAGTGATCAGACTTTCGTTTTTATTTTCATGTGTGATAGAACTAAAACAAGAACATTTTATAATCAAATAAATACCCCCATCGCAGCAGACCTGTGTACTCAGCGAATTTCCAACGGAATTTTAATATTTTTTATATTTCCGCACAAAAACTATGGGGTTGATTATGTAGGTTTGCCACCATATTGGTTTAAACCCTGCCTAGTAAATATACATACCAAATTTTATCAAGCTATGGTATTCTTTTAATTTTCGTCATAAACCCTATATGGGTGAGTACGTAGGTTTGCCACCATTTGGGCTTTGTAAGGAAATATAAGTTAAACGCTCAATAATCAATGCACGTTCGAAATGTTATCAAGATTTGTTAATAAATGAGCAAAGGTTTTCTTTATTTCCCATAAAAGAGTTTTTATGGGCTTTTTAATGGGGAGGAAGTGAACAGCTGTTTAGCTCAAACATCAAACCTGTATATTAATAGGCAAGCATGTTTCATTTCCTGCTTTTTTCTCAGCTTGTGTGCATCGTAGGAGAAATCTGCGCATACCGTTAGAAAGGTATTATGCTGTAGATGAGCAGAATCACGCTTTAATTCACATCAGCCCACGGGGCTACACCCGACGGGCTTCCAAAATTTCAATGTTAATCTAATGGGAGAAGGATAATTGATTGAATCATTAGACAGCTGTTGTAATAGCAAATGCTAGCAGTCCAGGAAGAACAGATGTTCCAGTTATAAAACATTTTAATCTAATTGGCTCAAGATGAATTGAGTTTTTGGTCGAATTTCGACCAGCGGGCGATCCCTAGTAACAATTAATTTATAACACTGTTTCGTGGTTATATAAATTCCATAGTTAGCCTATTTCAAAAATGTTTCAATAACCACTTTTAAAATATACCGGAGAGTGATTAACAATATCAAAAGAACAGGAATATATATGCGGCGTCGTGCACTATCTTTATGTTTGGTTTTTATAGAAAAAGTTAGTTTTTCATGTGCAAATAGTTTTCTGTATATTCTAGTACGAGGAATGGTAAAGATCTTATTGCAATAATTATTATCAAGGAATGACATTTGCAAAGTGAGAGCAAAACTGCAAAGTTTAGGCCTGCTATGACAGTTCATTTAATTTACTATAGAAACACATGATTATACTACGAACAAAAGAAGTTCAGCGTCAAATGTACAATGTAGTCTACATTATCTTATTTGCTTCTACTTGAAAGGGATTCAACTGTAATTCTCATACTTAAGTAGAATTCACGAAAATGGTCCGATTGGAGTTGGTACATTGTTGCCAAATTTATTCTGAAACACATTTTTATACTGCATTACACATATTGTAAACATAACAACAAATAACAAAATTGCACGGCGATGGGGGTAGGGGTGACACAGCTGGTAAAATTTCCATCGGACAATTTCGGGCATCTTATAGGCCTATATAAATAAACAGGACTGGGGAAAACTGCTGCAATGTAATAGACAAGGGCTGTTTCATTAGCGGGTAAAACGATGTAAAAATTAGTACCCAAAACGTCACTAGCCTTATCAGCTGGTGCATGTAATTCTTATGGACATCAGATGGATGACGTCACCGGCCTGACTCAAAAGCGGCATTTTCCAACATCAAAGGAATGAAACAGCCCTTCTTTTGTTTATATTTTCTCCGCAGTCCTGATACATAAATATATTTTTATCATTATGCATGAAATCAGCCTTTTTTGTACTCTCAATAGTACCAAAAATGTTTCTTTTTTGTCCTAGGACTGAAAAATCAGCTTGAATATTTTTACATAAGTTTCACGTTAGTGTACATAGTCAATGGTTCTATTTATTTGAAATTAATTAATAAACAAATCCTCCTTATTTTAGTTTTTTCAATGCAGTTTATTACAGCTTTACAAAACGAATTGGTTGAGTAAAAATGTTTATCTTATAACCCTAGTAGATTAAAGATTTTCGGAGCCAAATAACTAAACGACTTTTTGAAGGATTCTTTAAAGGGTCTTGGTACCTTTACTAGGTATTTCTCAAACACGGTTTGAGTATGTTTTGATATTGTAACTGACATTTCCACTCCTGACAAAATATTCTAAGAGATTTATAAACATACAAGGATCTTAAAGGCAAAATGTTGAGTTGTTGAAAAATGTTGGCCTAACAAACTTAAATTTTTAGTTTTTATGTATCAGCATCTTTGTCAAAACATTTAAGATTGTGTTAAGTGAGTTTTTAGTAATAAAATAGTTGAATTGTTATTTTGTTTGAAAAAATATGTAATAGCTTTAACTTTTTTAAGAAAGTTCATTGTAAAAATTATTTTTTTAGTGATGAGTTAGTATGTACGAATGTCACAATTACCCAATAAATTTAATTATGCTGAGGTTTCCTTTATAAGTATGATTTTTACAGAGGTGAAAAACGTAATTAAAAATTGACCAACAAATAATTGCAAGTTGCCTTGGTAGGTGGAATAAGACTAAAACCAAACAATATTTTTCTGTTAGTTTGAGTTCGTCACTTATTGATTAGTTTAATGTAGATTTATGAGAGTTAAAATATCACGGAATACATTGTATTAATAATTAGTACCAGGGGGACCGAGCTTAAGCTCGGTAAAATTATTACTTTCGTTCTCACACAAAGCTCGTGCGCTTCGCTCACTCGCCCTCTGCCAATTTAAAGACGAGCTCGTTCGCTTCGCTCAATCGCCAAGCCGAAGATAATTGTCTTAAACTACAGGTTAAAGATGTAACACATTGGTTTATCCAGTGGCACGGTCGTGTCACGTCGCCAAGTCCCACCCAACCAAGCAGACGACGCGTGCCTATATAGACACGAAGCAGAATACGGCCAATTTTCACTTCTCAAAAGGGCACAAATAGGTCATAATTAATTCGGAAATCGTTCTCAATCCGTTAAAATGGGTCAATAAGCACTAAAAATCACCAAACTTACTTTAAAAACCCTCAGTGAAATAAAATATATGCGTTTCAAAAGTAGCCTAAAAAAGTTAGGAATGTAAATATGTAGTTTCCTACGCACAACAAGCATTTTTAAACAAGGCTACAGCATTTATCACTGATGGGAATCAGTAGTGTAAAAGTGGGGCTGCTGGGCCATGACGTCATCACGATGACGTCAGCAGTGATGACGTCATCAATGACGTCATGAATGACGTCACTAATGACATCATATGACGTCACATGACGTCACACCTATGACGTCATGGTGACGTCATTACCGCTGACGTCATCATGATGACGTCACTGACGTTAATTAGGTCAAGGTCATGCAAGAATACAAAAAAAATTTTTTTGCACTTTTGCGATTCCTCAAATTTTGCTGAGAAATTGAAATTTCTCGAGGAACCACAAAAGTGCAAAAAAATATTTTTTTTTACTCCCTAGCGATCAGACTCTCGACCTAATATATCCGTCAGGGGTCATTGACCCGTCCCAGCAGCCCCACTTGAAAAAAATAATTTTTTATATTTTACTTACCCACCGAGAGACTTAGAGCCGAAGAATAATTTCATCAAACACCCGACATTGCGACAAACGACACGCGATCCGAACAGCACCGCGTCCGAAGACGTACTGACTTGGGTGCAGGTGGTTCCCCAGGTACCCGGCCCAGTGGTGGGGATAAGGAGGTGGTGGGGGTAAAGTGGTCAGAAGGAAGAAAAATTTATTTTTTACAAACAACTTGTCCCAGCCGGTCCTTTACCGGACCTCCGTAACTCGGATTGGAAATATTTCTTGAGAAATATTTATTTTTTATTCTTTCTCAGGTGATCTTGGAACTTGGTCGGGAATTGGAGTCACCAAAGTAACCTTACTGGCAAAAGTTAGCTCGTCTAAAAGTTTCTGAAACATTTTATCATCCATAGTGATATTTGTGTCTCTTGAGTAAAATTTTGGATTATTTTTGAAGCAACGTTTCATTTTTGTTAAAGTGGAAGTCTTGGACACCTTAACAGAATTATTTTGCTTGGCCAGCAAAAATTTTACTCTTAATAATTTTTCTCGCAAAGTTTCAGCCATAGATGTGTCTCACAGTAAGGTTTGGATATAACTGAAACACTCAGTCAAGTGTTGGATCTTAGCTGGAAGTAGTGGGGGGAACAGGGTTATAGTGGGGGAATGACTAGTGGAGGGGGTAATGTGGACTGTTGTTGTCAAGTGTAGAAACAGTTTGCTGGGAACTGTCCAAGGAGCAACACGTACTGTGCAGAAAAATTAACCGAGAGACTTGTGTAAAATTTAACTCCAAGAAATATTTAATGTAAGACTAAAAGAGGTAGAGCCAAATGAAAAATAATTTTGTAGGAGACGGGTATGGATCAGTTTTGTAGTAAAGTTCAAAATCCACTTGTGTGGAATAAAATTAAATTGTGAGCGAAAAATATTTAGCCACACCTGCAAAATACAAGTGTATGAAAATATTAGGAGACCTGTATAGCTAAATAAAAATTAATTTTGTATCAAACAGTCTTCCAACATTTCAGTTTCTAAGTCTTAACAAGTAAGGAATAAAATATTAAATAATGAGTGGAAAATAATTTGTTAAGTAAACGTAATTGTAGCAGTGTAACAAAAATTAATTTTGTGCAAAACAGGCTAAGTTCTGTTTTGCTAAGTTTAATAAGAAGGAAAAATAAAAATTTACTCACAGAAAAGTCGAGCGGTGGCGAGGTGCGGCGTGTTTGTTGGCTTTCAATAAACTGACTTACCTTCTGTTGAGCTACAGTTGGCCAGCTGACAAATAAACCAGTCTGTTATATAAGCATTATGTAACCGTTTCTGCCGGCTGTGCCGAATCCGGCAAGCTAAAATATTATTCTATAGTACACCTGACTTGGACTGAAAATATTCTAAGTCCCAAGACCCCTCCCCCCCCCCCCCCCCCCCCCCCCCTTGGCTCCGGACGAGAAGTGCGCCCCCCCCCCCCCCCCCCCCCCCCCCCGAGGGAGGAGGAGGTGGCATAGCCTGAGGCGTTGCCATACCTTGACAAGTGTTGTATAATGAGATCCGGTTAGTAATGTATTCAGGTGTGGCTCTTGGAGATTGTCCAATGCCACAAACAAGTACGTGTCGAGGTCTGGCTGTTTACGTAACCAGATCCGGTTCCCCCACTCCTGACCGGCTCAGCTTCGGTTCTCTGAGGCTTTGCTTCCTCGCAGTTGGTTTCAAACACTTCAGCTGAGTGGTTGAAGCTCTGCCCTACAGGATTCGCAATGTAATGTTGGCGCCGCATTATATTGGGAATTCTTTTAGTCTAAGGCATGGCATGTGTAGTGTTAAGAAATATTTTATTTTGCGCTTGCTGCTTCTGCTAGGTCTTGGTGTTGGATTTATTTAGTCTAAGTGTTGTGTGTTGAAAAATATTTCTTTGTACTAATCTTCACAGGTTGTCCCCAAGTAGAAATTTTTCTAAATTCGCATCTTGGAGGTACTCCTCCGTAAATTGGCAGCTTAAATGTTAGGCTTTTGAGACTTAACAGTCTCTGTAAAATAAAAATTTTTCGAGGTTCAGAACCTCAAGAATTATTTGTTACCAACAATAGCATGGCGCCTAACGAGCCCGGGGGTAGGCCCCTGGGGATCCACCCTTAGGCCTCTTTCGGTCAGGGGCGCTACTGGACCTCATCACTCTAGATGGGTGGTTGGCATCCTTTAGCACGAGGCGTCGGATCCTGACACTGACCGGTGTGCTAGGCAAAAGTCAGTACCTACGGGTTAAGACGGGATCCTCGGTCATGGTTAGCATGGCCTCTTCCAAATTATTGTAGCATGTTTCCCTTAAGGAAACTCAAAATTAAATAAATAATTTTTTATTAAATCACCTCCCCCTAAATGTTGAGATCCCCCCGATGCCTCTGACCGCCGGCGGTCTTAGGCATCGGGGGGATTTCTTTTTTAACTTTTGGATGACCTTGACCCATATTTGTGTGTGTGAATAAAATAATATTTTGTTCCACATGATATGTAGGTCAACCATGACTTAGGCGGATTTTTGCCTGAGTTCTGAGAACTCCTCAGGACTTAGAGCGAGATGCGACTAAGTGTTGGCTGTCCACACTGTGGCGGAACAAAATATTATTTGATGTTGACACATGAGTAAGGGTAGCAGGTATCCAAGAGTTAAAGTCCTAGGGGTAGGTGACCCCCCCCCCCCCCCCCCCCCCCCCCCCGAGCCTCGGATGGTAAGTGAGCCCCCCCCCCCCCCCCCCCCCCCCCCCCCGAAATTTTTTTTTTTTTGATTTTGACCTTGACCAAAAATTTTTTGCTCCGGACGAAAACTGCGCCCCCCCCCCCCCCCCCCCCCCCCCCCCCCCCGAAACTTTTTTTTTTTGGATTTTGACCTTGACCAAAAATTTTTTGCTCCGGACGAAAACTGCGCCCCCCCCCCCCCCCCCCCCCCCCCCCCGAAACTTTTTTTTTTTGGATTTTGACCTTGACCAAAAATTTTTTGCTCCGGACGAAAACTGCGCCCCCCCCCCCCCCCCCCCCCCCCCCCCCCCCCCCCCGAGGGAGGTGGAGGTGGAGGCCTCTGGTACTTTTCCATTGACACGTCTGGCCATGTGTTTGCATAAGTAGATCCGGGTATTACATAACAGACTTGTTTGTCCCCACCACATAGCGCGCTGGAATATTCCAATAGGTTGCGAGCTGTTTCATTCTGCTTACAGTATCGCTACGAGTAAGTTGATCATTTTCCTGCTCCGCGCCATGCCTCGCTTCAAGAACTATCCGCCTACCACCACTGCCGTCTCGACCTCCGCTTCATTGCCACCCGCTTCGCCTGCTGTTTGTACCTCTGCCTCAATGTCTTCCGCTTCGATGCCAAGCCTGTCACCACTGCCAACCTCTATCGCCTCGGGTAAAAAAATTATTGTGGACTTGAGACCTGGATCTACAATTACTGGAAACACTTTGGTGAAAACAATTTTGACTGCTGTGACTGCGCTGACGACTGCGACGACGACAACAGTGACGAGTGTGCTGAGTGGAGCTAGGCCGAGTGTAATTTCTTTGGATTCCAGTTCTGATGAAGAAATTTTTGTGAGTCCAAAGAAGCCTCCATCACCGCCAACACCCGCATCTCCCACTGAAGAAATCCTTACATATTTCAAATCTTTCTTTGACCCAACCACTCCTGTAACTCCTATCACCCCTGTAACAAGTCCTGCTAAACCCAAACAAAAATGTATTTCCCTTCCATCCACATCTAAAGACACTCCTGTAACAAGTCCTGCTAAACCCAAACAAAAATTTATTTCCCTTCCATTGACATCTAAAGACCCTCAACTTGAAGTGGAGCAACCAAAAATTAAAGTAAGTATCCCATTGAATAAAATCAAGCCGGGTTTGCGTAAAACAATAAAGTCTAAAAAGGCGGCGGCACCGAAACGCCAGTGTACATTTGTTTGGAAAACTTTAGCGAAATTTAACCAGAAATGTGCCAGGTGGGCTGTTAGCGGTGAAGAGTTATGCCGCTATCATCTTCAACGTGACTCAGCTTCCACCCGGAACATAATAAGGCCTTTTTCGCTAAACATTGCTCCTAAAACGCAAACAAAGATTCCTATGGTTCGTTATCGAAGGCTCTATCTTGGTGATAAATACTTTTTTCGAAAACACCTTAAAGTAAAGCCTCACATCTTTTTGATGAGGCATGAGGGCAAAAATGTTCATGTGAGAGTTGCTCCCCATTTAGTAAAAGAAAAATTTATGACCATGAGAGGGTATTTGATACGAACGGTGATCATGGGTCAACGTAGGACTGTGTGGCGTTTGCAGGAGTAAATGTAAACTTTTGACTTGACAAAAGTTTTGTTTTCCAAACATTCTTTTCCAAATTACATTTTTCAAAATTATTTTCCAAAATTTATTTCTTCACCCTCTTGAAATAAGGGAGGGGGGTATTATATAAATGAGCTATTAAAAAAAAAAAAATAGTTCATTTATATAATATCTTAACCTGGGGATAATGTTTTTTTTTATTTATAAATAAAAAATAAAAAAAAAAAACATTATTCAGACACGTCCCAAACCAGTGTCCTGGACGGTGAAGAAAATTTATAACAAATTAATTTTATTAACCGAACAGATGTTTAGCAATGTGGTAAAGCAGTACATGATTATGTGACAACCGGTTTCCCCCACTACTGAAAGGTCACGTGACAACCAGTTTCCCCCACTACTACTGAATCTTACTGAGTTCCCAGCGCTACTCACTTGGTTCATTCTGCTTTGTACTTTCATCCGAGCTACACATCATGAGTGAAAACACTGCAGAAGTCTCATTTGAAGCGCCCAGCAGAAAATTTCAGCCTGACCACGAGCGGGTGGTAAAAATTTTAGGAGCAAATCCATTTGTATATGCTCCAATGCTGGTTGACTACAAAAATTACTCTTCACCAGAACCTGGACCATCCAATGAAGAAGGAGGAAATATTTTAAGACATGCATTGATGGAGGGCACGGTGGAGAATAAAATAAAAAATAAGGAGTTGAAGCGGTTGGCGGACCATCAGCGCAATTACAAGGAGCGAGTGGCGATGCTCCGGTTAAAACTGGTGGTGCCAAAAGTTAAATTGCGCGCCAGTAAGCTGGACACTTTGATGGAGGCTGCGAATTATATCCAGCAGTTGGAGCGAAAAATTAAATTTTTAGAAGCTCAACTGGAAAATAAGAATTCTGAACGACTTGTTATTGCAAGTCCAGAATTTGTAGACGATGGTGGGGAGCAAATTTTGGGAATGTAAAATTATTTTATTTTGTGCGACTTGGACTTGAACATGGACTAGCTGTTTGGTATGTGGAAAAAAAAAACAGAGCGGGGGATAGAGCACTCTGTGATACTGGAATAACATATCACTTAGTGCTTTATCCCCCGCTCACAGGGTAATTTTATTTGGCCTTGACCTACTTAAAAAGAAGTGGTGGGGGTAAGTTTAACCAGGTGTAGGGTATTGAGGAGGTTGCTCAGTCTCAGTTCAGCATAGCTAAGAGACGCACCCTAGAGATGGCTCCTTTTAGTCTTGTAGAATTGTGTTTAATGAAAATTTCCGATGAAACCGAATTGTTCCGTTATGTTGTGCATCAGTCTGGTGCACCACCAAAAATTAAAAATTTAGTGAAGGAGTTTGACTTTGAAAGGAATGGCTACACAAATTATTTTGCTTATGTCTTCAGAAATGAAAATCTTAAATTTTGTAAGGAGTGTGGTTTTGCTGCTTGTGAGGACATGATGGAATTTATAGAAAACGGTGGCTATATGTTGATGACTGGAATTTGTAACATAAAAAGAAATGAAATACCACAAGAAAAGTGTGATATTTGTGCTTGTTATTTACACGATTGGCATACATACAGCAGAAACCAGGTGGAGCCTGTTGAAAAGTGGTGGGGGGTAAAGTGATATAGGTGGTGAGAAGCGTCAGTTTGAGCTCATTCTTTGCAGAACACTCTAGTGATCAGCATCATGGTGAGCCACTGCGTTGAATTTATATTGCTGGAGGAGGACTTGGTAGAGATTGTGGAGCTAATAGAAGACACGACAAGGAAAGGGACTATTGAAAATGTGAGATGCGAGCCTCAGGATGAGAGATCGCAAAAAATTGTTGAAGCCTTTCTGTCTACCATGTTGACTGATCAAACAACAAATTTTGAGTTTGTGAAATATTTATTTGACAATAGGGTGAATGCCAAAATGGCTATATTTTTCAAAAAATAATTTTAATTTGAGAATGACTTGGACATGGTTTGTGAGTTTTAGTTTATGGACAAATGGTGGTGGGGGTAAATAATTTACATATCTATATAAAACTCTAGTTTGTTTGCAAAGGTGAAACATTCCACTAAGATGCCTCCACTGGACAACACTAATGTGCCTTGCAGACAAATTTTCGAAATTTTACAAGACATACCAATTGAAATAACAAATGGGGAAGAGGAAGAAGAAAATGTTACAGAAGATGAAAGTTCAATGGAAGAATTGGATGAAGAAGAAAATAATTTAACAGATATTGACTTACACGCTTATGAAACATTGGACTCGTCTTCAGAAGAAGAAGAAATGGAAGATCAGAACACCCCTCAAGTTGGAGCTATATTGGACAGAATGTCATTGTGTAAAAGACTTGTATTTTGTAGTAGAAGATTATTTTTGGGGAGTAGTGATGACGAGGATAGCAGTGATGAAGTTTCACCTTTGTAAATAACTTTTTGTAAATAATTTTTTGTTTTGCATTTTACAAAAATCCCAAAAAAAATATAAAACTGTAAAAAAAGAAGAAAAAAGAATATGAGCGGGGGATAGAGCAGCAGATGCTCTATCCTCCGCTCAAAATAATAATTTCCGATGGCCTTGACCCACTTTTGAGAATTGATTGTGGTGGGGGAGAGCATTAGTGGTGGGGGAAACGTCATATATACGGGTAGTCAAGCCTCAGTCTCATTTGGTAAGAAAGAGGGAACGCTGGATCGGAGGTGATGGTAAGATTGACTCAATAGCAAATACTTTAACACTGCAATATGTTAACAGGTTGTCAATGGTTAGGAAATAT
Source organism: Neoaliturus tenellus (assembly GCA_030545055.2). Classification (NCBI taxonomy): domain Eukaryota; kingdom Metazoa; phylum Arthropoda; class Insecta; order Hemiptera; family Cicadellidae; genus Neoaliturus; species Neoaliturus tenellus. The sequence continues at coordinate 52,332 of JAQYXR010000097.1, forward strand.
TTTTATCTTTATACTCGCTAGTTTGTTTAAGCTTAAAATTTTAAATATATTTTGTTTTGATCAAATGCTTTTGCCAGACTTCCTACACGCTAAGACTCATATAAAGTACAGGATTAAGCTGATCTCTCGGGGAAAATACTATTCAATTGAAATCTCGATATCCTAATTTACTTTTAAAGGCTTCGATAGGTGGACTAGAAAAATTTAATGAAACATGTCTACCACCTATCGAAGCTTTTAAAATTATTTTAAATTATCGAAGTTTTAAAATTATTTTAAATTATTATTTTAAAAGCTTCGATTGGTGGTAGACATGTTTCATCAAATTTTTCTAGTCCACCTATCGAAGCTTTCAAAAGTAAATTAGGATACCGAAATTTCAATTGAATAGTATTTCCCCGCGAGATCAGTCTTAATTCTGTACATTTTTTGAGTTTTGGCGTGTGGTAAGTGTGCCAAGAGCATTTGCTCAAACAAATATATTTAAAAGTTTTAATTTTGAACAAGTTGGGCAGTAAAAAATAAAAATATTTAACTTTTGAACCTGTTAACATATTATTGAAAGTATTTGTTAGAAAGTCGGTCTTACTACCATCTCTTATCCAGTGTTCCCTCTTTTTTACCAGATTTAAGGTGGCCTTGACCTATATATTTGTCTTAAATAGCAAATTTTAAATAAATATAATACATTTTGTTCTGCGCATGTGCAGATTTGTTCTGCGCATGCGCAGAACGGGTCTTTCCCAAAGATCACCCCCCACCACCCGCTATAAAAGGAGGTCGGCCAAGAGCGTCTCTCATTCTTTGGTGAACTTTTCTAGAGGTAACATCTAAAGACGCTAGTGGTAAAAAAGTGTTAAAATGCTTCTTTGCCATATTTGTGGGGAATTTTTCCCAGATGAAGACATTTTAGCTATACATCAAGAATTACATATGGAAGACCCGGCGAGTGAAACTGCTAACGAAATGGACATGGACTGGATTGATGACATTTTGGCTGAATTTAACCGCAACCTGGACAATTGGCAAAGTGAACTTCAAGAGATTCAACGCAGAAGACCCAGTGTTATCCAATATGGAGGTGCTGGACCGTCAGGACTTAGAAGAGGAACTGTTGCGGAACCAGAAGAAGAAGAAGAAACGGACACTGATACAGATCTAGACACGGACATGGATTTGGATATAGAAACAGAACAAGGAGGAACCAGACACTTATACACAACTGCTTTTCCCGGACGCACGGTAATACATAACAAAATAAATAATGTGCAACTAGATTTAGAAAATTTTGTAACCGAGGCAAAATCATTGATTAGTGAAACTTTAACTGAAGAATTGGCAAAATTAAATTTTATTAAATTCGGTTTAGTGTTGGACGCAAAATTTAGTAAATCTGATGGTGAAACCACACTTCGAGGTTTCATAACAAAAAACCGTACTTTGATGTTTGCCTCGGATGTAAATAAAATTGTAGACGAATGTATTGAAGAATTGTTGACGAAAATGCAGGAGCATGAAGGGAGAGGGTCAGGTTGGATGTTTACATCCGTAGAGGGTTTAGATTTAAGAGTACATAAGCACGGTTACGGTATGAGGGGTAGTAGCTATATCCCTCTACCAAAAGCCATTGAGAAAACGAAAGCATGTATAAATGTACAAAATGTAGATAATGAATGTTTTAAGTATGCTATGTTATGTAAATATATTTTGCCAGAGCAGCACCCTTGTAGAGTAAGTGGACATTATGTAAATGTAAATAATAGGTATAATTTTGTAGGACTATCTTACCCTGTAAAAATTTCTGATATATCTAAGTTTGAGAAACACAATCCTGGTGTTAGTGTAAATATTTTTGGTTTGGATGATGCAAATAATGTGTACCCCTTAAGGGTGACTAAAACTGAACTTATGAACCATACTGATTTGTTATTAATAACAAAAGGTGAAATTTCACACTATGTGTACATAAAAGATTTTGAAGCTTTAGTAGGTAAACAGTTATCCAAGAGGAAATGTAAAAAAACAATTTGTAAAAGGTGCTTTTGCTTTGTAAATAAGGAGTTAAGAAGAGGAGGTGCTCAGTGGCTACAAGAACACCAAAGACTCTGTAATGAAAATTTTGAATGCAAAATTAGTTTGCCTGCACCTACTCGCTCTATTGTAAAATTTGAAAAGATTAGCCATCAATATAGGGTACCATTTGTAATTTATGCAGACTTTGAGTCTACACTGGTACCCCAAGAACATCCAGAAGGGGAAATTACCAGTAGGACTAAATATCAGCTGCATAAACCTAACAGTTTTTGTTTGCTTGTTAAATCCACACTGTCAGAAGAACATTTGAAAAATTTTGGTTTAAGTTCAACACCAATTTTGTACAGAGGTGAGGATACTGCTAAACATTTTGTAGATAATTTGTATTATATAGCTGATAAGGTTGAAGAAGTGTACAGTAATATTGTTCCTATGATTCCTCTAGATGAAGAGGAGGAAATTCAATATATCAATGCCACTAATTGTTACTTGTGTAAAAAAGAATTTACTGTTGAGAACCATAAAGTCCATGATCACGATCACCTTACTGGTTATTACAGAGGGGCTGCTTGCAATTCATGTAATATTAATTATAAACTTCCGAAATTCATTCCAGTTGTTTTGCATAACCTTAGTGGTTATGATTCACATTTTATTATTCCGGAATTGGGCAGGGATGATGGGAAAATTGATGTATTGGCCAACACTTTAGAGAATTATATTAGTTTTTCCAAGACTGTTGGCAAAATTAAGCTTCGATTCGTGGATTCTTTTCGATTCATGTCATCTAGCCTTGCCAACCTAACTAAAAATTTAAGACGACAGGATTTAAAAGAAACAAGAAAAATTGTGCCAGAAGATAAAATGGACTTGGTGCTAAGGAAAGGAGTCTTTCCTTATGATTATATTACAGGAATGGAAAAATTTGAAGAAACAAGACTACCACCTATCGAAGCGTTTAAAAGTAAATTAACTGAAACCGAAATTTCAATTGAAGATTATAATCATGCTCAGAAAGTCTGGAATGAATTAGGAATGAATACCTTGGGTGATTATTCTGACTTTTATGTAAAACTAGATGTAACATTATTGTGTGACATAATGGAAGAATTTAGGAACACCTGTTTCACCGCTTACGGACTGGACCCCCTTCATTCGTTTACATCTCCCGGCTTAGCATGGCAGGCCATGCTAAAATCCACCGAGTGCAAGTTGGAGCTGTTAACCGACATTGATATGGTTTTAATGATAGAATCAGGTGTTCGAGGCGGATTAACCCAAGCTGTAACTCGACATGTGAAAGCTAATAATAAATTTCTACCAAATTATGATGAAACTAAAGATTCGATTTTTCTTGGCTATTTTGATGCGAATAATTTGTACGGTTGGGCGATGTCCAAACCCCTTCCGTATGGCGACTTTGAATGGGTAGACCCTGATTCACTTGGAAATATTATTGATATTCCCAAAGAAGGTGACACCGGCTACATCTTAGACTGCGACTTTCAGTATCCAGACCACCTACACGATCATCATTATGACTTGCCACTGTTGGCTAAAACTGAAGTATCACCGACAGGAAAATGGCCCAAATTAATGATGACATTAAACAACAAAAACCGATATGTAGCACATTATTTAGTTGTTCAGCAAGCCTTAGAATTAGGATTGATTATTACCAAAATTCATAAAGTTTTAAGATTTTCACAATCTTGTTATTTAAAACCATACATTGATTCAAACACTGCAAGGAGAGCAGCAGCAACATCAGCTTTTGAAAAAGATTTTTACAAGCTCATGAACAATGCAATATTTGGAAAAACTTTAGAAAACAAAAGGAAACACAAAATTGTAAAATTAGTAACAAACCCCAGACAGATGCAGAAACTTGTACAGAAACCGAATTTTGGAACAAGTATGATAATTAATGAAAACTTGGTAGCAGTCAGCATGAAGAAAACCAAGATAGTAATGGATAGACCGTTGTACATAGGAATGTCAATATTGGATATAAGTAAAACGCACATGTATGACTTTCATTACAACAAAATGGTTCAACATTATGGAAGAGAAAATATCGGAGTAGCCTACATGGATACGGACGCACTAATTTATTGGATCAAGACGCAAGATATGTATGAAGATCTTCGGACGTTCATACACAAGAATGATTTTGATTTTTCCGACTACCCAAGAAATCACCCGAACTTTAATGAAAATAATAAGAAAGTTTTAGGCAAATTCAAAGATGAATGCAATGGAGCAAGCATGGAAGAAATCATTGCACTAATGTCCAAATTATATTCTTTTAAAGTATATAAAGGACATCAAGAAGAAACATCTACCACCAAAAAAGCAAAAGGTGTGAAGACAAGTTATTTGAAGAAAAATGTAAACTTTGAACACTATAAAAACTGTTTATTTAACGACACCACCTTGACTGCTAAATTCAACACCATAAGGAGTGAAAAACACAAAGTGTACAGTGTTACAGAAGTGAAAAAAGCATTGTCAAACAAAGATGACAAACGTCACATTATGGAAAACCAAATTGATACTCTTCCTTTTGGCCACTACTCTCTCAACCCTATCGACAACTAACCTATTCTTCGTCCCTCTTCGTCCTTCTTCGACCTAAATTCCTTTTCCTTCCGTAAAAAAATGGGGAACACGGCAAGTCCAACGCCGTGTTCCCCATTTTTTTACATCAATTTGAATGACCTTGACCCAGTTAAATATGTGTATAATGTAATAAAAATTTATTTTTACTTCATCCATGAATGAGGAAGGATAAAATTATGGATTTGAAACAAAAAATTGTTCATGAACTTCATAAACCGGCTAGGAGGAAATTTCCCCGAAGAAATACTGTTATAAAAGGAATGAATGATCTATATCAAGCTGATTTAATCGAAATGATTCCTTATAGTAAACAAAATAAAGGATTTAAATATATATTGACTATTATCAATTGTTTTACAAAAATGGCAGATGCTTTACCGCTAAAAGATAAAACCGGCAAGAGTGTAACAAAAGCCATGGAAACTGCGATACAGAGAGACAAAAATACCATAAAACATTTACAAACCGATGATGGTAAAGAATATTTCAATAAAGAATTTTCAAATTTAATGAAGAAACACAATATAAACCATTATTCGACTAATTCAGAGGTAAAAGCATCAATCATAGAAAGATTCAATCGAACTTTAAAAGGTGCGATGTATAAGATGTTTTCAAACAGAGGATCGCACGTATGGATTGATATGTTACCAAAACTAATAAAAGATTACAATAACAAGTTCCATAGAACAATTGGTATGAAACCAAACCAAGTGACTAGGAAAAATGAAAAACTCGTATTAAAACGTATAAAAATAAATACTAAACCAAAAGTTGAAAAATTAAAGCCTAAAGTGTTTAATGTTGGTGATAAAGTGCGAATAAGCAAATACAAAGGTGTATTCAGTAAAAGATATCTGCCTAATTGGACAAATGAGGTTTTTACCGTATTTAAGGTACAACCTACAGTGCCGGAAACTTACATTTTAAAAGATAATAAAGGACAATTGCTCGAAGGAGGGTTTTATGGACATGAAATGTTAAAATCCTCAGTAGGTGATGTATATCTCGTTGAAAAGGTGTTACAACGGAAAAAAGATAAAGTTAAAGTGCGATGGTTAGGATTTAATAAGAGTGAAGATTCTTGGATACCTAAAAAGGATCTGATATAATGATGGAGCATCATTTTAGGTTGAACCTTTACAAAGGATGGAGATAATACCGCAAAAGGATAGTTTTCCTATTAATAATATTGATGAACTCACGGTGGACAATTCAGAATTAAACAGTGGCAAACATGGTGTTTTGTTACCAAACACGGTGCGTTGTCTTGTAACCGGTCCATCCAATTGTGGTAAAACAAATGTAGTATTCAATTTGATTACAAACCCAAAAGGATTACGTTTCAATAACTTGTATGTCTTTTCCAAATCATTACAACAACCCAAATACCAATTATTAGAAAAAATATTTAATAATGTGCCAGAAGTGAAATATTATAAGTTTGATGCAAGTGAAAGCGTAATGCAACCGCATGAAGCTAAACCATTTTCAGTTTTTATATTTGATGATGTATCCTGTGAAAACCAAAACACTATCAGGAGTTATTTCGCTATGGGGCGACATAACAATATAGATAGCATTTACATAGGTCAGACTTATAGTAAAATACCAAAACAACTGATAAGAGACAACGCAAATGTGTTAATTGTATTCAAACAGGATGAAACTAACTTAAAACACATATATTACGATCATGTCAATGCGGATATGTCATATGAACGGTTTAAAGACATATGTGGTAAGGCTTGGGCTGAAAATTATGGATTTTTAACAATTATGAAGGAACAACCACTAAATAACGGTCGATACAGGATCGGTTTTGATAAATTTATATTAATTCACTAACCATTATATCACACAATCATTCTTGTACAGCACGTCTTGCTACAAACATGGTTAACCAAGAAAAGTTAGTAAAGGAAATTAAATCACTTAGTGATTCTATTCGGGCTAAAAACAGAGCGTTAAAGTTAGGTATCAGCGAAAGGGAGAAATTTCTCGAATCTACTTTTAAACCTATTACAGAGCCTTTGAAACAATTGAACAAAAAATTGACTAAACCTTCTTTTCAAGGTGATATTATTGCTCCAATAACAGAATATGAAAGGGAAAGTGTAATATCAGAAGATATTAGCGATGAGGACCCGGAAGCCTCCATATTTAGTGATACAACGGCAGAAAGAGAAGATGTATATGCTGGTAGTGAAGAAGAAGTGGTATCTATAGCCGGTGAAGAAGAAAAAACAGAAGGAGAACCATCAAACATAAGCTTATTGGGTGAAACTATTCATACAAAAGGACCGTTAGGAAGGAAATACTTGTTAAAACTGTTAATTGGAACTGATTCTACTAAAAAATACCACAGTTATGGAGCAAGAATGTCCAAAGAAGGTGTAATGATTGGTAATAGCAAATTAGATGTCGATAAACATGATAATATTCACATAGGTGATCAAATATATAAGGGAACAAGGGGGCTATTTGAATTATTATTTGAAAATAAACCTTTAAAAGCATTGGTAAAAGATGATGATTTGGAAGTGTATAGCAAAATTTTGGATCAAACTAATGCATATAAAAGAAATTATTTACCTGAAGCACCCATATATAGAAATAAATCTGTAAAATATAAAGATTTTGTTTCCAAATTAATACCGATTATAAGAAGAAAACCTGTAAAAAGAAGATTAGTAGCATCCACTTTAGATTTAAGTTCTCCAGAACCGAGAAAAAGAAGCAAATCAGTCACCGGTAAAGGATTGATGAAGAAACTATACAATACAAACGTAATTTATTACAATAATATCAATAAATTGGTGGATAGAATGAAACTAATACATGAAGCCAAAGAGGCGGGTCATACTGGATTGGAAAACGAATGGGTGGCTTTAGTGGATGAACTTAGAAACCGAGGGGTAATCTCATAAAAATGCGTTACTCCCTAAAATGCTATTCAGTTGCACCATGAGTGTCGACAAGTTCGGACGGTATTCCTCGGATGGATTATATTACGCGAATAACTTAAAAAGAGGTGCTGGTTTACCACAAACACCTGAAGGAGATTATGATATTAGTAATAAAAGGTTAAAAAACATAAAAGATCCCACAGACGAAAACGATGCAATAAACTTAAAAATATTAAAGGAAAAGATATCGCCAACATTAAGACTACAAAATAACACATATGACGCAGAAGATCATAGAATTATCAACGTTGGTAAACCAAATCAAAACGGTGATGCAATAAACAAAGGTTATTTATCATCTGAATTAAAAAATACGTTAAAATTCAATGGGAAAACGTATAGTGCTAACAATAAACGTATATCCAACGTAGATGACCCTAAAGATGCAAAAGACAGCGTAAATAGACGCTATTTACATTCCTTGATACCTGAAAAGACAAAAGATGGATTTTCTTTTTATAAATTTGTTATTAATGATATAGGCTATCCAAAAACTGAAAACGATGCTGTAAATCTAAAATATATTAAAGATCATTGCATCATACGTGATGTAGGGGTTATAGATTGTTTTAATAATTGTTTAGCAAATGTTAAAGATGGTTCGGCGCCATCAGATGGTGCAACAGTGGGTCAAATGATGGAAACCTTAAAACAAGAAACAACCTCTTTTGTAAAACAAGATCAAGTAGTATCGAAGCAAGGGGATGAATTTGTTCAAGGTAATGAAAAATTTAATTTATTAACATACAAAAATGATGCTTGGGATTGCATGGATAAAAAGTTATCAAATATGGGATGGGGTTATGAAAAACATGATGCAGCTGCTTTATCACAAACCGTACATCTAGATCCAGATCGATATTTTAGATGGTTTACATGTAATAATAGAGTGATAAGAGACTTGGCACAAGGAAGAGAAGCAAATGATGCTGCAACTGTAGGACAGACCATTACAACATCATTAAAGGATAGTAAAGTGTATAATTGTAATAATAAACGTATAACAAACCTTAAAGACCCTGAACATGTAGATAATGCTGTCACTGTTAATTTTCTTGTAAAAGTTTTAGGTAATGCGATATTTGATTTACACAATCATTTTACACCAGATATTCTTCAAGGAAAATCGGGTCATAATACTTATGCTGAATCCGCGAGAGGTGATTATATTAAACGAGAAATTTATAATAAATACTTTATTAACCCTAATACGCAAAAGTTTAGATCATCAGATTGGGGTGATATTGATATTTAATTAAATAACTCAATAAATGACTTCATTTATGTGCAACCTGTCATAGAGGTAACACATAGGTTACGCTTTTCGAATATAAAAGACAATCATGACGTTTCATTACACCAGTCCATATCGAGACACTATACGGAAAGGAGGTGGTATCACATCCACAGCGGTTTCTCTGTTAAGTAAAGCTTTAAATCGAATTCCAGTAGGATCTGTCGTAAATAGAGCAATAGACGCTTTACCATACGAATTTCACATACCGGGAGGTTATCAGTATTGCGGACCAGGAACTAAATTGAAAAAACGACTGGAAAGAGGCGATCCAGGCATAAATAAGTTAGATCAGGCTTGTAAAGAACACGATATAGCATATTCCACATTTAGCGATACAAAAAATAGATCAATAGCTGATAAAAAGCTCGCGGATATAGCTTGGCAACGAGTAAAGTCTAGTGACGCTAGTATTGCAGAGAAAGCAGCAGCTTTAGCGGTAACAGCAGGTATGAAGGCTAAAACAGCAGTAGGAGGTGGAAAAAGGAGGAGAAGAGTGAAAAGGAGATCGGCAAAGACGAAACATGGAGGGAATATTAGAAGAAAACGACGTTCCACCAGAAAGGGTAGCAAAAAACCAACAGTATGGTCAATGGTAAAAAACGGGGCAGGTCTATACCTAAGACCGTATCGTGCATATTAAATAAAAGAAATCAATTAGTAATACCACATAAAGCATTAACAAATATTGAATTATTTAAATACATTTCATGTTTAAAAATACCATTTTTTCGCGGTGTCTTTATGAAAGATGATTTACCAGTTAAAATGTGGAAAAACGAAACCGGTATTGTAAATTTAGACAATTCTGAAGGTCCTGGCACTCATTGGGTTTGTTATAAGAAATTAGGTGAAAATATATATTACTTTGATAGTTTCGGCAATTTACCACCACCTAAAGAACTTGAGCATTACTTTAAATCTGCTAAAAACATATATTACAACTATAAAAGAGAACAACCTGATAACACTTTAATATGCGGCCATTTATGTTTGGAATTCCTAGCTAAAAGTATCAGTCACAATTGAGATGTCTTCCTATACGGTATCATTAACAGGAAAATCGTCCACTTTACGAAGTATCCTTTTTCCAGCGTTACGCTTGCAAAAAGGAAGATTTTGGGAAGCGGCACTGTTGGATTTTACAACTTACAACTCTATTCCCAATGTTACGGAAGATAAAAATAACTTATTGCATTACTATAAAGGAAAAGATGCCAGTGGAAAGTTTACAGACTTAGAAGTTTGCAGTTTACCCACAGGTTCTTATGAAATTGATCATATTAATGAATTTTTGCAAAATAAAATGGGAAAAGACAATATAACATTAAAAGGTAATAACAATACGATGAAAGCTGAAATTAACTCCAAATATTACATAGATTTTACTCAGGAACACTCAATCGGTGAATTGTTAGGATTTCCCAAAGATGGGCCAATTTTACAACCAAATCAAACACATTCCGGTAAACAAACTGTAACTATACTAAAAGTCAATAGTATAGATATAACTTGTAACATTATACAGGGAGCTTACAGAGATGGAGCAAATACTCATATAATACATACTTTTTACCCAAGTGTACCTCCAGGATTTAAAATAGTTGAAAAGCCACAAAACCTAGTATATCTGCCGTTGAACACCACTTTCATTTCAGACATCGTGTTGAACGTATTGGATCAAGACGGTAACTTGATAGATTTCCGAGAAGAGCCAATTACAGTTAGATTACATTTAAAATCGACACTTTAATACAAAAATCATGGGTTTATCATTTAAAAGTGGACAACCTACGGGAAACCGCATTAGTAGCTCTTCAGCTGTGGAGGAGTTAACACGCGAAAACATTCGTTTCTTAGAAAAGATTGGTTTAAAATTAACCGATTATGGATATACTGGATATAGCGCAGGGTCCGACATTCGACGAAACCCTATGGGAAAAAGAATATCACACCCACAACCCTTACACTTCATCAAAATTGAACAATAACGACGAAATTCGTATTCCTATACAACATCAGGACATTTACACACTACCATGTGAAAGTTACTTGTATATCGAAGGAAAAGTAACAAAAAAGGACGGTACTACTACTGGTACAACAGTTCCATTTATAAATAATCCTATGGCTTTCCTGTTTGATGAAATTAGATATGAAATATCAGGTGTAACAGTTGATTCCACTAAAAAAGTAGGTATTGCAACAACTTTAAAGGGGGTAACATCTATATCACCTAATGAAACCAATTTACTTCAACCGGCCGGATGGGTTTTACCTGAACATGACATAATCACTCCGAATACAAAGGGATATTTTGATTTTCATATTCCATTACGTTTGTTGCTTGGATTTGCTGAAGATTATAGAAAAATAATATTAAATGTTAAACAAGAATTAGTTTTGTTGCGATCTTCTAACGATAAAGACATTATTAAAGCTCCAGATGGTACAACGGATGCAAACCTAGAATGGAAATTAACATTAGACAAAATTGTATGGAGAGTTCCACATGTTAAATTAGCTGACGAACATAGAATGCTACTATTAAGGAAGTTAAAGGCTGATCGTGATATTGTAATTCCTTTTAGAAGTTGGGAATTCCATGAACATCCAAGCTTGCCAACTACAGATCGTCACACTTGGACTGTTAAAACATCTAATTACGTAGAACGAGCCAGGTATATTATATTTGGTTTACAAACAGATAGGAGAGACAGCATCACAAAACATGCAGGCAAATTTGATCATTGCAACTTAAAAAATATTAAAGTTTATTTGAATTCACAATTTTTCCCCTACGACAATTTAAATGTGTCATTCGCTAATAAAAAGTACAGTATATTATACGATATGTATGCGAGATTCCAAAATTCATATTACGGTAAAACAAATACACCTTTACTATCACCAGAAGAATACTTAGATGGTTACACAATAGTTGTAATTGATTGTTCTAAACAAAATGAATCAGTAAAATCATCAAGTGTTGACATAAAGATTGAAATGGAGTTTAATGCAGCTATACCTGCAAATACAACTGCATACTGTTTAATTCTACATGATAAAATTGTAACATACACACCTCTAACTGGAATTGTTAAAAATGTATTATAAAAAACCGGTTTTTTTACATTCCGCGAGTATAAAAGCGGAGCGTGCAGGCCGCTCCTGATCAGTTTGTTGCCTGACGTCGTATGGGTAGCATCATCTTCAATATGGCTTCTACAAGTGGTACAACGGAATGCAATATAGAAAAGGAAATTTCAGAATTTTTGGATATGAATGAACAGCAACACGTCACAAATCAAGAAGAAGAAGAAAAAGGTAAAAAGAAAAAATATTTGTCCAAGAGGAAAAGAAATGTGGAAGAAAATATTTCACCAAATATTTTGATGGAAGTATTTTTAAGAATTTTTTATCCAATCTCTTCAAGTTTGGATAAAAGTGTTTTAATTGGAGTTATGAAATCAACCGACTATTCACCTACAGTAATTTTAACTCACGGAACAAAAATGATTTTGTTTACAGCCAATGCTTGGGAATCTTTTATGAAACACCTCCATTTGTTAGAATGTTACTTTAATAGCAACATGTTTGGCAGGAAAACAAAAGTAGGACTATTGGATTCAGACTTGGAAATTGATATTATTAAACACAGAGGTGAACATCAAATGAGATTCAGAGATACGACCAAACATGACATAAAAATTCAACTGAACAGAGAAGAATTTTTTATTTTAACATGTGCAACTGAACCAATAACAAGATATTTAAGACAGCTAGTATTCTCCAGTTCAATTATTAAAGATTATTTAACAGACACTTTGGACAAACAACCGGATGCACCAATTTTGTATGGACCTGTGGACACTTCAATATTCAACAGAATTCCTCATGAAGTTCAAATGTGGAGACAATTGGAACAATATGTGCAAGAAAAAAATAATTTTGTAAAATCAGATGAAGAAACACATTTCAGTGATGAAAAGGATCAAAGTGATGATAATGACAACAACAAAAATGACCAGATGGAAAGTTAAATAAAGTTTTAAAATTTTTCACAACACTTTACACTTAAATTGGTAAATTTTCAATAAAAAATTCAAAATTTTGTGGGTGTAGGCCTACCGGGGATGGTGCCCACGTTAAATATACACCAACGCGCCTTCAACTGTACGGCCTGGCATAAATACATGCCTACCGTGGTGTGGAAAACAGTTGACCTTCTGACACCGTGATCGATAGACGGGTGACCTTTCAAATGGACATGGAAGAAGAAATCAAGTCCAAGCCGGGTATTATTGAATTTCAGGCGTTTCGTGGTAACGATGATCGGTTTATAATTAAAGAACTCGTATTTTACGATATAGATAAAAATATTCCTTACACATTTTTATTTAAACCACCATGCTCTTTTTCTTCACTAACCACCAAAGCCGCAACAACAAACCGATGGACTTGGAAATATTTTCATCACATCGATTGGTATGACGGTTTTACCAGTTATTCAGACTTGTATCATATTATGCATCAATTTTCAAACAGATTTACTAATATTTACACAAAAGGACTTGAAAAGAAAAGATGGATAGAACAATTTACATCTACTCCAGTTAAAGATGTGCAAATTAATAAAAATTTTAAATTTATTGCTGAAAACATTTGTATTTGCACACAAAGTATGGAACATGAAAGGGACAGGCACTGTGCGTTAAAAAACGCTTTAAAATTAGCAACTTACCTGCAAGATGGAGAAATCGGTGATGGTGGTGGGGGTAACGGCGATTATAAAAGCGAGGAGCAGACCGAGACCTGGCACGAGTATTACTCGAGATTCCGAGACGACAACATCTCAGAGCAAGAAGACAGCGAGGACCTCTAGAGCAACCATGGCATCCAACCAGTTTCTGCAGTCTTTGGTAGAACAATTCAACGCCCACTCCAAGTCTACAATTTTGCCGGTAAAAAAATGTTCTGAACTCAAGGATGAAAAACATTATATTATACATGCACTGAAGAAAATGGAAACTACTGTCGGCGAAGCAATCTGCTGCAGTCTCAGCGAAGCACCATATACTCCGGGGGATGAAGCAAAATTCCAAATTTACCTTCCGAAGAGATTTGTCCACCTACTACAAAATGAAGATCTACGCTCCATTCAACCGGGATGTCTCTACTTGGTGTCCCACGGATGCAGCGGCAGCAACTCCACCGAGCTTACCATCCACATCGCAGACAAGCAGCAGTGTTAAAAAATAAATAATTTTTTCTTTCTTGTATCTGTTTGTATTTTTTAACTATATATATTTTTGTCATGTAATCTTGTTTGTACTGTTTTAAATAAAGATAAAAAAAAAAAAAAAAAAAAAAAAAAAAAAAAAAAAAAAAAAAAACACCAAAAAAGGCAACATATCAATATGTGAAACAAAAAAATTTTCACATATTGATATGTTGCCTTTTTTTTTTAAAAGCTCTGGGGTGACCTTGACCTTTGACCTTTGCACAAATTAAACATAAATTTTTTTCAAACAGCAATGTGTGTGTGTGTGTGTGTGTGTGTGTGTGTGTGTGTGTGTGTGTGTGTGTGTGTGTTTTCCCCCACCATTTCCGGTTACCAGCATACAGACTGTAAAGAAGTTCAGTTTGATTGCAACTGTCAAACAATGAGCACCCTATTTGAGCTTTGTGTAAGAAAAATTATTGAAGATCAACAGCTATTTAGCCATACTTTACGATCCAACGCTCCTCAACAAATTAAAATTTTTATCAAACAGTACAAGCTAGACAACAGAGGTTACAACACTTTTGGTTGGTACAAGTTTGGTAATGGTACAAAATTTTGTCGAAGTTGTGGAAGGGCCGCTGTATCCAACCCGGCACAATTCCTACAAGATGATGGATGTTTACAATATGGTCATGTGGCTCCAGTTTTAAGTTACCATACACCTAAAGAACTTTGCGCCATTTGTTCAATCAATATGTTTAGTTGGCAAAAATTTAACCACCTCTCATCAGACAGCGTGTAAACAACTTCCCCCCACCACTATTTCATACTACCTTCAAACGACCATGCTAATATTCATTCCGCCTTTGGACATCATACGGAAAACATCAAGATGGCTCTGACTGTAAAATGTGCAAATTATGAAGAAGTATTTGTAAGAAATCTGCAAGAATTAAACGAAATTGTTCAAGAATTTAAATCACTAATCGAACAGGGATACCGATTGAACATGCAAATTTTTGCTTGCAACACAAAATGCCCTCATGTCCCCAGGGATGACGAGCCGCCTAGGTCACCATCATCAACTTCTTCAGCCTACTCCTCTAGATCATCCATGAAGACTCAAGCCAGTCCAAACTTGGAATATTTCTCCTGACTAATATTTATATTTTGTATCCTCATTGTACTTCAATATGCATATTTTTGTATTGTAATAAAGGAATGATAAAATAAAAACAAAATAAAAAAACCTATCTTGCTACAGTATTGTAGCAAGATAGAATTTTTTTAAAACACAAATTGGATGACCTTGAACATGTTCTAACATGTTCAGGTTTTCCCCCACCACTTTTCCTATTGGATACCTGAGAGGCAGCACCAATGTGTTTCATTACATCTTTATCTTTCAAGCTGCAATCATGGATGTTCCACCACCAATATATGAGGCCGATGAAGCGGAAAGCCTGGGGAGGAGGAGATGCCAGCATGTGGATCTAGTGGAGATGATGGAAAGAAGAATGGAAAAAAGACGGATCAGGAAGGACCATATGCTAATTCAGAAAATTTTAAAATTAGATCTCTTCATAATCTTGGCCTTATTGATTGCAATCTTCTTCTACTTGGTCTACGCAGTTGTATACTGTCTAAGATGCATCGAGTGTACAGATAAAGCAGCCAAATTGCCGGTTTTCAACACTACTCTGTAAATAAAATTTTCTTTTTTTAAAACTCCAAATAGTTGACCTTGAACATGTTTCAACCTGTCTAGTTGTATCAATTACCCCCACCACCACGATTCCAAAATACTAATCCTACATGCAAGTCTGGCTTCATTTCCAACTCAGCTACGCTAAAGGTTACACTACACACAATGAAGTGGGAATTACTTGTTGACAGTATTCAATACCTAAAAGAAATCTATGAAAAATTGCATATGCGGCTTCTTCAAAATCCAGGGATGATAATAAAAATGAACTTGGAATACGACTGTCCACTCATCGACGACAGTATGGATGAAGCAGAAGGGGTAGTCCAAAATACACAAGGAACATGTTGCTGTGAAGAAAATTCTTCGACAACATCAAGCACAAGTCCAGACAGCACATATGGGGATGAAGGAGGATTTTTGTAATTTGTAAATAAAATAAAAAAAATAATTTTTTTTTAAAACTTCAAATGGTTGACCTTGAACACGTTTCAACATGTTGAGCATTGTGGATAAAAAATATTTTTTTTTCTTATGCCTATTGCTGAAAAACAAACTCAGTTGTATAGTTTGCAAAAAAAAAAAATTTTCCATTTCATCCGACTACTTTACCCCCACCATCTCCTTATCCCCACCACCCTGCCGAGTACCTCAGATACACGAAGAGACTTGCTCAGTTGCTGTTCAACTCTTGTGGTGTGCACATCTCACTTTTTGCACTAAATTTACTTATATTGAGTTTAAATTTAAATATTTAACCAAATATCAAACATTTCTTAATTTTTTCGGCAAAGTTTCAAATAACAAAAAAAATTTTTTTTTCACTTTTGGTTTAATTGAAATTTCACAAGTTCGAAGATCACCTGAGAAAGAATAAAAAATAAATAAATATTTCTCAGGAAATATTTCCAATCCGAGTTACGGAAGTCCGGTAAAGGACCGGCTGGGACAAGTTGTTTGTAAAAAATAAATTTTTCTTCCTTCTGACCACTTTACCCCCACCACCTCCTTATCCCCACCACTGGGCCGGGTACCTGGGGAACCACCTGCACCCAAGTCAGTACGTCTTCGGACGCGGTGCTGTTCGGATCGCTTGTCGTTTGTCGCAATGTCGGGTGTTCGAAGAAATTATTCTTCGGCTCTAAGTCTCTCGGTGGGTAAGTAAAATATAAAAAATTATTTTTTTTTCAAGTGGGGCTGCTGGGACGGGTCAATGACCCCTGACGGATACATTAGGTCGAGAGTCTGATCGCTAGGGAATAAAAAAATTATTTTTTTGCACTTTTGTGGTTCCTCGAGAAATTTCAATTTCTCAGCAAAATTTGAGGAATCGCAAAAGTGCAAAAAAAAATTTTTTTGTACTCTTGCATGACCTTGACCTAATTAACGTCAGTGACGTCATCATGATGACGTCAGCGGTAATGACGTCACCATGACGTCATTTATGTGACGTCATGTGACGTCATATGACGTCATTGGTGCCGTCATTCGTGACGTCATTGATGACGTCATCACTGCTGACGTCATCGTGATGACGTCATGGCCCAGCAGCCCCACTTTTACACTACTAATACTAAATATATTACCACTGTAACACTTTTAATCAAACAACAGCTAATTTTATATCACTAGTTAAAACAGTTTACTCCATTAGTAAAAAATCAATTAAAAAAAAAATTATAAGAGAGCAAAAATGAACAAAACAAGGAATAAATGCAAAAGCTTGAAATTCTATGCAACATAAATAGAATCAAGCAAATTCGAGGGTGTCTCCTTTCGCAACCCAACAAAATACCTCTCTTTTAACTTGTTTTAATAATGGTTTTGGTATCCATTTCGGAAGAAAGGAGTAGCCTATGGTAAACAATTATTTATTTACAAAATGAAACTTAACCTCAGATAAAACAATAAAAAACAAAAAGCGTAAAAAAATTAAAACATGTGCTCAAAAAATAAATAATCAAGCACTGTCCATTTCACGGTGAGTAAAATCAAATGTGTTTTGATTTTACTGTCCAGGAAAGTAACTGTCCATTCTCGTGTGTTAAGTTTTACAGGAGAGTTGAATAAGCCTATTTAGACAGTTACATGTGTTTTACGCTACTGTCGTCAACGGCCATTCTCCTATGTTTTAAATGGAAAACACCCACAAGAAGCGATGTGAACAGGCCTCCACTCACCGTCCGCACTCACCGTGCTACTCTCCCCGTCTATAAGCCCCTTGAGTGATTTTCCACCAACAACCAACTATACCTCTTCACAGTTAACAGCTGTTTGAAAAAGTCTGCTTATCATTAATGTTCCTTTATTTTTGTTTACATTTAGTTGTTATTTCGTTACCAAAATAGCAACCCATAAGACCAATGTTAAAAATTACGATTTTTAAACTTAAATTTAGATCAAATTTGATTTTTCCTGGGATTGAGACTGATTCTAAACTTATTTTTGGGCCGAAACACTCTTAAATGCAAAGTTTAAGCAAAATCTAACAGCTAGACTTCGAGATCGTGGAACACACATCCCTTCAGACATTCCTCGTATTATAGTATAGGATTGAAACTTTAAAAGCGTGTAGGGCTTAGCCCTGGGGGCCGATTCTGATAAATAGTTGGCGGAAACAACTACAACCAAGCCCATCGACACAGAATATTAAAAAGTTTGTTGAAAATTTTAGAAGAAGTTTTAATTAGAAAAAAAAACCCTTGCCACATTAAATAAGTACGATATGAATACTTACATTGTAAGCCTGCCTAGGGCCTATTTTGAAACAAGCATGCAATGTTTGAACGGGTACAATATTTTTGACTCTGTATAATTTTTTTTTTTTTGTTTGGTTCTATATGAGGGTTTTGGCCACGATTAATATTCGAGCTCGTCCCATCACTAGAAAAATTTAGGTTTCCGTCCTACAGACCTTTTTATAATGACTTAAACGGAATATGTCATCATTACACAATTTGGAAACAATTCTTCATCCGGCAAGCATCCTAATAAACTTATGAAGAATCTACCGACAACTGTTTAATACTCTTAGGTCCATTTGGAAATTGAAGGAGAAAGATCAAAGGACCGCTGCTTTATGAAATTAATAAATTTTATATATTTAAGTACAGTAAACCCTTGGTAATCAAGAAGAAAAATCTTGTAAGGTACACCATCATTCAGCTTCACTCATTGTTTTTTATAAACACAGTATAGAAATTACAATTCCATAATTTCATTTACTACCATATTTCTGTAGATACATTTGCAATTGTAAGCATAAATCGCAAGTTGTGACCGATTTTGATATGAAATCAAATTGTGTTTTCCGCAAGGAAATGTTATGATATGACATGAATGTTTAGGGTATATTGGGCTCAAATTGGTTCAAGAAAGTAAGGACAACTGTAGTATAGCTTCCTAACACACAACACTCGCAGTCTGAATCTGTCATATCACACCTCAATTTATCTACCAAAAAATAATCGTTACATTTCTCATGATAAATATAAACTATATAATTTAGCACGCGTACAATATAAATTACAATTCAGCATCCCCTAGGCCAGAGCGCTAGGTCCGGGCTGCGGCTGTCGCTCCAGGTTGGACGCGGCCTCCAGGTCCGCCCACTTGACCCTCTTCTTGCCCCCGTGGATCCTGGACCTCCAGAAGCGCACCACCTCCGCCTCCGTCAACTCCGCCGGCGGCCGCACCTTCTTCTTCCTGGACCTCGCGTCCGCCAGGCCGTCCAGGCGGTCCAGATCCTCCGAAGAGAGCCGGGTCAGGTCCCATTTGGGGCTAACTCCGCCGCTACTGCACTCCCCGCACTCGTCGCATTTGTGGCACTCCCCATCCATCGTGGGTGGTCGACGAGAATTTAAAAATCAGAATTTTTCGATGGAATTTTGTGTTTGTTTACGAATCTCAGGTGCGTGATGTTACTTACAGCTGTGCGATATTTTATAATGTATAATTTATGTTGCACAGACTATTGGTGGAAAACTCTGTACACTAAGCAGAATGGCGTCATCACAAAACTTTTTCTCCTTTGTCTCAAATTGTTTACATCGTAGGAGAAATCCGTTGTAAAAATGTAATGTCCTGATGTAGATTAGCATAAACGCATTATAATTTGCATCAGTCCTGAGGGATTCAGGTCCAGATCAACTGAATTTTTGTTGAATTTCGATAAGTGGGCGATCTCTTTAGTAGTCATATTTTAAAATATGGCTTAGTTTAAAGAAAATATTCGAATTTAGATAAAAATTCCCTCTTTGATATTAATTTTCTCCTCAAAATACTATACGCTTAAATATGCTTCTTAAAAATGTCTTTGTGTTATGAATAGTGGTTACAGTGCACGCATAATGATTCAATTTAGGGCCTGGTCAATCTTCATTTGAAAAGAGTGGTAGTTGTGTGTTTTCCTATTTGCGGTCAGTCTAGTCTTATGGTTGATGATGAAGGTACTGGTGGTGGAAGTGTTACCAGTTAACTTGCACATCTTTAGAGACAAGAAAAACGCATTAATTTTATTGATTTCCCAAACGATGTTGACGGTATTTCGAATGGATAAAACAATCGAAATGTTTCAACATTTGCATTTTTGTTATCTCGCATCTACTCTGGTCCTGTTATTATGCGGGTCATGGTTTCTGGTCAGCTTCCTCCTGCAGGCTACAAGTGACATACGTGCGTGACAGTATGTGCGTCCGTCCCTTTGGCCTGCCTCTTTGCGCTCCTCATTATATGGGGTCTAAATATGTGACAACAAACTGGACGAACGCCATTCCATTGCCCCACGACATTTTCAGGGTGACCGCAAACTGGACGTTTTTCCCCCTGATCTCAATTCAGTCTGACCGCAATCAGGGCGCAACCGGCACCGTAATAGTATTATTTCGTCTAAACAATTAACACTCATCTCAATTCATAAGTAACCAGTAAGTGACAAGTTGATACATGGCTTGACAACTTGTATGGAAATTCCTCTGATATAAGGTTGTGAAAGGACTATATCAATCTGACGTCACTCGTACGACACCTTAGTGGAACCTTTAGTCAAAGGTCATAAACGTCGAACCTACTGAGACCACCTTCAACAAACAAGATTTCTTGACTCGACCAAATCCAATGAAGTTATCTTCGTAACTTTCTATAAAATTGCTGGCATGTTTTAAATTTATTTAATAGAGCTACAAAACGGGACAGTTTAATAGAATAAACTGCAAATTAATATATTAAAACTAAATTGAACTACAAGAAAATATGAAAATAATAATTTATCTATAAATATATTTGATTTTTTGTGATTGAAACTGGTAGTTTTATATTTTTACTCGATCGCTTATTAAACAAAACAATCCATACAAAGACAAAATTAAGATTATTTAAAAAATTTTAAAAAAGTATTCCTAATACTATAATTTTAAACATCACACTGATTACTTAATTACAAAGGATTTATTAAAATCGCTGTTGGCCACAATTCTTTTACAAATTTAATATTACACTTGGCCTACCGTTCTATATTCTTTTGTAGACTATTTCTTCTAGAAGGGCTATTTTCCATGCAGTATGCGATTTTCGATACAATTAAGGCCTTCAAATTTGTTGGGTAAAATTTTAAAATATAAATTACCTTACTTTTCTTGGTAACAATTTTAACCTATACAATTTTAATTCACTACTGTACATGTTAATTTATAATTAAACAGTATATAATAATTATTAGCCCTCACACAAGGAGAGAGCTTAAAATAAAGGAATTGATACCCAAATTTGTCTTCCCGGATATGACAACTAATTTCAACTTCCAAAAGATTGATAAAGTAACAATTAATTGTTTTGTGGGCGAGAGAGAAACAGTTTTAATGAGTCTATGGGTCAAATAATGTGACTAAAAATCCATTATAAAAAATACCTCAATATTCTCAATTTTTATCCCAATTTCAATCTTATTTTTATCTTGAAAAAAATATAAGAATGTAATTTATCGTCAAAATAGTTCAATTATCGGTTCATTGGAAAAGATGCATACAGACAAACCAAAAACTAGAAATTATCATTAACTTGCCCGGTAGAATGCGCCACTTGTAATTTAACTTGAGCATAAACTCTTTATAATTTGCATCAGTCCTGAGTTCTAGGCCTTACAGACTTTTAAATTTTGATCTTATCACAGAGAATTAATTATTAGGCCTACTCATCTCTTGTATTAATCCTCGTTGATTTTATAAGAAAACGGCAACTTATTTAATTGAATCAATAATTTTTTTTAATAAGAAATGAAGAACAGGTATTTTATATAATTTCTATAATTTTTTTTTTTATTCCTGTCAGATCGACTGAGTGTTTGTCGAATTTCGATCAGCGGGCAATCTCTATAGTAGCCATATTTTAAAATATGGCTTAATAAATAAAAAATAATATTCGAATTTAGATAAAAAATTCCCTCATTGATATCAATTTTATCTCAAAATACCACACGTTTAAAAATGCTTCTTAAAAATTCCTTTGTGCTATGCTGGTTACAGTGGACGCATAATGATTCAATCTAGGGCCTGGTCAATCTTCATTTGAAAAGAGTGGTAATTGTGTGTTTTCCTACTTGCGGACAAGTCTAGTCTTATGAGGGATGATCAAGGTACAGGTTGTGGAAGTGTTTCCAGTTAACGGGCACATCTTTAGAGACAAGAAAAACGCGTTAATTTTATTGATTTCTCAAACAATGTTGACGGTATTTCGAATGGATAAAACAATCGAAATGTTTCGACATTTGCATCTTTGTTATCTCACATCTACTCTGGTCCGGTTATTATGCGGGTCATGGTTTCTGGTCAGCTTCCTCCTGCAGGCTACAAGTGACATACGTGCGTGACAGTATGTGCGTCCGTCCCTTTGGCCTGCCTCTTTGCGCTCCTCATTATATGGGGTCTAAATATGTGACAACAAACTGGACGAACGCCATTCCATTGGCCCACGAAATTTTTGGGGTGACCGCAAACTGGACGTTTTTCTTCAACTGGACTCAATTTGGTTTGACCGCAATCAGGGCGCAACCGCCACCGTAATAGTATTATCTCATCTAAACAATTAACACTCATCTCAATTCATAAGTAACCAGTAAGTGACAAGTTGATACATGTCTTGACAACTTGTGTATAAATATGGAAATTCCTCTGATAAGGTTGTGAAAGGACTATATCAATCTGACGTCACTCGCACGACACTTTAGTGGAACCTTTAGTCAAAGGTCATAAACGTCGAACCTACTGAGATCACCTTCAACAAACAAGACTTCTTGACTCGACCAAATCCAATGATCAAATCCAAATCCTTCGTAACTTTCTATACAATTTTTGGCATGTTTTAAATTTATTTAATAGAGATACAAAACAGGACAGTTTAATAGAATAAACTGCAAATTAATAAACTACAAATAAATTAAACTAGAAGAAAATATGAAAATAATAATTTATCTATAAATATATTTGATTTTTTTTGTGATTGAAACTGGTAGTTTTATATTTTTACTCGATCGCTTATTAAACAAAACAATCCACACAAAGACAAAATTAAGATTATTTACAAAATTTAAAAAAAGTATTCCTAATACTATAATTTTAAACACCACGCTGATTACTTAATTACAAAGGATTTATCAAAATCGCTGTTGGCCACAATTATTTTACAAATTTACTTTTACACTTGGCCTACCGTTCCATATTCTTTTGTAGACGATTTCTTCTAGAAGGGCTATTTTCCATGCTGTATGCGATTTTCGATACAATTAAGGCCCTCAAATTTGTTGGGTAAAATGTTTAAATATAAATTACCTTACTTTTTTTGGTAAAAGTTTTAACCCATCTATATATTAATACGCAAGCATGTTTCATTTCCTCCTTTTTTCTCAGCTCGTGTACATCGTAGGATAAATCCGTGCATACCATTAGAAAGGTATAGTCCTGTAGATGAACAGAATCACATTCAAATTCACATCGGACTCCAGGGCTACGCCCCACAGGCTTTCAAAGTTCCAATGTTAATCTTATGGAGAAAAGAGAATTGAATGAATCATTAGACAGCTGTTGTAAAAACAACCGCTATAAAATTAGGAAGAACAGATGTTTTAGTTCTAAAGTGTTTTTAAGCTTCTTGGGTCCAGATCAACTGAAATTTTGATCGAATTTCGATCAGGAGGCGATCTCTAGTACAATTTTAATTCACTACTTTAATGTTAATTATAATTAACAGTATGTAATAATTATTAGCCCTCACAAAGGAGAGAGAGCTTAAAATAAGGATTTGACTACCAACTTTGACTTCCCGGATTTGACAAATAATTTCAATCTCCAAAATATTGATAAAGTAACAACTAATTGTTTAATGGGCGAGAGAGAAACAGTTTTCATGAATCTATGTGTCGAATAATGTGACTAAAAATCCATTATAAAGAATGCTTTCAATATTCTCAATTTTTATCCCAATTTCAATCTTATTTTTATCTCGAAAAATTTATAAGAATGTAATTTTTGGTCAAAATAGTTTAAGTATCGGTTCATTGGAAAAGATGGATATAGACAAACCACAAACTAGAAATTATTAATTTGCCTGGTAGAATGCGCCACTTGTAAATAGTTTGAAAGTTCGTCTCAATCAAGAATCAAGAATCAAAAACGTTTATTTGTAATGGAAACTATACAAGTAGCATTGACAAATCGTCAGTTGGATGTTGGTTTCAACATGCAACAATCAGTAATGAAATTAATTAAAATAAATCACACCTCTAAATAAAAAGTATACTTATCTTTAGAAACTCCTGGACACTGTAGTATTCCTTGAGGATCAAAAATTATATTAATTTGCTCCTGAACCTATTCACCTCTTTCTCTTTTTTTAATTTCTGAGGGCAATGCATTGAAAAGCTTAACATTACTGTAAAAAGACTGTTTTTATTTATTTATTTATTTTTAAGTGGTGTTGTGATGAGGTATGGATAAAGTGTAATTTCCATGTCTAAGTATGTAGAGATCATTACTACGAAATTGAAATTAGTTACTATTTTTTATGTAAAAGGAAAGACTTTCAACACTCACTTTACAACACTCATTTATGAAAGACTTTCATAAATTAATGTACAGTGAAGATGTGAGTAGTTTATTGTTTGAAAAAAACCTCTCTACATGAGTCAGTTGATCTCATTAAAAAAATTAATTTAATTTTTTTTTTTTTTTTTTTTTTTTTTTAAGGCGAAATACCATTTTTCATTGAGTTGTTTCGGCTCCCCAAATTACAATGCCATAGCTGAGGTGAGGATAAATGCACCCGAATGCGACTGCCAATTTGAGAGATTTGGGAAAATTTCGTTCAGCAAAAGAAACATTGGCCAGATGAGACAAAGTTCTTGCCAAACAATCAGATACATTCTTCGGTAAATTTGACGATATACCATCATCACCATCCGAATTACTAGGTTTTAGAGACTTAATCACTTGCAATACTTCCTCCTCGCTAACGGGGTGTAGGCAAAGACTCGAACATGAAGGAGGTATAAGAGTAGGACCTAGAACGGTAAGAGATTGAGATCTTGAAAACGATTTACTGCATTTTTAACAACCATTTTTGAACAAAAGAAATATTTTGGTTTAATTGCCGGACATTAATTATTCCGATCAGTTAGTTACACTATACAGGGTGTCCACAAATGATTAGTACAATTTCGACCATAAACCAGCCTGTTATATTAAAACGACTGATGTATCTATCTGTGTTGTGTGGAGTAAATAACTAGGTTTTTAATTGCTTATAGACATTTTTGCCGACTATGTTCATTTTCGTCAATATTAAGTCTAGTACCTAAATAAAAAATTATGTTTGGGTGTAAGAAAGCCATACAATTTGTTTTACAAAGACTTAAGTATTAATTATATAAAGTAAGCCGTAATTTTAGAATATACAACACACAAGCATACTTTTTAACTTTTAAAACATAATATTGACAAAATGAACACATTTAGAAAACATTACTGATAAAACCAAACTTCTTCATTTCTTAGTACAACCAACAAGGCTAAACACCACACGTTGAGAAATTACAGGGTGGTTTAGTATTGAAATTGTACTAATTATTTGCAGACACCCGGTATTATTCATCTTCGAAAATAGTCTGACAGGAATTACTAAAGCATAGTACCTTTAAAAGAGTAAAAAATGTAATATTAAACATAATTACGTCAGTTAATACTTATTCAAGTATTTTTTTGTATTTAACTTAAGAGTCATCTTCACCCCTGTGCCAGTAGCCCATTGTTGCGCAGTCAACAATGTTAATCATACGGCTTTTAATGCCAAACATGGTATTTGATTCCCCTGTTTCGGACGCCGTTTTTCAACCAATTTTCTTTAAACTTGGTAAGTGTTTAGTTGAATAGTTATATTAGGTCCCTCATACCTCGAAATTTTGAAAATGTAACATTAACTAATTATAAATTACCAAGGAAAATCTAGTTACTTTGAAACGTCACAAAGAGTAATATTTGTTAAATATTAAAAATTTCGAGGTATGAGGGACCTAATATAACTATTCAACTAAACACTTACCAAGTTTAAAGAAAATCGGCTGAAAAACGGCGTCCGAAAGAGGGGAATAAAATGCCATGTTTTCGCATAAAAGCCGTATGATTAACATTGCCGACTGCGCAACAATGGGCTACTGGCCCAGGGGTGAAGATGACTCTTAAGCTAATTAGGTTGTATTTTTTAAATATGATACGAGGCTAATATAGTGTATCGGTGAATTAGTTTATAAGTTTATAATAAGCTGTTTAAAGATACTTTATATAAATATGTGTACGAACGGAAAAGCTGCTAAGTAGGCATAGAATAGGACAAGTTACCAAGCTGATAATACTTGCGGCGAAACATTTAATCAGAGGTATGTTAACATTTATCTGATGTACATAGTAAACGGAACTCGATTTAAAGAAATAAGAATAAATCTTATCTTATACTCTAAAACAAGCTCCGTTTGTCCGGGCAAAGTTTTTTTTCGCTCCAAGGATTTTTGATTTTTTGATTTAATATGGGGGTTTTGGCCACCAGAAATCGATTGGAGTTGGTCCCATAGCTGGGAAAAATCCGGTTTTCGCGCTAGAGCCCTTCAAAGTTTCCATGTTATCCTTATGGAGATTTTATTAATTGAACAAAAATCAGCTGATATTGTAGATATAAACCAATGTGTTATAAGTCACGCCATATAAGTTGACGAATGGCCAAAAACAGCTGTGTAGGGCGAGGGGAGGAGAGGGGGTACTTTTCCAAAAACATCAAGCTTACGTTACATGCAATTTTTCATAGAACAGCTGATTATCCTATCATTTTAACTGAATAGTAGTGAAAATTCATTCGTCAAGTTACGTGGCGGGGGTTATACCGTACATCTTTAACCGGTAGTTTAAGACAATTATACCAAAGTGCTGTGCAGCACCCGACGGCTTGGCGAGTGAGCGAAGCGAACGAGCTTGTCTTTAAAATGGAAGAGGGCGAGTGAGCGGAGCGAACGAGCTTTGTGTGAGAACGAAAGTAATAATTTTACCGAGCTTAAGCTCGGTCCCCCTGGTACTGAAATAAAAATTGGAAGGAAACGTAGAACTTTGTGGATGTTGTTTTTAAACATAGCTCTTTGATATTAATTGCGATGACGTATAACAGCTTTATATGCCGCTTTAAATAATTATTGTACAATACTATTTAGTATACTCCCACTAATCTTCGATAAAGTGGGGTTCCCATGTATTTAGTTGTACTCCCAAATTATTTGGCTCTGCATTTTTAAATTCTACATTCGTGGTTTTGACTATCGTTGGTGGGCTATTGTAACCTTTCTAAATCTAATTCATGTTTCGATATTGAAGACTAGGTTAGAGTTAATTTTACATTTCAATAAACAAAACTCAGATAATCTTAGAAAATTGTGTAGCTATAATTTTTTAACTGTGGAACAAATCCTTTTATGTGCATTGTTGACTATAGACAACTTAAGTTTTTATGGGTACCGGTGTTAAAGTTATATAGCCTATTATTAGAAATCAGTAAAATAAAGTACCTAAACAATAAAATACCTATAGAACGCTGGGCCAAGTTAATCGAAGAGAACTAATTTTTTTTCGCTAAACCGTTCTCTGCAACAAATATTTCTCCGATAATTATATTTTAAAACTGAGATTATTTATACACACATAACTTATGACCAATCCAATAAGCAAGACAGCGAACGTCGGAAGCTATCATCATCATAATAAGGAAACCAAACCAATGTGTTGGCTATCGGTTATGCTGATGTATTAATTTATCAAAAACAATAACAAGCTTGTTTGTGTTTCTTTTGCAATCAAATGTCGTAGCTAATCTACAGAAAGTAGACTGGTAATTTCAAGAAGAAATATGGAAATTTCCGAAAATGATGAAATATAAAAATAGATAGCCTAAAACAAAGAAGTTTATACACGATATCTGTTACAAACATGGGTTAACATTCCACTATAGTAAGCAGGTGGTAAACTATAAAAATAGTTTTACACTAAATAAAAAAAGTATTACACTAAGACAGTTTGTGATGGCGTTCACTTAAATATTAAATTTAATTTCTTTATCGTTTGATAGGATTTGTTCAATTTTAAGAATGATTCCAAATTGTATAGAGCACATTTTAAAAGTTTAATACAATTTGTACTATTCAACGAAAAATGGTTTAAAATTATTTCTTTGTAACATTAAAAGTATAGAGTACAGAGTCGTCAATTATAGATTTTTGCAGTGAAATAAATTTTTGTGGTAAAGTATACTTTTTAAAATCAAAGGATTTGACTATTGTTTTGACAAAAAATATAAGGGACCGCGTTGGTGGGGAAGTTATAAAATATTTATCTTCAAATTGTATTAATGGTGTATGGGTTTTGAAACAATTAGCTGTTTTTCAACCATGGTGGGTAAAGTTTATGAATTTAATAAAAAAATTGTTGTCCTCCGTTTTTACTTTATAAAATTTTTATAATTTTATACTATTGCTGATGTAGATAATCTAGATTATAAATGTTTTGCATTGTCTCGACGTACTCGGCGCTGGACAGTCGCAGTTGCAGTAAAAGTTGGCCTATATCAGATCCGGCCGACCGGCAGTCGCACAAGAACAGATTTGGCGGAAAACCCGGGCGTATTTTCAGTAGGAAACCCCGCATGATACGCCGATATTTGGGGTGCGAACACCAGATGTGAACCTCGTACAGTGTTGGGTCGCAGGCTCGGGGGATTGTCGACGGGAAAACTAGTGAACAATATAGACATTTGTGGTAATACAAGTTTAGCTAATTATGGGTGAAATGAATGCATAAGGTTCCTGTTTTACCTTTGTTAGCCTTTAGAATAAAGGTTTCCAATATCTGGAAATTTAGAGGATACTTTTTTCAATCCACATTTTTTATTGAACTGTAATTTCAAAAGACATCATATTAAATGAAAAAAAATTATCTTATCTTCTGTTTGTGATAAGGAAACAACAATTTAGTTTTATTTCAATAATAAGCTGTTATCATAAAATTTTGCAAATATTATTAAAACTGAAAAGGTCTACCGTACCTATTTGTAATTTATAATAAAACACTTCACATTTTTTTGGAACTGTTTCCTGATTTAAATTCCCAAAACCATTGGTATCGTTGAGGAGACATTTCAAGGAGAAATCTAATTTTTATCTTAGTATTGAATAAACATATGTAAAACAAAGCGCTTGTTTAAAACTAAGTGACTTTCTCTTTCGTTATAGGCTAAAGCAATCAATTACTTAATTAATTGAGATTATAGACAATTTTACACATCAGCAGTCGATCATGTATTTATTTTGTATTAAGAACAAATTATATCAAAATTATATCAAATTATATGTTACAATGTAATTTATAAATAGGCCTAATTTTAATTGCAGATTTATAATCTCACAAAGGATTTTACTCACACATCCCAACCAATTAAGTTATTGCCCAATCCCAATAGTATTGCACGTAATTTATGATGAA
This sequence comes from Neoaliturus tenellus, assembly GCA_030545055.2. Classification (NCBI taxonomy): domain Eukaryota; kingdom Metazoa; phylum Arthropoda; class Insecta; order Hemiptera; family Cicadellidae; genus Neoaliturus; species Neoaliturus tenellus. The sequence continues at coordinate 82,237 of JAQYXR010000097.1, forward strand.
TAAATCACTGTTAGCAGAATTTGAATTTGCCTTAAATTATCTAATGATATTTAGGCTATAAATTTATGTATAACCTAAATCATAAGCCAAACTAAAATATTAAATTTGTTTGGTCGTCTTCAATGTTCAACTAAATTTTATTAGTAAACCCAAGCTAGTTTAGGCCTATATATCCTACAACAATAATGATGAAATATTTGATTAAATATATAAAAGTTTTTAAAGTTATAATTTTACGAACGAAGCACCTAACATGCATGCATTGAACTGCATGTTTTGGGTAAAAGAAATCTTTTATCTTATTTGTAGTGCCAAAATAAATGAATTCATTCATTTAATTTAAATTTATTTAGTTCTTGAATCTCAGTTGACAAATGAAAATCTACAAGTAGATTATCATTGCTTTAAAAATGTTAGTTACTTTTTAAATATTTTTTAAACTGTCCATTTTTTTTTCAAAGGAAACATTCAAGCGAGTCGTCTTCTACTTCGGCGCTACTTCGTACCCTGCGCGGCGTTCATTTCTCCGTCCGAGGACAAAATGATGATAACAGTAGCCTACATCATTCCATCTCTTAATGTTTTAAAATCGTTAATACTTCAGAAAATTTTGTTTAAGTGGCAGCCCAACTGCACAAACGAAGATATGCATTGGTAAATTATATTTTTTTAGCCTATAAATTAATATAGAGTATAGGCCTAATGATTATCAATTGTCAAGTTAGGTAATTTTTTTCATAAACATGGTAAATTGTACGCCTAAAATTTAACAAATGGTCAATAATATTGATATTTTATTGATATTTAATTAATTTTAGTTAGTAGATCATAGTTTTTTATTAATGTTTTAAATTTACAAAAAGGTATTTGCGGTATTTGTCTTGAAATAAGAGAATTTGATGATAAACACTAACATAGGGTATAATTTCTTGAGTCTGTCATTCAAAGAATCTTCGAGGATAATGTAAGCATATAAATATCCTACCGTTCACGAAGAAATTTTTGTTTCGCTATATGCAATGTATCTTCGTTTTAATATATAAATGCCATTCTTGTTGGAGTGATTTGAAATTCCAAATTTTATGTTTTTTTTTTTTTATTCTTGAACTGTCAAATAATTCATCGTAGGCCTATGCTGATTCAATTAGGACAGATAAGAAGTTATGATTTGATTAACAAACTTTTTATTTTTAGAAACATATTACCGGTAAGATTGTTTTACCCCTGTAGGTAAAAAACATACATTGTGATCATTTCAGTAATGACCTATCAAAAGATAAATAGTGGCAAGTTTACCATAAAGCCTTTACCGCATAGCCTTAAATTCTAGAAATTATAGTAGGTAAACAAAACGTATTCCACACGAAGAAACAAAGATGACCAAAGGTAACATTTTTTACACTCTGAAGACGCAACAACTCACGGGCGCGGTACCTTATCACTGCAACATTCACCTCAACACCTCCGATTGCACTATATTACGCTATACAGATGACCAGCACGACTGACTGACCTGTTCTTGGCGGCGGCGGCCCTGTCGCGCTGTCTCCTGTTCTTGAACCAGTTGCCGACCTGCGTGGGTGTCAGTCCCGTGGCCTGGGCGAGCTCCCGCTTCTTCGTAGGGTTCGGGTACGGATCCTGCAGGTACCACTCTCTCAGCAGACTCCTCGTCCGCTCCTTGAAACAGTGCGTCTTCTGCTCGCCGTCCCATATCGTCCTGGGGAGCGGGAACTTCTTGCGCACCCTGTACTTGTCGACGGGCCCGAGCGGCCTCCCGCGCAGCTTCTCTGCCTCCTGGTAGTGCGCCTCCAGCCACATAGCCTGCAGCTTGCCGTGGCTGTCCTTGGTGAACTTGTGGTGCTCCAGGATGGAGTACATCTCACGGTAGTTTCCACCGTGGAAAGAGACGATGGCCCGGGCCCTCAGGACCGCCTCGTTCTTGTTGAGCTCGGCGATGTTGGGGTGCGCCACGGGCAGACTCCAGAGGAACCTCGCGAGCCGCTCGATGTCGCCGGACTCCTCCAGGGTCTCGCACACGGCGGCCACCTGCGACACGGTGAAGTTGAGGGTGGGCAGCGCGAACATGGGGCTGGGCACTACGGGGGCGACGAGCGGCGGGCGCGGCGGCGGCGGCAGCGGCAGCGACGTTACAGCGGCGGCGGCGCCTAGTCCCATCGCCATGGTGGGCGGCATTCACGAGCTCCGCGCGGCACGAACGATCATTTCAGACTGGCCGTGTCTTGTCGCGAGGTGGCCGGCTCGCTCGCCGCCGCCCCTCATTGGCCGGCTGGCTCGCCGTTGCCATGGCGACCCGCCCCGCCGACCAATCGCGAGTCGGCAGCGCTCGCTTACAACGGGAAAGCGACCCGCTATGGATCCGCGACTGAGATTCCAGAGTAGGGCGCAAACAACAACACTCCGCCCACCCCGCCCCCCTCCACCCGACGGCGGCTCTCCTGTTATTACTTACTTGTAAATCACGATTGTACCTGGAATATAACAAATTGCCACTGCACAGAGGACTTTGTTCTTTCCGCGTCATTTTTGCAAACACTCGCCGAGTTTTTGATTGATCTCCAACTCGCAACTCCAACTCCACTTCGGCAGGCGCCTCTCCACCACTTCGCTCTGTGACCGACTCGACTCTCTACCGATAAGCATATTTGATCGCTCGTCAATTTCCATCGTTGTGACGTATTCGTTCGTTTTGTATCCTCGGTTAGTCTTTTTCAAATGAAACGTTCTTAGATTTCAATACTCACCATAAAAACTTAATTTAAACGTTCATAATTTTATTTATTTATAGTAACTAATTAAGATTATTACAACAATTTCAAAAACCGGAACCAATATCAACCATATTTAAAATAATTTGACATGAAATAATTTGTTCCCTTAACACGTTGTCCGTTTTTAAACTAATATAGAAAGGGAGCTTAGTTTTGTTGATTTAAGTCATTGTAATAAAAAATAGCCCTGCTCTCATATGACGCAACGCATCTTTAAATGGTATAAAAGATTCATGGATTTGGTGAAACCATATAGAAGGAGTGAAGGGACGGAGCCACCATCGAGACGCAGGCGAGTCTATTTTTATCAACTGTTTGCTATAACACATTCCGTTTTACGACTATAATTAAAGTGTTTGAAATTAATTGTTACAACGGTACACTGCTCTTTGCCATCTTCTCAAGAAATTCATATAGAATAAAAAAGCCTTATTCAATGAATAATAGAATATTCACTCGTAACTTGCTTTTTATTTTAATTGTGTTTTAGTATTACATTTTATAATTACACCACAGACAAGCAAGTGTAGATTCTATTCTTTGTGATAAGGGCCTACACCGCTATCTCAAATATGTCTTCAAACAGCAAGAATTTAAGTCTAACTTCAAAACAGTATGCAGGCAATTCAAAAGAGTAAATTCATTCCTCTTAACATTTAAAGCTCAACACTGTTATTTGTTTACTATTGAATTTCCATTGGACACTAAACTAACCTTGTGTTCTATATCTAAACCAGGAGTCTACTTATTTGGCTTAATTTAAATCACAAGCAAATAAGTTTGCCCTCCGGACAAACGCCGGAGTTTGCAAATAGTTTGAGACGCGCCGATCACCACGTAAGCCCTGGACCGTCGCCGACCTGTCAGCCGGTAATGACGTCACCCCAGGGACACAGCAATGCATCAGGCATTGACAGGCGACATGGAGGTGGGACAGGCCCACGGCGGCGCCCTGGGCCATCAGTTAAATAGGTGCTACTGCTGGGCGAAGAACCAACAATCAACGATTCTTGATTTAAAATTACACCTTTGCAGACAGTGTTTAGCTATCAAAGGTGTATTTAACGCTTCAAAGAATGGCTAATAATGACGATTATTTCCATAAAGCGTTTTCATATAGGAAAAACTCAGCCTTCACTATCAGGAAACCTTCAACTTTTAACAAAAAGATACTCTTTCATGGTGTGACTTGTGACTATCTAAACTCACCATGCCAAAAACTATCACACTTGTATTTCTATGGGTAGCAAAAACTCATGGAGCGAGTACATTGGGTTTTCCAATAGGAATTCCTCCACCACCTTGTGTATTTGGAGCCAGGATCTAATATGTACAAGGAATCTTGTTAAATAGCTTAATGCTAAGAACACTACCACATCGACATGATTTGTTTTTTATACAATTACAGTAGTGTGTTTTGGTTACTTCTGGCCCGGAAGTGACGTCACCGGAAGCCACATGCCACGGCACGCAGCTTCCGGTGGGCCAGAAGTGGGGACAATAGATGTCGGGGTGGAGATGGCGAGAGCGTCGGCGGTCGGTTGAGCGAAGAGTGCGCATAAAATAGAAGTTAGTTCAAAATTGAAATTCGATGGTGTTAATAAAAACTCTAATAGTTGAACGAAACTAAAAGTTAGTGTAAAACTGAAATTCAACAACCGGGGTGTTGAACTAAATTCGCGCATAAATTAAAAGTTGGTTCAAAACTGAAATTCAACAACTGGGAGTTGAACTAATTTTGCGCATAAATTAACCGGGGTTGAAGTAAAACTTCGCATAAATTATTAGTTAGTTCAAAACTGAAATTCAACAACTGGGAGGTGAACTAAATTTGCGCATAAATTAATCGGGGTTGAATTAAAACTTCGCATAAATTAAAAGTTAGTTCAAAATTGTAATTCGACGGTGTTAATAAAAACTCTAACAGTTGAACGAAAATAAAAGTCAGTTCAAACATTGCGCAGCCATAACAAGAGAGAGAAGGTAAATAGAAGTGTTAAGTTCCGAGGATAGAACAAGAATGAAGAATGAAACATGACGCGTCGAAATATATGCGTGACTGTAGATGCCAGTTAATGGGGGCCTAGGGCTTCCGGCCTGTCAGATGGTAAATTAATCAATGGGGGGAGTGGAGATGGCGCTCGGTTGAACTAAAATTGCGCATAAATTAAAAGTTGGTTCAAAACTGAAATTCAACTTGATAATGTGGGGTACGGAAAGTATGTCAAGGTCATCCTGAGTAAGTTTTAAAAAAGCCTATCCCGCTACCACAGGAAATAGTTCTGAGAGTTGAACTACCCGGTGATAGCGGGATAGGTAGAAGACTCTTTTGAACTTATTCGTAAAAACAAATACAATCAATGTGCAAAAACAAATACAATCAATGTGCAATACAGGTTGAATTTTTGTGATGAAATACGGAGTTGTAAAAGTAAACGCTGACGACGAGGATAAGGTAAAGGCAGAGTCCCCAGATGACGTATTTGACAAGTTTGAAGAAACGTAATATCTCGAGTTGGTTTTCCCGTTCCAATCGTTTAATTTCCAATTTCAATTTATCCTCTTCCATTCTAGTTACAAAGGGAACTTCATCCATCATATCCATCATGATTGTGTTAGTGTGTGAAATTTTAAAAGAAGTTATGTTGGTAGTACAAAAGTCGAAGACGGAATGAGGAGTGAAAGCGAGAAATGTTAGTTAAATAAAAAAGTGGTGGGGGAAAGATGAATTACAAAGAAGTGGTGGGAGAAAGATTTTGCTCTTCATTATTACCGTCAGTAGTGTCAGATGGTGCAGGAGTTAGATTTAGTAAACTGTCTTCGTCCGAACTTTCAACCTTATCACAAATAGGACAATCGTATGTTATTTCCAAATTCATTTTGATAGTTGTAAAATTATCTACAAGTTCTTGTAAAATATTAAAAATAGCTTGTAACTCTTCTTTAGAGTTTATTTCAAAACTAGAATTCATCCGTGCCAATGGAGAGTTGTTCATCGTTGGAGAGTCGGCGAGTAAATGAGGAACGCCGCCAAGGGAGGGGGCTTATTTAACGGCGAGCTTATGATTAAATAAAAAGCTAAGTTCTTCTTCTTCGTCTTTTAATTCAAATATCTTAGCTGGAGTATTTGCCTTGTCCTCCTCACTCTGTGATGATGAAGATAATTCACCAGGACGTAAATATTGAACATCAATTCTGATCCATCTCATATAATATCTATCCATTATAGCAAGCAAGTTTTGAAACAATTCTTCCATTTCTTCCCTCTCAGTTATTATATGATGAAACCTGACGAAAGGTGTTCCCATGTTGTTAGAATGTTGGAAGTGAAATAATTCAAAGGTGGATTCAATAAGATACAAAACTTAAACTAATGGTGGGGGAAATCTAAAAGACTTATGGTGGGGGAAATCTAAAAAAACCAATGGTGGGAGAAATCTCAAGGTCATCCAATTGAAGTTTTAAAAAAGAATGTAAAACTGAAATTACACATTCGATGGTTCAACAGGATCTGAATACCAATCCGACCTGTATTTACATCTTTTTATCATATGTGTACAAAAATCATCTTGATGAGACTTGGTGCGTTGACAATGAGCTAGATCGAGAGGATGAAATTTGAAACATCTTTGAGGACAGCATGTATGAAAATATCTTGATTTGTAAAATTTGAAAGTTCGCAATTCCGGTGGCGGTAGTTGTTTTGTTTTGCATTTGCAGTAACAAGATCCGAAAAATTCACACTTAGTGCAAGCTAACCCGTCCACCATCATTGGTCCTAAATCTGTACACTGTTGTTCACAACAGTAACGAGGTTCGTACTTGTAATTTTGTTTTTCCATGTTGACGCTGCTGAGTCCAGTGAAAGAATAAGAGTGTATAGTGTTGAATAGTCAGTTTTATGTACTACAAAAAGTGGTGGGGGTAATTTCAAGGTCATCCAAACGAAGTTTTAAAAAATTATACCTTACTAATGTAAGGAAAATTGATACTTAAGAAGTTTGTTTCTGTTTGTTTTCTTCAGACTTTTTCTCTCTCTCCTGTTTGTTTTCTTCAGACTTTTTCTCTCTCTCCGCTTTAGCCATAGCGATAAGTTCTTCAGTCGATAGTGGATGTACTTCAGGAAATTTTAAAATTAATTTAGCCTGATATCCTTCTCGGGTTAATATTTCTAAATCTTCTGTCATTTGTTCAACGGTGTTGTAATCTTTTCCATAGATCTTTCCATTAAGTTCAATCATCATTCTGTATAACATCTTTAAAAAATAGGTGTTGACGCAGCGAGAGTTGGGAAGCGAATGATTAGTTATCCAAGTATCACACCCTTTTTATCAACTTGACATTGATCACGTGATTCCTTAGTTTTATTTGTTGAAAGTTATTTAACATTGGTAATACTCGTGGAACTTGATGTTATGTTGACCAGTCGGCGATGAAGATGTTGTAGGTTGTGTAGAAAGAAATACTTCATCATCGCAATATTTTGCTTTAGTAAACATCCTTACATTAGTAGCACTAACATCAACAGTTAAGTGATAACCACCGGTAAGTAAAACTCGCATTTCGTTGGTTAAATCTTCAAGTTGTTCAAAACTCGTAATGGTGTTGGTATCGTAAGATGCACACTTGACCTTTAGGGACATGTTGAAGTTTTGTATTTAGTTATAGAGAGCGAGATGTGTACGGTACGAAAGCTAGTCGTAGACTAATGAATTTCACAAGTTGATTTTCACTTTTATTATGACACAAAAATGGGTCAAGGTCATCCCGTGGAATTTTTAAAAAAAACAACATATTGCTATGTACAAAGACATAACAATATGTTGCTTCTTTTATTTATTTTTTTTTGTTTTATATCATCTTTATTGAGAAACCATTACAAACACATATATTTACAATGTTATGTACAAACTAGTTAGTAGTAGGTGTTACATGAATAGTTAGTTCAGTTGAGTTGTTTCCACTCGGTCCGTGTGAAACTAAATAGAGTGCGCCAGGTTGAATAACTCGAAGATCTTCATTTTGTAGAAGTTGTACAAACCGTTTCGGTAGGAAGATTTGAAACTTCGGTTCGTCACCAACTGTATACGGCGCCTCGCTCAATGTGCAATTAATAGCATCACCAATTGAAGTGTCCATCTTCTTGATTGTATGTATGATGTAATGTTTTTCTTTTAGTTCAGAACATTTCTTCGTCGGTAAGATTGTTGATTTAGAATGAGCGTTGAATTGATCAACCAAATTTTGAAGAAAGTTCTGCGATGCCATCTTGATGTTATTGTTAATCTTCTTGTTAATAATAATGTCCGTCGGAGATGTTGTCTCTTCGGAGGTTCGAGTAATACTCATGCTGCGTCATGGTAGCGCTCTCACTTTTATTACCGACATTACCCCCACCATTCTGTTGAAGGAAATTATTTAAGCGGTAGGCATTCTTCAAAGCGCACTGTGACCTTCGATGTTTAAAACTCTTTGATGAAATACAAAGTTCATTGAAGTAGCATTGGAAATCTCTATCTATTATTGCATTTATCACTTCGTTGCTTGTAAATGATTGTATCCAATTAGCTTTTTCCAATCCTCTTGTGTAGATAGTTTTGAACTCTTTGCAGTAATGATTCATAATGTGCGGCATCATGTTATAATTAATAAAACCTTCATCCCATCTTAAGTTGTGAAAATGTTTGTACAACCATTTGTTTGTAACTTTCGCTTTAGTTGTTAGTCTATTGAATGGTAATGGAGGTTTGAATAAGTAATGATAAACTGCAGATGTGTTCATATCCAAAATTACTAATTCTTTTATAATAAAATTTCCATCATTTCCTCGAAAAGCTTGAAATTCAATTATACCTTTTTTAACTTCCATTATATGTGGCGCATCAGAAAACGAAACCCGTTTGTTCATGATGAAGTCTCGTCAGCAACTGACTTGTATTACAAACACGATTGTTCTTCTTTAACTTCTTGCGCTTCTTCGTCGATATTAAAGTTGGTGTGATAGTTGTTCAATTGTCTCCACATATCCACTTCTTGAGGTATTCGATTAAAAATTGAAGTATCCACGGGACCGTATAAAATTGTAACGAAAGGTTGTCTGTCCAATGTATCGATTAGATAGTCTTTCATTATTGCACTTGAAAATATTAGTTGTTTCAAATATCTGGTGACGGGACCGGTAGTACAACTTAAAGTGTAAAATTCTTCTTTAGTCAAATGTAATTTTACATCATGTCTAGTTAAATCTCTGAAGCGAACCATTTGTCCCCCACGATGTTTCACTATATCAACTTCAATATTTGATTCCAATAAACTTAATCTTGTTCTTCTTCCAAATGTGTTGTTACTCAAATAACATTCCAAAAGATGTAAATGTTTCATAAATGATTCCCAAGAAGTTTCAGTGATTGTAACCATTTTATTTCCATGATTTAAAATAACAATCGGTGAATAATCCAATGATTTTAAAATTCCAACTGAAATACTTTTCGTCATGCATGAAGAAATGGGGTAGAAAATTCGAAGAAATACTTCTGTTAAAATATTTGTTGTAATGTTAACTTCAACTTTTTTTCTTTTTACTTCTTTTTCGGCTTCTCCTTCTTCTTTTTCTTCTTCTCTCTTCTTATGTTTGTTAAACTTGAGGAACTCGTCCATTTCTCGTTCAACTTGTTTTTCTATATCTGAACTATTATCATCCATTAGAGGTGTATTTTCTTCTCCGTTAGTAGAACTCATCTTGCGAACGATGTTTCCCATACGACGGTCGAAGATATAATGAACTTTCCACTCATGATTTTCTCGCTTTTATGTTTTTCGTGAAATCCTTGAAATTTATACGATCACATAAATGTTTGTTTTCAACTTGTTTTTCACAAACGAAATTCTAACCTCAAAAATTGAAGCAGATAATTCTAACCTCAAAAATCTGCAGTCGTTGTACTAATTCTTTTAAAAGTACATTCTTCACAATTCCGGTCAGCGGTGTGTAAGTAACTATTTTATCATGTAGAATTAGACAATATGCTGAGGTTCCATCCGCTACTGGTTGTTCAAATTCCATTTCAATTTTTATATCCACACTTGATGATTTTACCGATTCATTTTGTTTTGAACAATCGATTACAATTATCGGAGCCTTGGAATAATACTGGTCAGGCGATAATAGTGGTGTATTAGTCTTTCCATAATATGACGATTGAAATCTTGCATACATATCGTATAAAATGGAAAAACGTTTTTTGCTGAACATGACATTCAAATTGTCATACGGAAAGAATTGAGAGTTTAAGAAAACTTTACAATTCTTTATTTTACAGTGATCAAATTGACCGGCATTTGCAGTGATAACATCTTTTCGCTTAGTTTGAAAACCGAGTATTATGTACCTTGCCCGTTCCAAGTAAGTTGATGTCTTGACGGTCCATGTTTGTCGTTCTGTCTGAGGTAGTGTAGGATATTCATGGAATTCCCAACTTCGGAATGGCATCACAATATCACGGTCAGATTTTAACTTTCTCAATAATACGATTCTATGTTCATCGGCCAATCTTACATGAGGTACTCTCCAAACAACTTTATCCAATTGTAGTTGCCATTCCAGTTTATCTTCCGTAGTTGCAGGGTCTGCAAGTATCAAGTCCTTGTTAGTTGAAGATCTGAGTAATACCAATTCTTGTTTGACATTTATTATTATTCGTTTGTAATCTTCAGCGAATCCCAAATTTGTAATCTTCAGCGAATCCAAAAGCAATCGTAAAGGTACATGAAAATCAAAGTGACCGTTGGAATCCGGTGTTATAGTGTCTTTATCAGGGGCAACCCATCCGGCGGTGACTATTGAATTCTTCTCATGCGGTGTTAATGATGTTAATCCTTTCAATGTCGTTGTTATACCAACCTTTTTTGTCGAATCAACTGTCACCCCTGATATCTCATATCTTATTTCATCAAAAAGATATGCCATCGGGTTATTTATAAAAGGAACTGTTGAAGCAGTTTTTCCCATCCAATTTTAATACCCGTCCTTCAATGTATAAATAACTTTCACACGGTAATGTGTAAATATCTTGTTGTTGAATGGAATCCTTATTTCATCGTTATTGTTTAATTTTGATGAAGTGTAAGGGTTGTGCGTGTGATATTCCTTCTCCCATAGTGTTTCGTCGAATGTCGGTCCTTGAGATATATCCAGGATATCCATCGTTGTTAAGTTTCAATCCAATCTTCTGTAGAAAACGAATGTTGTCCGATGTTAACTCTTCCAATGTCGAGGAGCTACTGAGCTCCCGACTCTTCCGTTGCGGTTTAAATGATAATCCCATGTCGACTTTTATGTTGCCGCTCTGATGTGTATCCGTATAGTTATCGTTTCTCCTCTAAAGTCAACACTAACACCGTCCTTGATCCAATATGTTCAGTACGATGTCTGAAATGAAACTGGTGTTTTAACGGTAGGTATATCAAGTTTTGTGGCTTCTCAACAATTTTAAAACCGGGAGCCACTGTTGGATAAAATGTATGTAAAATATGCTGATTCACTCCTTCTCTATACGATCCGTGTATAATATTACACGTTACATCGATACTATTGACTTTCAATATTGTAACAGTTGTATTACCTGAATGAGTAGTTCCAGGAGTTAGATTTTCTTTTTTGTATCTGTAAATCCAAGTAAACTGCCAATGGAGTTTTCCAAGCTGACATCGATATAATATTTCGAAGTTATTTCTGCTTTTAAAGTATTATTGTTTCCTTTAACGGTAATATTTTCTTCTCCGAGTTGTTTCTGTAGTAATTGGTTTATATCATCAATTTCATAAGCTCCAGTAGGAATGTAATTATTTTCATTCTGAGTATTTTCCTGAAGCATCCTTAGTTTCATAATAATGTAGTAAATTGTTCTTTCCTCCGTAACATTGGGAATTGAGTTGTAGGTAGTCAAATCAAGTAATGCCGCTTCCATAATCTTTCCTTGGATAGACGCAATGCTGGGAATAGCGTACTTTTTAATGTGGATGAATTTCCACTCAGTGACACTGTATACGATGACATCTTAACGCTGACTGACACTCTTTGCTAGAAACTCCAAACATAAATGCCCACATATTTCAGTATTGTTAGGTTGTTCTCTTTTGTAATTGTAAAAAATGTTTTTGGAGTTTCGAAAATAATGTTGCAGTTCTTTCGGTGGTGGTAGATTGCCAAAACTGTCAAAGTAGTAAACGGTTTGTCCGAGCTTTTTATAGCATACCCAATGAGTGCCTGGACCATAGGTGGAATCCAAATTTACTATTCCAGTTTCATTTTCCCATATTTAGTTGTAATGCATCTTTCATAAAAACTCCTCGAAAAAATGGTATTTTCAAACATTTTACATATTCATTTAACTGATGATTTGTTAAGGCTTTATTTGGAATTATCAATTGACTCTTCTTATTTAGTACACACGGTATGGTCTTAGGTATAAAACCTGCTCCGTTTTTTACCATTTGCCAAACAGAAGTCTTCTTTACATTTGCCTTACGAGTTCTACGACGTCCTTTTTTAATGTTTCCACCTCTTTTGGGAGCGCTTCTTTTTGCAGGTCTTCCTCTGCGACGTCTTCCAGCACCTAACTTTGCTTTCGTCTTCATGGCTGTAGTTACTGCCCAAGCCGCTGCTTTTTCTGCAATACTTGCGTCACTTGATTTTACTCTTTGCCAAGCTTTTTCCGCTAGAATTTTATCCGCTATTGATCTATTTGTTGAATCTTTATACTTTGAATATGCTATATCGTGTTCTTTGCAAGCTTGATCTAATTTATTAATTCCAGATCTCCTCTTGCTAAACGTTTTGACAACTTAGTTCCAGGTCCACAATATTGATAACCTCCGGCAGATGTAATTCGTATGGTAAAGCGTCTATCGCTCGATTCACAACAGCACCAATTGGAATCCGTCTGAGCAGGGATAATGCAGCTGATGTTAAACCACGTCCTCTCTTGCCGCTGTCTTGACGACGACTGAGCGATACGTCTTCATTATGCTGTTTTATGTAACCAACGTCTTCACTCTATGAAATACTTTATGATAATGAACCTTTTTTTGTGTATTCCATACTTAAATATTCACAAGCTTTACCGTATATATCGATGATTGTATCTTTAATCCATTTTTCTCTCTTAGCACCTTCGATTTTATCGTGATTTGATTTACCAATTATATGATTATGCATATCAACAACTGCATTACCTACAAGATTCATTACATACTCTACATTAGTAGCATCTTTGTAATCTGTTGGATTTATCAAGATTTGTGATACGTTTACCATTACATGTATACACAGATGGATCGTTATTAGAGGTTGCTATAACTTGATTAATAGTAGCAACATCATTCGGAGCTATTCCTGCTGATATGTTAGATATTCTTCTATTTTTTCCATCATATAAGTTATTTATTTTATCTAAAACTATAGTTTGTTTCACAACAACACAATCATTATCATCTTTGCCAGATTTTACATGGGTTAATCGTCTACCTCCACATATAAAGTTAACACCAGTAGCTGATAGTTGTGGCACTTGTGTTAAAATAACAGCATCATGTTCTTCCGTGCCTAAACTTATATTTGACAATCTTTTATTTTTTCCATCCCACTTGTCATTTTGTAGTTGTAGTAAGGTAAACTTTTCACTTCCTTGCATAAACTCATCACCTTTCTTTGACACACCTGATTTTGTTTAACAAAAGCGGATGTTCCTTTCTTCAAGCTTTCATTCATTTGTCTCACGGTAGCAGCATCCGATGGAGTTGAACCATCTTTCAGATTGGACAACACTTTTCCATGACAATCAATAACAGCACCATTATATAAAATACAATTATCTTTAATGTATTTTATATTAACACCATCACTTTCTTCTTTAGGATATCCAATATCGTTTATAGTATATTTATAGAAGGAAAATCCATCTTTTTTTCTTTTCTGGTATTACAGAGTGCAAATAATGCTTATTGATTGTATCTGTATCCTCGGTTGGATCTGCCACATTAGTTATTTTATAATTTAAAGCATTGTACTTTTTCCCACTTTTAGTCTTTTCCAACAGTAAAGCGTATTCCATCGCAGATAGAAAATAGCCTTTATTAACAACATCTCCACTGTTGACTGGTTTTGCAACGTTAATAACTCTGTGAGATTTTGCATCATACAGTTGGTTGTTGCCGAGTTTTAAACTTGTAGATGTTTCCTCCTTTACTGTTTTTAAATTTGTTGCATCTCCATCTTCTTCTGATCTTAACAAACTTTAAACGTTTATTATTTATGTTATAGTTACCTTCGGGTGTTTGCGTAATCCATTTCTTTTCTGTTTTCTCCAACTTGCACTCCTAACGCGGAGTATCGTCCGAACTTGTCGACGCTCATGTTAGAACTGACACATTATACGCCTGCAACTCTTATATATCCGCGACAATTATACGATTATGCCGCGATTCCTGAGTTCGTCAATCAGAGCTACCCATTCATTATTTAAACCTGTATGACCGGCTTCCATGGCTTCATGCAATAGTCTCATTCTATCAACCAATTTATTGATGTCGTTGTAGTAAATCACATTCGTATTGTATAGATTTTTCATCAATCCTTTGCCAGATGTTGAAGTATCTCCTTTACTCTTTTTACCATGTTGTTCAAGAAGTGATAAATCCATAAGTGATAAAGATTTTCTTTTCAGTGGTTGTCTCACCGCTGGTGCAGTACGTAATGTAAACGTACGCTGGTGCAGTGCGGTTGGCAATTTTCGTGGAGGAAACAACTTTTCTATAACGATTTATATTTTGTTGCACGTGAACGATTAATCATTGCATCCTTTAGGTAGTTTCTTTTATGAGCGTTAGTATTTTGTAGTATCTCCTTTAAAACACTTAAATCTTTGGATGAATATCTTAGTGGTATGTTTTTAAAAATTAATTCATATAGTCCTTTTGTTCCTTTATATCTATGCTCACCAATAATGATGTAATCGTCTTGTGTTATTTCAAGCTTTGAATCGCCGATCTTTAATTCATTCCATCAATTCTTGCTCCGTATACGTGTGATCTACTCAAATTCGGGTTTGATTTCATATCATGTAGCATTTTCATTATAAATTTTCTTCCATGAGGTCATGTTGTAATATATCGCTACTCAATTGAGTTAAATTTGGAATAGATTGTTCAGCTTCAGGTATTGGCTGTTCTTCTTCCTTTTCAACAATTGGTTCTTCTTCTTCTTTTGTTTCTTCTTGCTCACTAGCACTTGTATATGAATCATCATCTTCTTCTTCTTTTTTTAATGCTTGTACTTCTTGTTTAGAAACTGTAGTAAAACATCTCCTTCATAACGAGGTTTACCGATAGTTTCTGATATCTGTTTTAAAGGTTCCGTAATAGGTTTAAATGTAGTCTCTAGAAATTCTTCTCTTCACTTAAACCCATCCTCAATGCACGATTCTTTATCCTAATAGAATCACTGAGTGATTTTATTTCTTTCAATAGTTTTTCTTGATTCACCATGTTTACACTGTGAAGTTCAACGTGTAACTAGATGTAGCATCGGTAGTTCAACGCATAAATACAAATTTATCCAACCCTATACGATATCTACCATTTTTAATATCTTCTTCCTTCATAATAACGAGAAAGCCATATTTCTCATTCCATGCTTTGCCACACATTTCTTTAAATTTCTCAATGGCATATCCGCATTTACATGATCATTATATATATGCTTTAAATTTGTTTCATCTTGCTTGAAGATGATCAACATATTTGCATTGTCTCTTATGAGTTGTTTTGGAATCTTACTGTATGTTTGACCAATATAAATGCTATCGATATTATGATGTCTTCCCATAGCGAAGTAATTCCTTATAGTATCGTGATTTTCACAAGACACATCGTCAAAAATAAAAATAGAAAATGGTTTTGCTTCATTTGGTTGCATAATTGTTTCACTGGCATTAACTTGTAGAAATTCACTTCAGGTACACTTGCAAGTACTTTATCCAATAATTGATATTTTGGTTGTTGCAATGATTTTGAAAAAATGTATATATTGTTAAAGCGCAATCCTTTAGGATTAGTTATAAGGTTAAAAACAACATTTGTTTTTCCACAATTTGAAGGACCATTAAACATCTTATCGTATTTGGTAGTAATTCACCATGTTTACCATGATTAACTTATCATTGTCAACCGTCAATTCATCAATATTATTGATATTAAATCGATCTTTTTGTTGTACAATCTTCATCTTGTGTCAAGGTTAAACACACAATGAGCTATTAAGTTACTATACCAAGTCTTTTGAAGGAATCCAAGAGTCTTCACTTTTATCAAATCCTAACCACCGGACTTTAACCATATCCTTTTTCCTTTGTAAAACCTTCTCAACAAGATATACATCGCGACTGTTGATTTCAACAATTCATGTCCGTAGAATCCACCTTGAAGTAATTCACCTTGTTATCCTTTAATAAGTAAGTTTCAGGTATAGTTGGTTGCACTTTATAAACTGTAAATACTTCATCAGTCCAATTTGGTAGATATCTTTTACTAAATACACCTTTATATTGCTTATACGAACTTTATCGTTGACCTTAAACTTTTTTGGTTGCAACGTTTCCAATTTAGGTGTTGTATTATTTCTGATGCGTTGTAATACAACCTTAGCATTAGCACTGTTTACTTGGATAGGTTTCATTCCAATGGTACGATGATATTTGTTGTTATACTCTTTTATAAGTTGTGGTAATATGTCATACCACACGTATGATCCTCGTTTTGAAAATTGTTTGTACATCGCTCCTTTCAATGTTCTATTGAATCTTTCAATTATTGAAGCTTTAACTTCAGAATTTGTAGAACAATGATTTATTTGATATTTCTTCATTAAAGCTCTAAAGTCTTTATTAAAATATTCTTTTCCATCATCGGTCTGTAGATGTTTGATTTTGAATTTATTTCTTTGTATCGTTGTTTCCATAGCTTTTGTAACACTTTTACCAGTCTTATCCTTCAATGGTAAAGCGTCAGCTATTTTAGTAAAACAGTCTATAATTGTTAAAATATATTTAAAACCTTTGTTTAATTTACTGTGCGGTATCATTTCAATGAGATCAGCTTGATAAAGATCATTCATTCCCTTAATAATTGTGCTTCTTCTTGGAAATCTTCTTCTTGCTGGTTTATGTAGTTCATTTACAATCTTGTCCTTCACACTTTCCATCTTCAGATGTTGCTTGCACACCGCTTGTAAAAATACTGATCCGTAGAATAGTTCATTCTCCTTTATATAGTTTTGAATATAGGTCAAGACCATTTCATATTAGTGTAAAAAGAAAGAATATAGCATTGGGCTCGCCATATCCTCTTTTCTTTACAGAAAGGAAAAAGGAAGAAGGTAGAGGGACGAAGAATAGGTTTACTGGTCGATAGGGTTTAAAGAGTAATGTCCAAATGGCAGAGTTCTTATGTTGCCTTCAAGGATGTATCTTTTGTCATCCTTGTAGCTCAATGCCGATTTGGTTTGCTTCACACTGAAAAGACGATGGTTGAAGCTTCTTATGATGTTAAATGTTGCAGTTGTTTCAACATTTCAAACAAACATCTTTTATAATGTTCAAACTGTACGTTCTTCTTCAGGAAAGAGGTTTTTATTCTTTGGCTTTCTTCGTAACTTGATGTTCGTTCCTTTCGTTTATGTACAGTTGAAACGAATACAGTTTGGACATCAATGCTACAATTTCCATCATTGGCACACCATTTGTTTCATCTTTAAATTTTCCAATACTTTCTTGTTTCTGTCGTAGTCGTAATTTGGATGCTCCTTAGGATAATCGGAAAAGTCGAAATCATCTTTATATATAAAGGTGCGTAGATCTTCGTACATGTCATTTGTTTTAATCCAGTAAATGAGTGCATCCGTATCCATATATGCAATACCAATGTTCTCTCTTCCATAATAGTTAAACATCTTCTTATAATGAAACTCGTACATGTGTGTTTTAGAAATATCCAAGATTGACATTCAAGATACAAAGGACGATCATTGTGACTGACTTCTTGTTCATGGAAATAAGAACTAGATTTTCATTAATAATTACAGATGTACCAAAGTTTGGTTGTTGCACTAATTTCTGTAATTTTACTGGATCAGTTACCAATTTGATATCCTTATGTTTCCTTTTGTTTTCCAAAGTCTTGCCAAATATTGCGTTGTTCATTAGTTTGAAAAAATCTTTTTGGAAACTTGATGTAGCGGCAGTTCTTCTTCTTGTGTTGTTGTCAATGTACGGTTTTAACCAACAAGATTGAGAGAATTGTAGTACTCGATTAATTTTTGTAATTCTCAATCCCAAGTCTAAGGCCTGTTGTATCATCCAGTAGTGTCCAACATACCGAGACTTGTCGGTTAATGTCATCATTAATTTTGGCCATCTTCCAGTTGGAGAAATTTCGTCTTCGGAAGCAGTGGTAAATCATAATGTTGACTGTGAAGATGTTCGGGATATTCAAAATCGCCGTCAAAAATATAACCTGTTTCACCATGCTTCGTATATCCATTATGTTTCCAATTGATTCAGTTCTATCCATTTAAAATTATCATATGGAAGGGGATTCGACATTGCCATCCGTATAAGTTATTTGCATCGAAATAACCCAGGAATGTTGTTGGTTTTGATGCATCATAATCGGGCAAATACTTGTTGTTTGCCCTGACATGTCGTGTTACACTTTGCGTCAATCCTCCTCGAACTCCTGACTCTAACATCAAAACCATATCTATATCTGTAAGAAGTTGTATTTTACAATTTGTCTCTTTCAACATGGCTTGCCACGCTAGTCCAGGCGAAGTGTACGAATGAAGAGGGTCCAATCATATGCTGCAAACACGTATTTCTAAATTCTTCCATCACATCACATAATAAAGTCACATCTAGTTTAACATAAAAATCTGAATATTCTCCAAATGTTCTAAATCCTAATTCGTTCCATACTTTGCATGCGTGATTATAATCATCTTGAGATATATCCATGTCGTACAGTTTACTTTTAAATTCTTCTTTTGGAGGTAATGATGTTTCATTAATCTTTCTAAACTGTCTATGTAATCATATGGAAAAACACCTTTTCGAAGTACCAGATCCAGTTTGTCGTTGTTTACAATCTTCTTCGTTTCGATTAAATCTTGTTTCCTTAGGTTTTCAGAAAGTTTGGACAAACTCGACGCGATAAATCGGTAGGAGTCCAAGAATCTTAATTTGAGGTTTCCAACTTCTTTGGAAAAACTTATGAACTTTTCTGAAGTTTCAGCTAACACATCGATTTTACCGTCGTCTCTTCCTAATTCAGGTATTATAAAATGAGCGTCGTACCCACTGAGGTTATGCAGAACCACAGGAATAAATAGTGGTAAACGATAGCTCAAGTTGCATTTATTACAAGCAGCACCCCTGTAATAACCTGTGAGGTGGTCGTGATCTTTAACTTTATAATTCTCAATAGTAAAATCATTTTTGCACAAGAAACAGCGAGTTGCATTTTCATGTTGAATTATCTTTGTGCATTTCCAGCTATTGAATATAGGTGATCAAGAAATATTTTTTCCGCATTTTCACCACGATATACTAGAGGTTCTGAAGTTAATCCATATCTGTTTAAATGTTCTTCTGATAATGTTGATTTGACCATTAAACAAAAACTGTTTGGTTTGTGCATTTGATACTTTACACTTTTTCTTGCTTCGCAATTTTCTTCTTCAACTGGAACAAGTGTTGATTCAAAATCCGCATACACAACTAAAGGGATACGGTATTGATGATGAACTTTTTTCAAATGAAACGAATGCTCTGTTTTCCGCAGGTAAATTAATCTTTGCTTCATAATTATTGTTACATAATCTTTTGTGCTCTTGTAACCATTCTCTTCCTTGTCTTCCTTCTCGTTGAAAATTAAAACATCTCTTGCAAATCAACTTTTTGTTTCTATTTTTTGAAAGTTGCTTGTTAACAAGACGATCGAATTGCTTTATGTACACATAGTGAGACACATCTCCTCGTGTTAATAGTAGTAAATCCGTATGATCTGGTAATTCTTCTTTTGCAATACGTAAAGGATACACTTTGTTTGAACTATCTAATGCAAAAACATTGATAGACATACCGGGATTTTTCTTCTCAAATTTTGATATATCTTCTAGTGATACAGGATAAGTAATTCCTTGAAAATTGTACTTATTTCTTTGATTTTCATATTCCTGGTCAGGTCTATACGCATTATTTGGTACAAATTTAGCTGTCATTGCATAACGAAAACATTCATTGTCTGCATTTCTAACATTAATACAAGATTTTGTATCTTCAATACTTTTAGGCAAAGGAATGTAACTAGATCCCCTTAGTCCATATCCGTGTTTTTGAACTCTTATATCTAATCCTTCAATACTTGAAAGACTCCATCCGGATCCTCTTCCTTCATGTTCCTGAATTTTGGTTAATATTTCTTCTATACAGTTCTCTACTATTGAATCAATGTTTGAACTTTCCATGATGGTTCGGTTTTTTGTTATGAATCCTCTTGGTGATAATTCTTCTTGTACATTTATAAACATAGCTTCTAGTAGTAAATTAAATTTAAGAAAGTTCAATCTTTTCAATTCTTCTTTTAAAGTTTTACTTACGATTGGTTTTGCTTCTCTAATAAATTCTTCTAAGTTCAAGTTTTCATTTTGAATCTTATGATGCATTACTACCTTACCGGGTAAAGCAAATACTTGTAGATTCGGAGTAAAGTAGTTGAAGATGTTGCTGTTATTTCTTCTTGTTCTTCTTGTTCTTGTTTTTCTTCTGCGTTGTTGTGAATTAGTTCTTTATGACAGTCTAATAGAATTTCATCGTGAAACGATTCCGAACATTTATCACAATGATACATGTTGAGATGTTTACTCTTCGAAATTTCGCCGAGAAATGAAATGGGCTCTCACGGTCCCGCTTTTATAACGGTTCCCCCACCACTATTTCATCTTCTTCTTCTTCACTACCCAAGGAAATCAAACGTTTTCAACAAAATATTAACCTTCTACAAAATTGATTGACCATTTATATTTTTTGATACCAGTTTGAATTTTCAATATTTTCCTTGTTTAACCATTATTTCATTATATAACATTATTCACACTTTCTACTTCGAGCGTTTTTGCTACTATCATCTCTTTATTCCATTTGAACTATCTGCATAAATACAAGTTCATTTGTCGCGCCGACCTCACTATAAATCCAGCTTTCGTACAGTACACATCTCTACGACTAAATTACAACACGTATTTCAATATGAATTTTCCTTATACAAATACTATTTCAATAACTTTACAGCAAAACAAAATTCTAACTTCATAAACTTGATAGGAAGATATGCGAACTTTTAATTCAACCCCCGGTTAATTTATGCGCAAATTTAGTTCGACCAACAATTGTTGAATTTCAGTTTTGAACTAACTTTTAATTTATGCGCAAATCTACTTCAAACCCTCACCCCACAAATTTGATAGGGGAGAATTACATTAATTTGATACTTATTTCTACCGTTACACTAGCTCCATTCTCAAAAAGATATAAATAAAATGGTCCTGGATACTGTTCTTTTTCACGTCCTGCATGTTCCTTAATGAATTCGTAAGCCAATCTTTTTGAATATTCATTATGATACACTTCTCTTACATAAACAAGATTTTTTTTCTTCCAGAAATTTCGCTTGAACTAATGGTATTTTGCTTACATCATCCTTGTCCATCAGAGGTAGCTTGTAGGTGAAAGTATTTGGAGGTAGTTTTTGCGGTTTATCAAGTAGAGAACAAAATTTTCTATAGAATTTCTGCTCAGTGCCTGTAATACTACTAAAAGACAAAGTAGTAAGCATCTTGACGGCACAAGGTGCAAGTACAGACTAGAAACCTGGAGGTTCATAGCTCGCCTTTTATGAGTTTTAAAAAATGGGGAGGGGGAAGGAATAAGGATTGGGAAGGGATAAGGTGCAGGGTGGGGGAAGGGTAATTTGGTTATTAAACCACTTGCGCTTCAAAATAGCCACCAACATCCACACCTTGTTCGTAGCACTCCTTCATTGTTTGCGCCCACTGCCGCATGCGGTCTCTATCATTTGGTGTCACAAGGAAAGTATCACTATTATCATACAATATAAAGGAGCAAATTTGTACACAACATCCTCTGTTCAACCATTTATGAGCTTCAACCATAAACTTTTTTATTGTATGAAATGGATAATCTGGATTAATTTCTATAACTTCACATTCTTCATTAAGATTAACGGGATATTCATGATCATCATCAACGTCATCAACATCATCAACATCATCATCTTCACTCTCACTATCATTATTTAAAATGTCTTCAGGTTGTAGAAAAACATCGGAAATTTCGGAAGAATTAAGATGGTCATTCACATGAGGAGGCATTTTAAAGCAGGTAATATTGTAAACAGCAGAGACGAAACAACAATAGCGGCATGTAGAAGCAAAATGAAGGAGTGACCAACGCTCGCTCCGCTTTTATAACAGTATGCAAATGAGGGGTGGGTGGGGGAAGGGTAATTTGGTTATTAAACCACTTGCGCTGTAAAATAGCCGCCAACATCCACACCTTGTTCGTAGCAATCCTTCATTGTTTGAGCCCACTGCCGCACGCGGTCTCTATCATTTGGTGTTACAAGAAAAGAATTACAATCATCATACAATATAAAAGAGCCGATTCGTACGTAAGATCCTGAATCCAACCATTTATGAGCTTCAGACATGAATTTTTCTATTGTATCGAATGGGAATTGTGGATCAATTGCTTTAACTTTCAGTTCTTCACTAATTTTAACGCTATAATAATCATCTTCATCATCATCTTCACTGTCACTGTCGTTATTTAAAGTGTCTTCAGGTTGTTCAAAAACATCAGAAATTTCGGAAGAACTGAAATTTTCACTAAGACGAGGAGGCATTTTTAAAGCAAGTAATATTGTAAAGAACAGAGACGAAACAACAAGAGTGGCGTGTAAAAGCGGAATGAGGAGAGTGAACAACGCTTGCTCCGTTTTTTTAACGGTATGCTAATGAGAGGGGTAACAGCTGGCCGTGACCGATTATTTATCCGGGAGGTGGGGGGAAAGGAAGAAGAGGGGGTATTTATTTTAAATAATTCGCATAACTTTTAACTCAAATAAGATAACCAAATTCTTCTTTTACTAAAATGTTCGTCTTACATAGACGTTTTCAATGATGTATCGCTTGTCGTAATCGATTAAACCATTATCGAGTTATAGCCATTTTAATTTTCCCGGGGGGGGGGGGTTCCGCTTGAATGAACACGGGGGGGGGGGTTCCGCTTGAGTGAACACGGGGGGGGGATTTAATCTCCATTTTTTATGGGGGGGGTTCCGCTTGATTGGACACGGGGGGGGGGGTTCCGCTTGAGTGAACACGGGGGGGTTCCACTTGGGCGCTCATGCGGAACCGATCGTCTCACGAGATAGTCGTTATGTGATAATGAAGGCAAATGTTCATCGCGCCACGACCACTAATTAACTCGCATTCGCGGTGTTCATATCTTTCCTACTCATTACATATACGTTTCCTACTTCATTATTTCAAGACTAATTAACTTGCAAAACAACAGTCTCTGTCTTTGAATGCTGATGAGATTTCATTAGGAACCATTCTTTGCACGCTATATGAAGCTACACCAGCAAACAATGCAAGTCGGAGAGGTCATATAACTGTACAACGGCCTCAGAAAAGTAGATCACGAGACTTAGAGTGTTAAAAATAATGGGGAGAGAAACACAACGCTCTAGCTTGCACTTATACCAGTCGGGAGCATTTTTCAAGCAAAGAGTTTTCTTGACTGGAGTTGAAGCCGTAGTAGAAGTAGAAGTTGAACTTGTAATAGAAGAGCAGGCTGTAGTGGAAGTTGTAGTCGGCAGGGATGACATCGTGGTAGTTCTGTTCGCAGTTCGCAGCGTAACGTCTGGAATCAGAATGAAACGTTAGCCGTGGTCAATGCGTCTTTTTATAACGGTATGCTAATGAGAGGGGTTAACATCTAGTAAGTGGGGGAAGGTGGGAGGAAAGGAAGGATAGGGGGTATTTATTTCAAATAATTCGCATAACTTTTGACTAAAATAAGATAACTAAATTCTTCTTTGACTAAA
The DNA here is from genome assembly GCA_030545055.2 of Neoaliturus tenellus. Classification (NCBI taxonomy): domain Eukaryota; kingdom Metazoa; phylum Arthropoda; class Insecta; order Hemiptera; family Cicadellidae; genus Neoaliturus; species Neoaliturus tenellus. Next base: position 106,269 of record JAQYXR010000097.1, read on the forward strand.
ATGTTCGTCTTATATAGATAGACCTTTTCAATGATGTATCGCTATCGCTTGTCCTAATCCATCAATCCATTATCGAGTTATAGGCATTTTAATTTTCGGGGGGGGGGGGTTCCGCTTGAGTGAACACGGGGGGGGTTCCGCTTGAGTGAACACGGAGGAGGGGGGGGTCATTGACCCTACCGAAAGTGGGTCAAGGTCATTCAAGACTTATAAAGAACCAAGGTGATGGGAACAGTAGTAACTGTTCCCACCACCCTGTTTGCCTAACGGTTCCCACTCCCAACCCACTAGTTACGTTCTGCGAGGGACATCGACGCAATTTTTTTTGGTCCGTCCGCATTCAAGCGTAACGTCCCGGCCCGCATTCAAGCGTAATCACTAATTACAAGGGAAACTGGAACAGCTAATGCAGAAACGCAACTCTAACACCCACCCAACTAATCCCACCCATCATATTCCTAAACAAAATGCAAAAACCTAGTCCGCTACCTACAATTTGCGGATGTCCCACCCCTTCTAAGTGAAGTTCAACCGAACTTCTGAATTTACATTTAATCTACCCCCTATCATCTAGCTGAAAGGCAAAACAACAACATTAATTATTAATACCAACACTTAAAACTAACAACACATCATTAATAAATATTAAATAATTCAACACAACCAAATACCATCATTATTCTTAAAATTAATACACCTTAACGCTAAACACAACTTATAACTAACATCGCAATGCGCAAATTAATTCTTAAATTAAGTGCAACTTACAACTAATATTTACACACACACACACACACACATACCACATTGCATTAAAGAACGCAACGTAGTATAAGAAGTTCAAATATATAGAGGCCTACTATATATTTGAACCTCTTACCGAGTCGCCAACGACTTTTCGCTATGAAAACTCGTTGACGACTGACGCGAAAATCGGGCTCGTATCGCTCCTCGGGTTTTCGAGTGGTGGGGGTAATTAATGCAGTGGTGGGGGAATTGTTTCACTCCAGTACGGTCTTCAATCCACTCCAGTTCGCAGCAATGTAAAAGTGCAACGAAGGAGTGGGGGCGGAGCATGCGCAGCAACGTGAAAACCAAGGTTTGAGGTTAGAACTTTCCGTGCACAGTAGCGCTAAGTTGAGTAATACAGGACTCGGCGCATGCGCAATAGCATGGAGTGATTCCGATCCGGAGAACTCGTTGCATTCGCAGCAGCGCTAAAGTGAGTAATACATGACTAGGCGCATTCGCAGTAGCGCTAAAGTGAGTGATACAGGACTAGGCGCAGTAGCGTGAAGTTGGCTCACTCCAGTACAAGTTATAGCAGCATAAAAATGAAACGAAGGAGTGGGAGCGGCGCATGCGCAGTGACGTAAAACCAAGGTTTGAGGTTAGAATTTTCCATGGTGGCTGCCATGTTTAATTCTGTTTCATTTAAACAATAGCAGTTCATAGCTGGCATGGGATGTGAAGTGTGGTAATTAGATGGGGTTAGCAACCGGTCGTGACCGGCCGTTGACCGGTCATCGACCCGGCGGGGTTCCGCTTGAGTGAACACGGCAGGGGGGATTTAATCTCCATTTTTTATGGGGGGGGTTCCGCTTGATTAGTCACCCGGGGGGGGGGTTCCGCTTGATTAGTCACCGGGGGGGGGGGGGGGGGGTTCTGCTTGATTAGTCACCGGGGGGGGGGTTCCGCTTGAGTGAACACGGGAGGTTCCACTTGGGCGCTCATGCGGAACCGATCTTCTCACGCGATAACCGTTATAAAAGAAGATTGTTCATCGCACCGCGACCATTAATTAACTCGCATTTGTGTTGTTCGCATCCTTCCTACTCATTACATATACGTTTCGCCAACTTCATTATACAAGTCTAATTGCTACTAACCTGGAGTTTCATTTACATTAGCACATGTCGTCCTGTTTGAATCACCTTCGCGTGCTCGACGTTATATCTCATTCATCTGTCTTGTTCTGACTTCTACACATCTGATATACTTCTTGTGATGGATACGCAATGTTTGAAATTGAAACTTTTGCGGACACAACATATATTACGAAGTAATTCCAAACCTTCTGTTTCAAAGATTAAAACTAATTTAACAAAAGTAAGGAAGAAATTAAGTTTTAACCCGTTATACTCTGCTAGAACTTCGCAAGTTAGCGTTGACGATGGTGTTATTCACAACATTTTGCGTTCGATGTTACGTTTCCACAACTTCGAACTTGTTACACCTATCGACTGTGTTCAGCAGGTTTTCATATTTTACCCCCACCCTTCTTTATATAAGCGCGCTCACGACAGTTCCTGTTTCATTCTCCTGTACACTCTTCAGCTAACATGAACTAACTTTTAATTTATGCGAAGTTTTAATTCAACCCCGACATACTTTCCGTACCCCACATTATCAAGTTGAATTTCAGTTTTGAACCAACTTTTAATTTATGCGCAATTTTAGTTCAACCGAGCGCCATCTCCACTCCCCCCATTGATTAATTTACCATCTGACAGGCCGGAAGCCCTAGGCCCCCATTAACTGGCATCTACAGTCACGCATATATTTCGACGCGTCATGTTTCATTCTTCATTCTTGTTCTATCCGCGGAACTTAACACTTCTATTTACCTTCTCTCTCTTGTTATGGCTGCGCAATGTTTGAACTGACTTTTATTTTCGTTCAACTGTTAGAGTTTTTATTAACACCGTCGAATTACAATTTTGAACTAACTTTTAATTTATGCGAAGTTTTAATTCAACCCCGATTAATTTATGCGCAAATTTAGTTCACCTCCCAGTTGTTGAATTTCAGTTTTGAACTAACTAATAATTTATGCGAAGTTTTACTTCAACCCCGGTTAATTTATGCGCGAATTTAGTTCAACTCCCAATCGTTGAATTTCAGCTTTGAACCAACTTTTAATTTATGCGCAAATTTAGTTCAACCCCCCGATTGTTGAATTTCAGTTTTACACTAACTTCTAGTTTCGTTCAACTATTAGAGTTTTTATTAACACCGTCGAATTTCAATTTTGAACTAACTTCTGTTTTATGCGCACTCTTCGCTCAACCGACCGCCGACGCTCTCACCATCTCCACCCCAACATCTATTGTCCCCACTTCTGGCCCACCGGAAGCTGCGTGCCGTGGCATGTGGCTTCCGGTGACGTCACTTCCGGGCCAGAAGTAACCAAAAACACACTACTAATTACATAACAAATGACACATTAAGATAATGTTTTCTTTTCGTATTGCAAGAATGGGTGTCGCTATAGAGGTAAATAGTAGTTGCCCAGCTCGTTTTTGGTTCTGAGAACAGATTGAACATGCATGAACATGCATAAATACATTAATGGGTCTTAAGAGACTCAGACAAATGACCAATCCTGCAATGATCAAGATATTTAGCACCTACAACAATTATCACTGGTTTCGTTTTGTCGGACCCTTTATACGTGCTGAATGGGTTCGAAGTGTGACTAAGTATAAAGGGACAGGATTGAGATGAGTGGCTATTGTGGTTATGGTGTTTGAATTCATGAAATTTGTTTGATTTTAAGTCCTATATGCATTGTATGTCATCGTACTCAAACGTCAGGATGAATCTGTCTCTTTCCATGCACTACTTATGACAAAACCCAGCTCAAGTCTTTGCGCCTCTGGCTATAATTGTATACTATATCCTTAGCTGTAAAATTTAAGAGAGATTAGGCTACATAAGAAAAAGTTGCAGCTGCTTGTTACCACATTAAAAAAATGTCAATGTTTCACTTTACATTGCTGCTTGACTCAGTCTACTTTGTGTACCTGTAATTGAAGTCCAATCATATGATCTTTGAGCAAGTAACAAATTAAATTACAGAATCTGCATGGCATCATCAGCATCAGAAACTTTTAAGTTTCCAAAAGAAACCAAACATTCTTGTAGACAAAATAATAATTTTCAGAAATTTTCTCTACACTATAGGCCCTACATTTTATATGATTACATTAATATTATAAACCGTAAACTTCTCAATTAAAAATATTTCTTCTTTTAACCTAGATCGACTATAAGTAATAAATTGTAGTTGATAGTAGTTGACTTAGAGGACACAGTTGGATAAATAAGGTAGGTAGGCTACAACACACGTGCCAAAAGGAATATGGTCGCTTTTTGCAATATTTTATTTCATTTGGTGGAATCCTGCATACCTGAGGATATATTAAAAGCATGAAGATGGGAATTAGTAGATATTACCATCGACTCCTGAAATACTTTTACATCATTGTTTGCCTTTTTTACTTTTCTACCAATTGAAACTCTTTTATTTCAATCAAATCATCATTAACTATTTTAAACTAAACAGGGCGATTCGTGGTGGTATTGTTGTTAAACCCATGGCAAGGAAATTCGCTTGTTCTACCAATAAAATGTATTTTATATAAAGTCTGCTAGACAACAAGCTTTGAATTTCTACCAGTAATACTATACTATAGTCTACTTTGAAACCACCCCTATAACACTAGTTTATACAAGCTTCGCCACACTTCTTTCAAATTCATATACGTAATCTTGAGTATGAGCTTACATCTGATAGTTCAGATGTTTTCAATTTCTTCAGTACTTTGATATACCTAAATCTCATAATGTAAGAAGGTTTAAATATATTGGAAGTGTATATAGAAAACGTCATTACCGTAGCATCTTGAGTCTTTCGAAATGTCCCAAACAGCTGACACCTCTTGAATCATCCCGACAGTTTCATCAGTAAATCTGTTCATCAGTCATTCTCCCAGGATAATAAGCGGATCAAGACCAAACTACATCAAACACGCGTATCGAACCCATCTCCAATCCCATAACCCAAAACATCCCTTGCACAACCCTTATATAACCCTTCGTCTCGGTACGATTCCACTGTTTTCCTCTCCAATATTCGAGGAAGATTAGAGAGGAAAAAGATGTGTTGGGGAAAGTGGGATTAGCTCGGCCCGAGATCGTTATCGAGATGACATATAGAGACTGGTACTGACAGATGTCACCAGTAAACAGTACAGGATTAATATCGGATGATGTGGTATATTTGGAAAGAGCATAAGGAAAGGCCATGCTCTGCTCGACATCGCAGTGGAGCAAACAAAACAGAATGGGATCAAGACATCGTAGTGTAATTGTTGGTTTAATGACTCCACATAGGTGACATCCATTATGAGTCTGTTAACCTAAATTTCTATACAAATTTACGAAGAATATTTAAATGTAGTTTATATTGCGACTTTCTTACTTGTTTAGCACTATTGGACTTGTTTTGTCTCTTATAAGTTAACAGATAACCACTTTACATAGAAAAATATAGGCCTAGGCTACCGTATAGTGGTATAGGATACCGAAACAAAGAGGAAAAAACTACCAACTACTCACCATAATTTAATATGTGACGTAGATATTATTGTTTATAAGTCTATTGGCAAGCACATTAAGATCTTAAGAGATTATCCTCATAATCTCTTAAGTAAAGAAAGCAATTTTTATTTGAAAAGCTAAATTTAGCTTTTAATCTTCCTAATACGAGAATTTTCCCTACTGTACGTATTTAATATTGAGGCCTCGATACATCTTGGACAATCTTGTTACCGAGGAATGCCCAGTACAATGCTGAGCCTCTACACCACGTGTAGGGTGGGTTGAACGGAAGGTGCCGAGGGTTGTTGGGGGGGGGGGGGGAATCTGTACGGGCTTCCTACGATTATACGCAAGGCTTCACGGCTAAATGGATAATATACCGACATTACACCGTCGTGTGTGGGGTGTGGCTTCACCGCTGCACCACTACACCACACAACAACCCCGTAACACTACACACTACATTAGCCGGCTGTGAGGAGCCATGAGGGTTTTGCTGTTGAGAAATGTTAGTCCTGTTATTAGTATCTTTATCATCTTCATTCTTCATCTATTATCTTCATTCTGGCTGACAAAGTTTCCTAGAAAATGGCTGTTTAAATAGGTATTTAAACGGACTCACTGTATTAGGTATGACATTTATGTATCAAGAATAAAAAAAACTAGGTATAGGCTACTTCATTAAAGCGTGATGCATAACCTCGAAGAAAAAAATGACAGATAACCTGAAAAATTGTGTATTTTATTCCTAAATGGTGTCTCAAAATGTCTTTGTCGTAAGTTGACAAATAAAAATATTTAACAATCTTATCAAGACATTTATTTGTGACACATAGTATTTTTCCAAAGTGTATTAATTGTATTCATTTTTGTACATATTGCACAGACAATAATGTCAGCGGCCATGGTTTTTTTAAGGTTCCTTAAGAGAGATACCCTTATTCCATAACCACAAAATAGTAAATTGGGTAGGCCTACTGAAATGTAAAATATGTAAAATTTTTATACAAACGGATATTTTCTAAATGTTATCTAAAAAATAATTAAGATCTGCCAAAGTCTTGTTTGGACAAAAACTTTTTAAAATGACCCTTTTAACGAAACAGATATTTAGTGGATCTTTGTACATGTTAAGTTTGTATTTATAAAACTTAAACATTATTAAGGTTATTCTTTTCATTCGCTTTCTCGCTCCCTCCCCACCGAGGGGTTTCCCCTTGATCCCCTAGGCACCAGACTGTCTACCATGGTTGGCTTGATCCCCAGGCTGACCTCTTAGACCCGCCCTGGTCTAAAACCGAGCCCAAAAGTCCGTGATAGATCCTCTCATAGCCTATCTTCTCATCTCTATCTGCATTCTTGTTTGGATTTGGAACACATCTTTCGCGTATTACTTGAATTTCCTATGGAGAAACCCAACCATGATACTCGTAGGCGGGGGTTTCCCTCTTTTAGTGATTCCTTATCGCTCAAGAAACTCTTGGTGGAAAATCATCTGTAAAATGGTTTCCAAATGACATCTCTTTGAAGTATGCTTTCCTCCTATATCCTCCTCAGGCATTTCACAAAAAAGCGAAAATGCCCGACCTTTTTTTCTCGTCCCAAATTAGACTATTAGGTTGTGATAGTTTTTATAGTTTAATTTAAGTTTTTTTTTCTGTAAGTTGCATGTTGATCACCTGCAAATTCCAGTGCTAGAAGCGCAACCACACTAAAAAGATAAATTTAGTCTCACAGAGACTGGTCATGGATCCTAAACAACTTTGTGCTAGATATGCAGCCACACTAAAAAGTGAAATTTAGCTCCACAGAGATTGGTCATGGAGCCTGAACAACTTTGTGCTACATGTGCAGCCACACTAAAAGAGAAATTTAGCTCCACAGAGATTGGTCATGGAGCCTGAACAACTTTGTGCTACATGTGCAGCCACACTAAAAAGAGAAATTTAGCTCCACAGAGATTGGTCATGGAGCCTGAACAACTTTGTGCTACATGTGCAGCCACAATAAAAAAAGAAATATAGCTCCACAGAGATTGGTCATGGAGCCTGAACAACTTTGTGCAGTAGTGTTTACTCTACCGTGTGTGAGAAAAGGATTTTTTCTCCAGCATACGTGCACTGAAGCGATAAGAGTATACTTCTATGTCTTGATTCCGAATGTAGCCTATATTTGCGATATAAATTATCATCTTTGTGATACAAAAAATACAGTTGAAACTTGATTACCTTAAACTGAGTCTTTAATTTATAAGAAGTAGGTTTAGGAAATTCCTTAGTTTTAATTCTCTCATTTTCTTGAGGTTTTGTCCTTCACTATAAATATTTGGCCTGGAAACCCTGTCTGTAACCCCAATCCTGTCCGGTTGGCAAAGCTGCGGTGGAAAAGGCATACCACAAGGTAGCGTCGTGGGTCTGAAACTATTCACGGTTTACACGGCGTTGAAAAACCAAGTGTGACAAGACTTGTGGACCGACTCGTCTCCCATTCTTGGCCACGAGTCGCCGGTAATCCGCTAACATCCTCGCCACCTGCGGGGGATTGCCCGCTGATCCCCAGATCGCCTAATGAGCCTCAGGCCACAATGGAGTCGGAGTCAGGACAATGAGGGAGTCCCCAGACCCGGCCGGCGACAGGCTGTCTGCCACGAGCTTTCACCTCCGCTAATTTCGGCTTGGAAACGTCCGAGGCTTGGAGATTCTTTAGATCAAAGAATCTAGAAAAGATTTTGCTTCTCTTCCGGTTCTTTGTCAGAGTCCGGTAATGTTTTGTTGAAGTGGCAAAGGTTTTCAGGGAACTATATTGTCATTGATTTTGAAACATCACGAAACCTCAACAGGGTCAGAGTGAGTTTTTAAAAGACAGCGAGTGCCATAATGAAACCTAACGTTGAAAATTGTTTAAATTTTGATTAATATATTGGGTTATGGTTATGGTGTTTAGTATCAAAGGGAGAACGAGACTGAACTAATAGTAAGAAAAACATCTGAATAAATAACCTCAAGTTTTCGTCGAATGAATAACCAAACTGATATGGCTTGCAAACAAATGTTTCCTTTACTATTAATTGTACCCAAATTTTTTAACGCTATATCTTCCGACATACTCAACTTTCTTAGTCAGATTCTAATACCTTGAATTCTTGTGATCAGGATATCATGCAAATAAAGTGGCTGATGGAGTTTTCTCCAAGATGTTCCTTAAAATATGTCATGAAATCTATACTTATTTAATACACTAAGGATTGTTTGTGTTGAGAACTCCTCCTATACAATTCTCAACCGATTTTCAAGTTTTTAGTATTGTTGGATAGGGCTTGATCTGTAGTTGTTTCCTCCAAAAATTGATGCGAATCTGTTTTAAAATAAGGGCGCTATCCACAAATTAAAATTGAAATTTCCCCATTAAAATAATATTGGGATCGGTGTGAGCATTTTAAACATAGTACCAGGGAGACCGAGCTTATGCTCGGTAAAATTATTACTTTTGTTTCTCACACAAAGCTCGTTCGCTCCGCTCACTCGCCCACTTCCTTTTTAAGACGAGCTCGTTCGCTTCGCTCACTCGCCAGACCTGAGAATGCTGCATTTGGTAATATCCTAAACCACAGGTTAAAGATGTAACACATTGGTTATTTTATTTATTTACAATTATCAGCTGATTTTTGTTCAATTTAAAAATCTCCATAAGGATAACATGGAAACTTTGAAGGGCTCCAGAACGAAACCCGGATTTTTCCCAGACATGGGACCAGCTCCAATCGATTTCTGGTGGCCAAAACCCCCATATTCAATAAAAAAAATCAAAAATCCCTGGAGCGAAAAAAAATTTGCCCGGACAAACGGAGCTTGTTTTAGAGTAGGCCTATAAGATTCTGTTAACGTACAGCTGTAGTTTTTGGTGATCACTGATATTCACAATATTGGATTGGTCGGATTTCATTGATTTAGAACTCAATGTAACTTTTGTATTGTATCAAAATAAATTGCTCGATGCCGAGCAACAAGTGCACTAGTAAAGCATAAACCCGAGTTCGTTTTTAAGATATGAACCTTGAATATATTAATTAAATATATTTAATAATATATATATATTTAATATGTTTATTAAAAAGTTTAGTATTGCTAAGAAATCTTCGCCTTATCACTTTTTAAAACAACAACAAAATCTAATACTAAAGATAACTCATAATAGGTCTACATTAATCAATTGGTCATCAGTTTAACTTACATACAGAGTAGTTCTATATTTTGCATTAGCTGGTTTATGAATGGTTTATAATTATCAGTGTGTTCAGGGAAAAATCTTCAATAATATTGTTTTCATTTACACTCCTTAACCCAATAGAAAGATGGGTTTGCTTCGTAAATTATATTTTATTTTTGTTATTGAACTTCATATACCTTCATATACCTATTGAATTTCAGTATAGGTACTGTATAACATTACATGCCACAGTGGGAATTGGGCGTTGGGGAGGTTTGAGCCTCAACAAAGCAACCCTTGCCGAATCTGACACCTATGAGACTGCGCTGGACAGATACCATCTCTCGGCCATCTGCATCGAGAATGCCACAACAATAATCCCCCATAACCTCCCCCCCCCCAGCTATCGGTCCCGCCACTGCCTCCTCAATAACATCTCCAATCGCCCCTCGCCATGTGTCCCACATATTACGATATTTGAATGATTCCTTAACCATCATTTAATAAATTTCAACTATTTTCTAACATCCTTCTATGGGACGTTTATGTTGAAACTTCTTTAGCCTCTGTCACATCATACATCATTTTAAACGTCTTTGCATTTGGAATAATTAGCCAAAAACCCGACGCCAAAAGGTTGAGTATTAAGAAAGTTATTGCATTTTTAAGTTTTATTCAAATGATTTTAATGTAAACTTTGAGTGCTTACCATTTCTGTCTGGGTTATCCATTTTAGGTCTATTTTGCGGCATTGTAAGTATAAGGCCTTTAATTTGATGTGCATATCAACCTATGCTTTTATTTAGGATTTTCTTCCGACTCCTTGTGGGCCGTCCCCCTGAGGAGTTATTGGGTCACTGAATATGTGTTAAAATAGAGTTTTGTGCCCTGTAATTTTGTTCCAAGTATAGTAGCTCTATCTACATTATTTATTTTTTTTATATTTAACTTTCTTCGGTCTTTATTACCACCCTATAGACGCACCTAGTGTTTATATATTACTTCTAGTTGCCAGAAAAGGGGAGCTAAAACTGTCTTACAAAACTTAAGGGGGGGTTAAAAAAAGTCTTAGGATTTTCTAATTTGCAGAAAAATTTATCTACAACTGAAATTTCTGTTTCAACCAAAGAAAAATCAAAAGTAGTTCACCCCCTAAGAGTTCAAGCACTATGGCCCGGCCAGGGACTCTCTGTCGTCCTCGAGCTGGGTGATTTTACCCTGGGACTCTCCGTCGCGTTGCCCAGCACCGATACCCCGCCGCTGGCACGGACTCCGTGTACCTTGGCCGACGATCAGGCCGCTACCGATCCCCAGGTGTGATCCCTCCCAGACTCTATTTTCGGATACTTTTTATTGTGCACTAACTAAATAAGCGGGCATATCGGATTCAGTTGGTTTGGGAACAGTCCAGCCCAGGAATAGCGCGAATGTTGCGGAGAAATCCAGGTTGTTGGAAGGGTGAAATCGAAGGAAAATATTACTGTTTCGTCCGTGTTGGGATACTGAAAGAAAGTGTTTGTGTTGGTTTTGTTTCTTTTTCGATGTCTAAATCTGACTTTAATCTAAGTTAGCTTAAGATTGCTAATAACTCATCGTAGCGAGCCTTTTCAAGTATTTTTAGAGAAGGAAGATGTTTAGGTGATAAACCATATCTTCAGATAATGTGCTGGTCAACCTTACTAAAAAATATTTTTTAATTTCTTCTTTTTCTTGGCTTTAACCGTATATCCTGTTTGGGCTTTTATATCCCTTTTAGCTTCTATGTTGAATTACATTGACGATAATAGGCCTACTAAAACAGGGAAGGTATAGGGGTGATGAAAAAACTAATTGTGCATGCCCTTGGTCGTAAAAAAGGTTATAGTCCATCACCAATACAGCAAGAATGGAAGTATTGTAACATTCCACGGCCTGCATTACTATAAAATTTTGAATAGATTTTATTTATAATTTACGGTTCAACGACATGTTATAAAAGTTCTTCACCCAAAATCCAAATAGCTATGGACCATTGTTTTCTAAGGCACCATCAGAGAAATCATACTCATCTAACCATCGTGCACATTCATGCTTGTAAAAAAGGTGTAGAATAAATGCATATTAGATTTTTTCCTCGGTTTGGACTAAAAATGTCATATTCTTTTCTCGAACGATAGAACCACGAAATTTACTTTCAAAATCTTAATAAATCACTTAAAACAGCATTTTGTTACTTCATAACTTTGCCGTCACTCCACTCCACTGCCATTACCTAGGTAATACCCCCTCCCCCGCCATTGCCCCCCCCCCCCCGACCCCAGACAGGTGGTCCTCCTCAGCCTCTTCCTGTTGTCTTAGGCGCCGCGCTGTTGATAGTTGTTTCAACCCGGGTCCTCTTCCCGATGTTTTTGTTCCTTGTTTTGACGCCGCTCTCGTCATTTCTAATTGGACGTGTGGCGACGCTCAGGGATGGCCTCTATTAAATTTCATCCTCCGTCTCCGTAGAGAGCGTTTTGTTTTCTCTTTTGTCTGGCCGAAAATAGAGCGTTCGCTGGAAGTATGACTGGGAAGTATTAATTTCTGGTATAATATTTTAGGAATACATTAGATATAGTCAATCTGTTAAATAGCAGTAAATATCATGAAGACCAGCAAGCAATTGCTTTGTAAAAAATATAGATTGTTCGAAAACCAACATTGAATTTTTTTTTATTATTATTATTTCATCATTTACAAAATGGTTTAGGCAGCTTGGTACTATATAAATATTGTCTTTTATGCACCCTGATCAATGTATGTAAAAATTATGAATTCAAAATGACTATCTGCCGTAGCGATTTAGTTAGTCTACTGGTTTGGGAGTACGCCACTATGAAGACGTATAGTTCTGCAAAGCAATATTTATAATGAAACAACCAACAGTGATCCAATGAGCGGACATTAAACCCATCCACAACTCTGACGTAATAGCGTGTCACTTGGTAGTATAAACATTTCTTTTGTATGTTTGTCATAACATAAAAGAAATGCCAACAAAACGCGAAGTGAAGAGACGGAGAAAATGGAGATCACACAAGAGAAGAGGAGAGAAGGGCAATACAAACAAACTCGAGTCAGACGACATTCTAAATATTTATACTGTTTGTGCAGTATAATGGCGTCTGGAGTAGGGATACGGTAGACTCACTGCTACATCCCAACATTGTATTGGGCCCAACGCTATAGGACTGGCATGGAGTGGTTTGGGGAAAGCCTCCTTTCTTCTTAATTCTTGTTAAAAGTTAGCGCTTTTTGATTATTCGATACTAGACTGAACTGTCTTTGGTCAATGGGCATCGGTGATCCTGACAAACGAATCAGCTGCTATTTGTCGGTAACAAAGCTTATCCTTATCCGACCCATCACAATCATCACACTCACCCTTGAGTCTACTTACCTTAAAAAACGCACCACCTCCAACCGGCCTCGATTGATAAAACTAAATCTTCAAACATTCCTCCTCCCTCCTAAAGAGGAATACCACTGTAAGAAGAAAAAAAAACACTTAATAATCAATCTGTTTCATTTTAACAGACGTAGAGTGCTACGCTACTGAAACCTTTTTCTATTAGCATGTGATTTATTTTCTAATTTGAAACGTAAATTATATTTTAAGGGGATTTTAGGAAAAATGCCCCTAAACAAATCCAATTGGTGAAGTTATATCCATAAAATAAGTATAATTCATTTCATTTCATTTATGCAAAATAATTCGTTTTAAGCTGTACTGTAAATTTGCTCGTTTTGGCTTATAACATTTTATTTAATCTTGATACAGTAACACTTTTGGCAGTCTCGATTAAGAAGTGAAGCAAGAATCAGCCGTATATTTGAAAACACTTTATAGGGAAAATGTATTGCATTATTATACTGCCGGACGCAATACAAATAGTTTTACCCTTCACAAGATCTGTTCATGTACACGATGAAATAGCTCAAGTAAATAAAATGATTCAATACAACATGATGAAATTGTCACAGTATTAGCCAACTATACCGATAGATATAAAAAATAACACCTAAGTAGTGTAAAAGTGGGGCTGCTGGGCCATGACGTCATCACGATGACGTCAGCAGTGATGACGTCATCAATGACGTCACGAATGACGTCACTAATGACGTCATATGACGTCACATGACGTCACACCTATGACGTCATGGTGACGTCATTACCGCTGACGTCATCATGATGACGTCACTGACGTTAATTAGGTCAAGGTCATGTGGAAAGACAAAAAAATTTTTCTTTGCACTCTTGTGGTTCCTCGTATCTGGCTGCGGAGCGAAAATCCACGAAGAACCATAAAAGTGCAAAGAAAAATTAATTTTTCTAGCGACCAGACCGAAAAACCTACCAAAAGTGACGTAAGGCATTCCTCAGAGGCCATTGACCTGAACCCCAGCAACCCCACTATTAAAACTAAAAAAATAAATAATTTTTATTTCCACTTACCCACTGGAGAAACCCGAAGCCCAACTGGAAACGAAATTGCGAACAGCCGACGGTGGTGGTGTCATTACCGCGCGGGAGCCGGACGCCGACTGACCGGACAGCACCGTGCCGTCCGGGTACTAGACCGCGTGGTGGGGGTAAAGTGGTCAGATGCAAAAAATAAAAAAATTATTTTTTTTCCAACAACTCATCCGAGTTTGTCCTTTTGCTGGACCTCCGTTACTAGGAGTGGAAATATTTGTCAAAAAAATAATTTTTTTTATTAATTCTTAAGTGACCTTGACACTTAGTCTGGAATTGGAGTCACCAGCGTTATTTTACTGGCAAAAGTTAGCTCGTCTAAAAGTTTTTGAAACATTTTATCATCCATAGTGATCTTGGTGTCCCTTGAGTAAAATTTTGGATTATTCTTGAAGCAGCGTTTCATTTTTGTTAAAGTGGAAGTCTTGGACACCCTAACAGAATTATTTTGCTTTGCCAGCAAAAATTTTACTCTTAATAATTTTTCTCGCAAAGTTTCAGCCATAGCTGTGTCTTACAGTAAGGTTAGTATAAAACTTAAAAACTCAGTCAATTGTAGCACCTTAGCTGGAAGTAGTGGGAGGTATGAGTAGTGGTGGTGGTAACGCGGTCTGGTGTTGCTATGTCTAGAAACAGTTTGCTGCCAACTGTCCAAGTATTAACAAGTACTGTGTGGAAAAATAACAGCGTGAATTGTACAAAAATTAAGTCCAAGAAATATTTATTGTAAGACTAATAAAGAGGTATATCTAAAAAAGAAAAAATAATTTTGTACAAGATGGGAATGGTTCAGTTTTGCAGCTAAGTCTAAAACCCACCAGTGTAGAATAAAATTTAATCATGAGAGTAAAATATTTAAAAACATTTGCGAAAAATATTAGTAGACTTGTAGAGCTAATTAAAAATTAATTTTGTAGCAAACAGGTAGAGATATATTTTGCTAAGTCATATAATAAGAGAGAATGATGTAAAAAATTAAAATTATACTCACAGAAAGTCCGGTAGCGTTGAGTCGCAGCGTGTACCTTGTGTTGAGGAAAACGGCCGGCGAGTAACTGACTTGTAGAGCCAAGACGGCAGACATGGGTTGGTTACATAAGTGTTACGTAATCCGCAAGCGACACTGGAGACAAAATTTAATTTTGTTCCCAACCAACACTGACTGTAGGCCGCGCTGTCAGTGGCATTGGCTGACTATCCATTGTGGCACTTTACCGCTGTCACGTATTGTATAATGAGATCCGGCTAGTTATGTATTCAGGCGTAGCTCTTGGGGATTGTCCAATGCCGCAAACAAGTACGTGTCGAGGTCTGGCTGTTTACGTAACCAGATCTGGTTCCCCCACTCCTGACCGGCTCAGATTCGGTTCTCTGAGGCTTTGCTTCCTCGCAGTTGGTTTCAAACACTTCAGCTGAGTGGTTGAAGCTCTGCCCTACAGGATTCGCAATGTAATGTTGGCGCCGCATTATATTGGGAATTCTTTTAGTCTAAGGCATGGCATGTGTAGTGTTAAGAAATATTTTATTTTGCGCTTGCTGCTTCTGCTAGGTCTTGGTGTTGGATTTATTTAGTCTAAGTGTTGTGTGTTGAAAAATATTTCTTTGTACTAATCTTCACAGGTTGTCCCCAAGTAGAAATTTGTCTAAATTCGCATCTTGGAGGTGCTCCTCCGTAAATTGGCAGCTTAAGTGTTAGGCTTTTGAGACTTAACAGTCTCTGTAAAATAAAAATTTTTCGAGGTTCAGAACCTCAAGAATTATTTGTTACCAACAATAGCATGGCGCCTAACGAGCCCGGGGGTAGGCCCCTGGGGATCCACCCTTAGGCCTCTTTTGGTCAGGGGCGCTACTGGACCTCATCACTCTAGATGGGTGGTTGGCATCCTTTAGCACGAGGCGTCGGATCCTGACACTGACCGGTGTGCTAGGCAAAAGTCAGTACCTACGGGTTAAGACGGGATCCTCGGTCATGGTTAGCATGGCCTCTTCCAAATTATTGTAGCATGTTTCCCTTAAGGAAACTCAAAATTAAATAAATAATTTTTTATTAAATCACCTCCCCCTAAATGTTGAGATCCCCCCGATGCCTCTGACCGCCGGCGGTCTTAGGCATCGGGGGGATTTCTTTTTTAACTTTTGGATGACCTTGACCCATATTTGTGTGTAAATAAAATAATATTTTGTTCCACACGATATGTAGGTCAGCCATGACTTAGGCGGATTTTTGCCTGGGTTCTGAGGACTCCTCAGGACTTAGAGCGAGATGCGACTAAGTGTTGGCTGTCCAAACTGTGGTGGAACAAAATATTATTTGTTGTTGTCACATGAGTAAGGGTAGCAGGTATCCAAGAGTTAAAGTCCTAGGGGTAGGTGACCCCCCCCCGAGCCCCGGACGGCAAGTGAGCCCCCCCCCCAATTTTTTTTTTTGGGATTTTGACCTTGACCAAAAATTTTTTGCTCCGGACGAAAACTGCGCCCCCCCCCAAATTTTTTTTTGGGGGATTTTGACCTTGACCAAAAATTTGTCATGTTTGGTTGTATCTCTAAATCTCATTTGATGTTTTAATAATAAATCTCATCACCTCGGTGTTTAATAATATCAATTTCCAAGTCTGAATCCAATAGTCCTACTTTTGTTTTCCTGCCAAACATGTTGCTATTAAAGTAACATTCCAACAAATGGAGGTGTTTCATAAAAGATTCCCAAGCATTTGCTGTAAACAAAATCATTTTTGTTCCGTGAGTTAAAATTACTGTAGGTGAATAGTCGGTTGATTTCATAACTCCAATTAAAACACTTTTATCCAAACTTGAAGAGATTGGATAAAAAATTCTTAAAAATACTTCCATCAAAATATTTGGTGAAATATTTTCTTCCACATTTCTTTTCCTCTTGGACAAATATTTTTTCTTTTTACCTTTTTCTTCTTCTTCTTGATTTGTGACGTGTTGCTGTTCATTCATGTCCAAAAATTCTGAAATTTCTTTTTCTATATCGCATTTGGTTGTACCACTTGTAGAAGCCATATTGAAGATGATGCTACCCATACGACGTCAGGCAACAAACTGATCAGGAGCGGCCTGCACGCTCCGCTTTTATACTCGCGGAATGTAACAAAACCGGTTTTTTACAATACATTTTTAACAATTCCAGTTAGAGGTGTGTATGTTACAATTTTATCATGTAGAATTAAACAGTATGCAGTTGTATTTGCAGGTATAGCTGCATTAAACTCCATTTCAATCTTTATGTCAACACTTGATGATTTTACTGATTCATTTTGTTTAGAACAATCAATTACAACTATTGTGTAACCATCTAAGTATTCTTCTGGTGATAATAAAGGTGTATTTGTTTTACCGTAATATGAATTTTGGAATCTCGCATACATATCGTATAATATACTGTACTTTTTATTATTAAATGACACATTCAAATTGTCGTAGGGGAAAAATTGTGAATTCAAATAAACTTTAATATTTTTTAAGTTGCAATGATCAAATTTGCCTGCATGTTTTGTGATGCTGTCTCTCCTATCTGTTTGTAAACCAAATATAATATACCTGGCTCGTTCCAAGTAATTAGATGTTTTAACAGTCCAAGTGTGACGATCCGTAGTTGGCAAGCTTGGATGTTCATGGAATTCCCAACTTCTAAAAGGAATTACAATATCACGATCAGCCTTTAACTTCCTTAATAGTAGCATTCTATGCTCGTCAGCTAATTTAACATGTGGAACTCTCCATACAATTTTGTCTAATGTTAATTTCCATTCTAGGTTTGCATCCGTTGTACCATCTGGAGCTTTAATAATGTCTTTATCGTTAGAAGATCTCAACAAAACTAATTCTTGTTTAACATTTAATATTATTTTTCTATAATCTTCAGCAAATCCAAGCAACAAACGTAATGGAATATGAAAATCAAAATATCCCTTTGTATTCGGAGTGATTGTGTCATGTTCAGGTAAAACCCATCCGGCTGGTTGAAGTAAATTGGTTTCATTAGGTGATATAGATGTTACCCCCCTTTAAAGTTGTTGCAATACCTACTTTTTTAGTGGAATCAACTGTTACACCTGATATTTCATATCTAATTTCATCAAACAGGAAAGCCATAGGATTATTCATAAATGGAACTGTTGTACCTACACTATTGTCCTTTTTTGTTACTTTTCCTTCGATATACAAGTAACTTTCACATGGTAGTGTGTAAATGTCTTGATGTTGTATAGGAATACGAATTTCATAGTTATTGTTCAATTTTGATGAAGTGTAAGGGTTGTGGGTGTGATATTCTTTTTCCCATAGGGTTTCGTCGAATGTCGGACCCTGCGCTATATCCAGTATATCCATAATCGGTTAATTTTAAACCAATCTTTTCTAAGAAACGAATGTTCTCGCGTGTTAACTCCTCCACAGCTGAAGAGCTACTAATGCGGTTTCCCGTAGGTTGTCCACTTTTAAATGATAAACCCATGATTTTTGTATTAAAGTGTCGATTTTAAATGTAATCTAACTGTAATTGGCTCTTCTCGGAAATCTATCAAGTTACCGTCTTGATCCAATACGTTCAACACGATGTCTGAAATGAAAGTAGTGTTCAACGGCAGATATACTAGGTTTTGTGCTTTTCAACAATTTTAAATCCTGGAGGTACACTCGGGGTAAAAAGTATGTAGTATATGAGTATTTGCTCCATCTCTGTAAGCTCCTTGTATAATGTTACAAGTTATATCTATACTATTGACTTTTAGTATAGTTACAGTTTGTTTACCGGAATGTGTTTGATTTGGTTCTAAAATTGGCCCATCTTTGGGAAATCCTAACAATTCACCGATTGAATGTTCCAGAGTAAAATCTATATAATATTTGGAGTCAATTTCAGCTTTCATAGTATTGTTATTACCTTTTAATGTTATATTGTCTTTTCCCATTTTATTTTGCAAAAATTCATTAATATGATCAATTTCATAAGAACCTGTGGGTAAACTGCAAACTTCTAAGTCTGTAAACTTCCCACTGGCATCTTTTCCTTTATAATAATGCAATAAGTTATTTTTATCTTCTGTAACATTGGGAATAGAGTTGTAAGTTGTAAAATCTAACAGTGCCGCCTCCCAAAATCTTCCTTTTTGCAAGCGTAACGCTGGGAAAAGGATACTTCGTAAAGTGGACGATTTCCCTGTTAATGATACCGTATAGGAAGACATCTCAATTGTGACTGATACTTTTAGCTAGGAATTCCAAACATAAATGGCCGCATATTAAAGTGTTATCAGGTTGTTCTCTTTTATAGTTGTAATATATGTTTTTAGCAGATTTAAAGTAACGCTCAAGTTCTTTAGATGGTGGTAAATTGCCAAAACTATCAAAGTAATATATATTATCACCTAATTTCTTATAACAAACCCAATGAGTGCCAGGACCTTCAGAATTATCTAAATTTACAATACCTGTTTCGTTTTTCCACATTTTAACTGGTAAATCATCTTTCATAAAGACACCGCGAAAAAAAAGTATTTTTAAACATGAAATGTATTTAAATAATTCGATATTTGTTAACGCTTTATGTGGTATTACTAATTGATTTCTTTTATTTAATATGCACGATACGGTCTTAGGTATAGACCTGCCCCGTTTTTTTACCATTGACCATACTGTTGGTTTTTTGCTACCCTTTCTGGTGGAACGTCGTTTTCTTCTAATATTCCCCCCATGTTTTGTCTTTGCCGATCTCCTTTTCACTCTTCTCCTCCTTTTTCCACCTCCTACCGCTGTTTTAGCCTTCATACCTGCTGTTACCGCTAAAGCTGCTGCTTTTTCTGCAATACTAGCGTCACTAGACTTTACTCGTTGCCAAGCTATATCCGCGAGCTTTTTATCAGCTATTGATCTATTTTTTGTATCGCTAAATGTGGAATATGCTATATCGTGTTCTTTACAAGCCTGATCTAACTTATTTATGCCTGGATCGCCTCTTTCCAGTCGTTTTTTCAATTTAGTTCCTGGTCCACAATACTGATAACCTCCCGGTATGTGAAATTCGTATGGTAAAGCGTCTATTGCTCTATTTACGACAGATCCTACTGGAATTCGATTTAAAGCTTTACTTAACAGAGAAACCGCTGTGGACGTGATACCGCCTCCTTTCCGTATAGTGTCTCGATATGGACTGGTGTAATGAAACGCCATGATTGTCTATATATTCGAAAAGCGTAACCTATGTGTTACCTCTATGACAGGTTGCACATAAATGATGTAATTTAAGGTGTTATTTAATTAAATATCAATATCACCCCAATCTGATGATCTAAATTTTTGCGTATTAGGGTTAATAAAGTATTTATTAAAAATTTCCCTTTTAATCCAACCACCTCTAGCGGATTCAGCAAAAGTATTATGAGTCGTTTTTCCTTGAAGAATATCCGATGTAAAATGATTGTGTAAATCAAATATTGCATTACCTAAAACTTTTACAAGAAAATTAACAGTGACGGCATTATCCACATGTTCAGGGTCTTTAAGGTCTATTATACGTTTATTATTACAAGTATACACTTTACTATCCTTTAATAATGTTGTGATGGTCTGTCCTACAGTTGCAGCATCATTTGGATCTCTTCCATTATGCAAGTTTTTTATTACTTTATTATTACATGTAAAAAATCTAAAAGAATGATCTGGATCTAGATGTACGGTTTGTGATAAAGCAGCTGCATCTTGAGCAGTATAACCCAATCTCATATTTGATAACCCTTTACCCATGCAATCCCAAGCATTATTTTTGTATGTTAATAAATTAAAATTTTCATTACCTTGAACGAATTCATCCCCTTGCTTCGATACTACTTGATTTTGTTTTACAAAAGAGGTTGTTTCTTGTTTTAAGGTTTCCATCATTTGACCCACTGTTGCACCATCTGATGGCGCCGAACCATCTTTAACATTTGCTAAACAATTATTAAAACAATCTATAACCCCTACATCACGTATGATACAATGATCTTTAATATATTTTAGATTTACAGCATAGTTTTCAGTTTTTGGATAACCTATATCATTAATAACAAATTTATAAAAAGAAAATCCATCTTTTGTCTTTTCAGGTATCAAGGAATGTAAATAGCGTCTATTCACGCTGTCTTTTGCATCTTTAGGGTCATCTACGTTGGATATACGTTTATTGTTAGCACTATACGTTTTTCCATTGAAGTTTAACGTATTTTTTAATTCAGATGACAAATAACCTTTGTTTATTGCATCACCGTTTTCATTTGGTTTACCAACGTTGATAATTCTATGATTTTCTGCATCATATGTGTTATTGTGTAGTCTTAATGTTGGTGATATATTTTCCTTTACTATTTTTAAATTTACTGCATCGTTTTCGTCCGTGGGATCTTTTATGTTTTTTAACCTTTTATTACTAATATCATAATCTCCTTCAGGTGTTTGTGGTAAACCAGCACCTCTTTTTAAGTTATTCGCGTAATATAATCCATCCGAGGAATATCGTCCGAACTTGTCGACACTCATGGTGCAACTGAATAGCATTTTAGGGACTAACGCATTTTTATGAGATTACCCCGCGGTTTCTAAGTTCATCCACTAAAGCCACCCATTCGTTTTCCAATCCAGTATGACCTGCTTCTTTGGCTTCATGTATTAGTTTCATTCTATCTACCAATTTATTGATATTATTGTAATAAATTACGTTTGTATTGTATAGTTTCTTCATCAATCCTTTACCGGTGACTGATTTGCTTCTTTTTCTCGGTTCTGGGGAACTTAAATCTAAAGTGGATGCTACTAATCTTCTTTTTACAGGTTTTCTTCTTATAATTGGTATTAATTTGGAAACAAAATCTTTATATTTTACAGATTTATTTCTATAAATTGGTGCTTCAGGTAAATAATTTCTTCTATATGCATTAGTTTGTTCCAAAATTTTGCTATACACTTCCAAATCATCATTTTTTACCAATGCTTTTAAAGGTTTATTTTCAAATAGTAATTCAAATAGTCCCCTTGTTCCCTTATATATTTGATCACCTACGTGAATATTATCATGTTCATCGACATCTAATTTGCTATTACCAATCATTACACCTTCTTTGGACATTCTTGCTCCATAACTGTGGTATTTTTTAGTAGAATCAGTTCCAATTAACAGTTTTAACAAGTATTTTCTTCCTAAAGGTCCTTTTGTATGAATATTTTCACCCAATAAGCTTATGTTTGATGGTTCTTCCTCTGTTTTTTCTTCTTCACTCGCTATAGATACCGCTTCTTCTTCACTACCAGCATATACATCTTCTCTTTCTGCCGTTGTATCACTAAATATCGAGGCTTCCGGGTCCTCATCGCTAATATCTTCTGATATTACACTTTCCCTTTCATATTGTGTTATCGGAGCAATAATATCACCTTGAAAAGAAGGTTTAGTCAATTTTTGTTCAATTGTTTCAAAGGCTCTGTAATAGGTTTAAAAGTAGATTCAAGAAATTTCTCCCTTTCGCTGATACCTAACTTTAACGCTCTGTTTTTAGCCCGAATAGAATCACTAAGTGATTTTATTTCCTTTACTAACTTTTCTTGGTTAACCATGTTTGTAGCAAGACGTGCTGTACAAGAATGATTGTGTGATATAGTGACTAGTGAATTAATATACATTTATCGAAACCTATCCTGTATCGACCGTTATTTAGTGGTTGTTCCTTCATAATTGTCAAAAATCCATAATTTTCAGCCCAAGCCTTACCGCATATGTCTTTAAATCGTTCATATGACATATCCGCATTGACATGATCGTAATATATGTGTTTTAAGTTGGTTTCATCCTGTTTGAATACAATTAACACATTTGCGTTGTCTCTTATCAATTGTTTTGGTATTTTACTATAAGTCTGGCCTATGTAAATGCTATCTATATTGTTATGTCGCCCCATAGCGAAATAGCTCCTGATAGTGTTTTGGTTTTCACAGGATACATCATCAAATATAAAAACTGAAAATGGTTTAGCTTCATGTGGTTGCATTACACTTTCACTTGCATCAAACTTGTAATATTTCACTTCTGGAACATTATTAAATATTTTTTCTAATAATTGGTATTTGGGTTGTTGTAATGATTTAGAAAAGACATACAAGTTATTGAAACGCAATCCTTTTGGGTTTGTAATCAAATTGAATACTACATTTGTTTTACCACAATTGGATGGACCAGTTACAAGACAACGCACCGTGTTTGGTAACAGAACACCATGTTTGCCGCTGTTTAATTCCGAACTGTCCACCGTGAGTTCATCAATATTATTAATAGGAAAACTATCCTTTTGCGGTATTATCTCCATCCTTTGTAAAGGTTCAACCTAAAATGATGCTCCATCATTATATCAGATCCTTTTTAGGTATCCAAGAATCTTCACTCTTATTAAATCCTAACCATCGCACTTTAACTTTATCTTTTTTCCGTTGTAACACCTTTTCAACGAGATATACATCACCTACTGTGGATTTTAACATTTCATGTCCATAAAACTCTCCTTCGAGCAATTGTCCTTTATTATCTTTTAAAATGTAAGTTTCCGGCACTGTAGGTTGTACCTTAAATACGGTAAAAACCTCATTTGTCCAATTAGGCAGATATCTTTTACTGAATACACCTTTGTATTTGCTTATTCGCACTTTATCACCAACGTTAAACGTTTTAGGCTTTAGTTTTTCAACTTTTGGTTTAGTGTTCATTTTTATACGTTTTAATACGAGTTTTTCATTTTTACTAGTCACTTGGTTTGGTTTCATACCAATTGTTCTATGGAACTTGTTATTGTAATCTTTTATTAGTTTTGGTAACATATCAATCCATACGTGCGATCCTCTGTTTGAAAACATCTTGTACATCGCACCTTTTAAAGTTCGATTGAATCTTTCTATGATTGATGCTTTCACCTCTGAATTAGTCGAATAATGGTTTATGTCGTGTTTTTTCATTAAATTTGAAAATTCTTTATTGAAATATTCTTTACCATCATCGGTTTGTAAATGTTTTATGGTATTTTTGTCTCTCTGTATCGCAGTTTCCATGGTTTTTGTTACACTCTTGCCGGTTTTATCTTTTAGCGGTAAAGCATCTGCCATTTTTGTAAAACAATTGATAATAGTCAATATATATTTAAATCCTTTATTTTGTTTACTATAAGGAATCATTTCGATTAAATCAGCTTGATATAGATCATTCATTCCTTTTATAACAGTATTTCTTCGGGGAAATTTTCTCCTAGCCGGTTTATGAAGTTCATGAACAATTTTTTGTTTCAAATCCATAATTTTATCCTTCCTCATTCATGGATGAAGTAAAAATAAATTTTTTATTACATTATACACATATTTAACTGGGTCAAGGTCATTCAAATTGATGTAAAAAAATGGGGAACACGGCGTTGGACTTGCCGTGTTCCCCATTTTTTTACGGAAGGAAAAGGAATTTAGGTTGAAGAAGGACGAAGAGGGACGAAGAATAGGTTAGTTGTCGATAGGGTTGAGAGAGTAGTGGCCAAAAGGAAGAGTATCAATTTGGTTTTCCATAATGTGACGTTTGTCATCTTTGTTTGACAATGCTTTTTTCACTTCTGTAACACTGTACACTTTGTGTTTTTCACTCCTTATGGTGTTGAATTTAGCAGTCAAGGTGGTGTCGTTAAATAAACAGTTTTTGTATTGTTCAAAGTTTACATTTTTCTTCAAATAACTTGTCTTCACACCTTTTGCTTTTTTGGTGGTAGATGTTTCTTCTTGATGTCCTTTATATACTTTAAAAGAATATAATTTGGACATTAGTGCAACGAT
Source organism: Neoaliturus tenellus (assembly GCA_030545055.2). Taxonomy (NCBI): domain Eukaryota; kingdom Metazoa; phylum Arthropoda; class Insecta; order Hemiptera; family Cicadellidae; genus Neoaliturus; species Neoaliturus tenellus. The sequence continues at coordinate 131,203 of JAQYXR010000097.1, forward strand.
TTCTTCCATGCTTGCTCCATTGCATTCATCTTTGAATTTGCCTAAAACTTTCTTATTATTTTCATTAAAGTTCGGGTGATTTCTTGGGTAGTCGGAAAAATCAAAATCATTTTTGTGTATGAACGTCCGAAGATCTTCATACATGTCTTGTGTCTTAATCCAATAAATTAGTGCGTCCGTGTCCATGTAGGCTACTCCAATATTTTCTCTTCCATAATGTTGAACCATTTTGTTGTAATGAAAGTCATACATGTGCGTTTTACTTATATCCAATATTGACATTCCTATGTACAACGGTCTATCCATTACTATCTTGGTTTTCTTCATGCTGACTGCTACCAAGTTTTCATTAATTATCATACTTGTTCCAAAATTCTGTTTCTGTACAAGTTTCTGCATCTGTCTGGGGTTTGTTACTAATTTTACAATTTTGTGTTTCCTTCTGTTTTCTAAAGTTTTTCCAAATATTGCATTGTTCATGAGCTTGTAAAAATCTTTTTCAAAAGCTGATGTTGCTGCTGCTCTCCTTGCAGTGTTTGAATCAATGTATGGTTTTAAATAACAAGATTGTGAAAATTTTAAAACTCTATGAATTTTGGTAATAATCAATCCTAATTCCAACGCTTGTTGTACAACCCAATAGTGCGCAACATAACGGTTTTTGTTGTTTAATGTCATCATTAATTTGGGCCATTTTCCCGTCGGTGAAACTTCAGTTTTAGCCAACAGTGGCAAGTCGTAATGATGATCGTGTAGGTGTACTGGATACTCAAAGTCGCAGTCTAAGATGTAGCCGGTGTCACCTTCTTTGGGAATATCCATAATATTTCCAATTGAATCAGGGTCTACCCATTGAAAGTCGCCATACGGAAGGGGTTTGGACATCGCCCAACCGTACAAATTATTCGCATCAAAATAGCCAAGAAAAATCGAATATTTAGTTTCATCATAGTTTGGTAGAAATTTATTATTAGCTTTGACATGTCTTGTAACGGCCTGAGTTAATCCACCGCGTACACCTGATTCGATCATCAAAACCATATCGATGTCGGTTAACAGCTCCAACTTGCACTCGGTGGATTTTAACATGGCCTGCCATGCTAAGCCGGGAGATGTAAACGAATGAAGGGGGTCCAGTCCGTAAGCGGTGAAACAGGTGTTCCTAAATTCTTCCATTATGTCACACAATAATGTTACATCTAGTTTTACATAAAAGTCAGAATAATCACCCAAGGTATTCATTCCTAATTCATTCCAGACTTTCTGAGCATGATTATAATCTTCAATTGAAATTTCGGTTTCAGTTAATTTACTTTTAAACGCTTCGATAGGTGGTAGTCTTGTTTCTTCAAATTTTTCCATTCCTGTAATATAATCATAAGGAAACACTCCTTTCCTTAGCACCAAGTCCATTTTATCTTCTGGCACAATTTTTCTGGTTTCTTTTAAATCCTGTCGTCTTAAATTTTTAGTTAGGTTGGCAAGGCTAGATGACATGAATCGAAAAGAGTCCACGAATCGAAGCTTAATTTTGCCAACAGTCTTGGAAAAACTAATATAATTCTCTAAAGTGTTGGCCAATACATCAATTTTCCCATCATCCCTGCCCAATTCCGGAATAATAAAATGTGAATCATAACCACTAAGGTTATGCAAAACAACTGGAATGAATTTCGGAAGTTTATAATTAATATTACATGAATTGCAAGCAGCCCCTCTGTAATAACCAGTAAGATGATTATGGTCATGAACTTTATGGTTCTCAACAGTAAATTCTTTTTTACACAAGTAACAATTAGTGGCATTGATATATTGAATTTCCTCCTCTTCATCTAGAGGAATCATAGGGACAATATTACTGTACACTTCTTCAACCTTATCAGCTATATAATACAAGTTATCTACAAAATGTTTAGCAGTATCCTCACCTCTGTACAAAATTGGTGTTGAACTTAAACCAAAATTTTTCAAATGTTCTTCTGACAGTGTGGATTTAACAAGCAAACAAAAACTGTTAGGTTTATGCAGCTGGTATTTCGTCCTACTGGTAATTTCCCCTTCTGGATGTTCTTGGGGTACCAGTGTAGACTCAAAGTCTGCATAAATTACAAATGGTACCCTATATTGATGGCTAATCTTTTCAAATTTTACAATAGAGCGAGTAGGTGCAGGCAAACTAATTTTACATTCAAAATTTTCATTACAGAGTCTTTGGTGTTCTTGTAGCCACTGAGCACCTCCTCTTCTTAACTCCTTATTTACAAAGCAAAAGCACCTTTTACAAATTGTTTTTTTACATTTCCTCTTGGATAACTGTTTACCTACTAAAGCTTCAAAATCTTTTACGTACACATAGTGTGAAATTTCACCTTTTGTTATTAATAACAAATCAGTATGGTTCCTAAGTTCAGTTTTAGTCACCCTTAAGGGGTACACATTATTTGCATCATCCAAACCAAAAATATTTACACTAACACCAGGATTGTGTTTCTCAAACTTAGAAATATCAGAAATTTTTACAGGGTAAGATAGTCCTACAAAATTATACCTATTATTTACATTTACATAATGTCCACTTACTCTACAAGGGTGCTGCTCTGGCAAAATATATTTACATAACATGGCATACTTAAAACATTCATTATCTACATTTTGTACATTTATACATGCTTTCGTTTTCTCAATGGCTTTTGGTAGAGGGATATAGCTACTACCCCTCATACCGTAACCGTGCTTATGTACTCTTAAATCTAAACCCTCTACGGATGTAAACATCCAACCTGACCCTCTCCCTTCATGCTCCTGCATTTTTGTCAACAATTCTTCAATACATTCGTCTACAATTTTATTTACATCCGAGGCAAACATCAAAGTACGGTTTTTTGTTATGAAACCTCGAAGTGTGGTTTCACTATCAGATTTACTAAATTTTGCGTCCAACACTAAACCAAATTTAATAAAATTTAATCTTGCCAATTCTTCAGTTAAAGTTTCACTAATCAATGATTTTGCCTCGGTTACAAAGTTTTCTAAATCTAACTGTACATTATTAATTTTGTTATGGATTACCGTGTGTCCGGGAAGGCATTTGCACTTAGCCGTCTCACACCTTCTTCTTCTACCGTATCCAAATCCAAATCCAAGTCGATGTCCGTGTCCGTGTCCGTTTCCGTATCCAGGTCAGTCCGTGGCGTTGTTCTTCCAACTCCAGATGGTCCAGCGCCTCCAAACTGGATAACACTGGGTCTTCTGCGTTGAATCTGTTGAAGTTCACTTTGCCAATTGTCCAGGTTGCGGTTAAATTCAGCCAAAATATCATCAATCCAGTCCATGTCCATTTCATTAGCCGTTTCACTCGCCGGGTCTTCCATATGTAATTCTTGATGGATTTCAAGAATCACTTCATCTGGGAAAAATTCCCCACAAATATGGCAAAGAAGCATTTTAACACTTTTTACCACTAGCGTCTTTAGATGTTACCTCTACAAAAGTTCACCAAAGAATGAGAGACGCTCTTGGCCGACCTCCTTTTATAGCGGGTGGTGGGGGGTGATCTTGGGAAAACCCGTTCTGCGCATGCGCAGAACAAAATGTAATATATTTATTTAAAATTTGCTATTTAGGACAAATATATAGGTCAAGGCCACCTTAAATCTGGTAAAAAAGAGGGAACACCGGATAAGAGATGGTAGTAAGATCAACTTTCTAACAAATACTTTCAATAATATATCAACAGGTGCAAAAGTTAAATATTTTTTTAATTTCATATACCAAATTGTTTAAAATTAAAACTTTTAAATATATTTGTTTGAGCAAATGCTTTTGGCACACTTACCACACGCCAAAACTCAAAAAATGTACAGAATTAAGACTGATCTCGCGGGGAAATACTGATGTGCTACCTAACATTGGTTATCTGACTCGAATAAGAATTGGTGATATATAACATATTGAAAATATTTTATGTTGCATAAATCACCAATACTATGCGACTCCGATAACCAGTGTGAGGTGGCTACATAGTATTTCCCCGAGAGATCAGCTTAATCCTGTACTTTATATGAGTCTTAGCGTGTAGGAAGTCTGGCAAAAGCATTTGACCAAAACAAAATATATTTAAAATTTTAAGCTTAAACAAACTAGCGAGTATAAAAATAAAAAAATATTTCGTAACCATTGACAACCTGTTAACATATTGCAGTGTTAAAGTATTTCCTATTGAGTCAATCTTACCATCACCTCCGATCCAGCGTTCCCTCTTTCATACCAAATGAGACTGAAGCTTGATTACCCGTATATATGACATTTCCCCCACCACTAATGCTCTCCCCCACCACAATCGATTCTCAAAAGTGGGTCAAGGCCATCGGAAATTATTATTTTGAGCGGAGGATAGAGCATCTGCTGCTCTATCCCCCGCTCATATTCTTTTTTCTTCTTTTTACAGTTTTATATTTTTTTTGGATTTTTGTAAAATGCAAAACAAAAAATTATTTACAAAAAGTTATTTACAAAGGTGAAACTTCATCACTGCTATCCTCGTCATCACTACTCTCCAAAAATAATCTTCTACTACAAAATACAAGTCTTTTACACAACGACATTCTGTCCAATATAGCTCCAACTTGAGGGGTGTTCTGATCTTCCATTTCTTCTTCTTCTGAAGACGAGTCCAAAGTTTCATAAGCATGTAAGTCAATATCTATTAAATTATTTTCTTCTTCATCCAATTCTTCCGTTGCACTTTCATCTTCTGTAACATTTTCTTCTTCCTCTTCCCCATTTGTTATTTCAATTGGTATGTCTTGTAAAATTTCAAAAATTTGTCTGCGAGGCACATTAGTGTTGTCCAGTGGAGGCATCTTAGTGGAATGTTTCACCTTTGCAAACAAACTAGAGTTTTATATAGATATGTAAATTATTTACCCCCACCACCATTTGTCCGTAAACTAAAACTCACAAACCATGTCCAAGTCATTCTGAAATTAAAATTATTTTTTGAAAAATATAGCCATTTTGGCATTCACCCGGTTGTCAAATAAATATTTTACAAACTCAAAATTTGTTGTTTTATCAGTTAACATGGTAGACAGAAAGGCTTCAACAATTTTTTGCGATCTCTCATCCTGAGGCTCGCATCTCACATTTTCAATAGTCCCTTTCCTTGTCGTGTCTTCTATTAGCTCCACAATCTCTGCCAAGTCCTCCTCCAGCAATATAAATTCAACGCAGTGGCTCACCATGATGCTGATCACTAGAGTGTTCTGCAAAGAATGAGCTCAAACTGACGCTTCTCACCACCTATATCACTTTACCCCCCACCACTTTTCAAGAGGCTCCACCTGGTTTCTGCTGTATGTATGCCAATCGTGTAAATAACAAGCACAAATATCACACTTTTCTTGTGGTATTTCATTTCTTTTTATGTTACAAATTCCAGTCATCAACATGTAGCCACCGTTTTGTATAAATTCCATCATGTCCTCACAAGCAGCAAAACCACACTCCTTACAAAATTTAAGATTTTCATTTCTGAAGACATAAGCAAAATAATTTGTGTAGCCATTCCTTTCAAAGTCAAACTCCTTCACTAAATTTTTAATTTTTGGTGGTGCACCAGACTGATGCACAACATAACGGAACAATTCGGTTTCATCGGAAATTTTCATTAAACACAATTCTACAAGACTAAAAGGAGCCATCTCTAGGGTGCGTCTCTTAGCTACGCTGAACTGAGACTGAGCAACCTCCTCAATACCCTACACCTGGTTAAACTTACCCCCACCACTTCTTTTTTAAGTAGGTCAAGGCCAAATAAAATTACCCTGTGAGCGGGGGATAAAGCACTAAGTGATATGTTATTCCAGTATCACAGAGTGCTCTATCCCCCGCTCTGTTTTTTCCACATACCAAACAGCTAGTCCGTGTTCAAGTCCAAGTCGCACAAAATAAAATAATTTTCCACACTTACATCTCTAAATGTTGGTCCCCATAACCATCTGATTTTTTTATTTTCAAACCCTTCTAACAATTTAATTTTTCTTTCCAGCTGCTGAATATAGTTTGCAGCTCCTATTAGAGTGTCCAGCTTACTGGAGCGAAAATTCACTGTTGGCACGATCAGTTGTAGCCGGAAAATTGCCAAACGCTCTTGGTAATTTCGCTGTTGGTCCGCCAGCCGCTTCTTCTCTTTATTTTTTTGTCTCACGTCCTTAACCAACAAACTTCTTAAGATACTTTCTTCCTCAACTTCAGTGGATGGGCCAGGTTTTGGTGATGACTGTGGTTCAGGTGAAGAATTATTTTTGTAGTCCAACAGCATCGGAGCATAGACGTGACCTGATGGTAAACGCTCCAACTCCAAGTCCCCCGCAAACGGATTGGGTCCTAAAATTTTTACTACCCGCTCGTGGTCTGGGTGAACTTTTCTGTTGGGCGCTTCGAAAGACACTTCAGTCATGTTTCCACTCATAATGTGCTGCCTGGATGAAGGAATAAAGCAGAATGAGCCAAGTGAGTAGCACTGGGAATTGAGTGAGATTCAGTAGTAGTGGGGGAAACTGGTTGTCACGTGACCTTTCAGTAGTAGGGGAAACCGGTTGTCACGTAATCATGTACTGCTTTACCATAATGCTAAACATCTGTTTGGTTAATAAAATTAATTTTTTATAAATTTTCTTCACCGTCCAGGACACTGGTTTGGGACGTGTCTGAATAATGTTTTTTTTTATTTTTTATTTATAAATAAAAAACATTATCCCCAGGTTAAGATATTATATAAATGAACTATTTTTTTATTTTATTTTTTTTAATAGCTCATTTATACAGGGTTAGGCAAAAGTCTGGATACCCCCAGTTAACTTTTTAACGCGTTGCAGTAGGAAAACCAAACTCGGCACATGTTTACAGCATCAAAAACTGCACTTTTTCATCAACTACACAACTTTGCCCCTGCCCCCAAAATGGGGTATTTTGGGGGCAGCCCCAAATTTTCAAATGTAAACCCCTATCGAGTGACCCCTCATTTTAAACGGTTTATCAAGAGAAATTAAATGGCGCAAACCGGAGGTCGATATCTCAACCCTAACCAAAATGGCAGCCATTTCAAAATTTGACATGGGCAAGCAAGTATAAGTATGGACACCCCCAATTAATTTTTTAACACGTTGCAGTAGTAAAACCAAACTCGGCACATGTTTACAACATCCAAAACTGCACTTTTTCATCAACTACACAACATTGCCCCTGCCCCCAAAATGGGGTATTTTGGGGGCAGCCCCAAATTTTCAAATGTAAACCCCTATCGAGTGACCCCTCATTTTAAACGGTTTATCAAGAGAAATTGATTGGCACAAATCGGATGTCGATATCTCATCTCTAACCAAAATGGCAGCCATTTTAAAATTCGAGAAGGGTAAATTGACTTTACATTGGCTGCCATTTTGGTTAGAGATGAGATATCGACATCCGATTTGTGCCATTCAATTTCTCTTGATAAACCGTTTAAAATGAGGGGTCACTCGATAGGGGTTTACCTTTGAAAATTTGGGGCTGCCCCCAAAATACCCCATTTTGGGGGCAGGGGCAAAGTTGTGTAGTTGATGAAAATGTGCAGTTTTTGATGTTGTAAACATGTGCCAAGTTTGGTTTTCCTACTGCAACGTGTTAAAAAATTAATTGGGGGTGTCCATACTTATACTTGCTTGCCCATGTCAAATTTTGAAATGGCTGCCATTTTGGTTAGGGGTGAGATATCGACCTCCGGTTTGCGCCATTTAATTTCTCTTGATAAACCGTTTAAAATGAGGGGTCACTCGATAGGGGTTTACATTTGAAAATTTGGGGCTGCCCCCAAAATACCCCATTTTGGGGGCAGGGGCAAAATTGTGTAGTTGATGAAAAAGTGCCGTTTTTGATTTTGTAAACATGTGCCGAGTTTGGTTTTCCTACTGCAACGCGTTAAAAAGTTAACTGGGGGTATCCAGACTTTTGCCTAACCCTGTATAATACCCCCCTCCCTTATTTCAAGAGGGTGAAGAAATAAATTTTGGAAAAATAATTTTGAAAAATGTAATTTGGAAAAGAATGTTTGGAAAACAAAACTTTTGTCAAGTCAAAAGTTTACATTTACTCCTGCAAACGCCACACAGTCCTACGTTGACCCATGATCACCGTTCGTATCAAATACCCTCTCATGGTCATAAATTTTTCTTTTACTAAATGGGGAGCAACTCTCACATGAACATTTTTGCCCTCATGCCTCATCAAAAAGATGTGAGGCTTTACTTTAAGGTGTTTTCGAAAAAAGTATTTATCACCAAGATAGAGCCTTCGATAACGAACCATAGGAATCTCTGTTTGCGTTTTAGGAGCAATGTTTAGCGAAAAAGGCCTTACTATGTTCCGGGTGGAAGCTGAGTCACGTTGAAGATGATAGCGGCATAACTCTTCACCGCTAACAGCCCACCTGGCACATTTCTGGTTAAATTTCGCTAAAGTTTTCCAAACAAATGTACACTGGCGTTTCGGTGCCGCCGCCTTTTTAGACTTTATTGTTTTACGCAAACCCGGCTTGATTTTATTCAATGGGATACTTACTTTAATTTTTGGTTGCTCCACTTCAAGTTGAGGGTCTTTAGATGTCAATGGAAGGGAAATAAATTTTTGTTTGGGTTTAGCAGGACTTGTTACAGGAGTGTCTTTAGATGTGGATGGAAGGGAAATACATTTTTGTTTGGGTTTAGCAGGACTTGTTACAGGGGTGATAGGAGTGATAGGAGTGGTTGGGTCAAAGAAAGATTTGAAATATGTAAGGATTTCTTCAGTGGGGGATGCGGGTGTTGGCGGTGATGGCGGCTTCTTTGGACTCACAAAAATTTCTTCATCAGAACTGGAATCCAAAGAAATTACACTCGGCCTAGCTCCACTCAGCACACTCGTCACTGTAGTCGTCGTCGCAGTCGTCAGCGCAGTCACAGCAGTCAAAATTGTTTTCACCAAAGTGTCTTCGGTAATTGTAGATCCAGGTCTCAAGTCCACAATAATTTTTTTCCCCGATGAGATAGAGGTTGGCAGTGGTGACAGGCTTGGCATCGAAGCGGAAGACATTGAGGCAGAGGTACTAACAGCAGGCGAAGCGGGTGGCAATGAAGCGGAGGTCGAGACGGCAGTGGTGGTAGGCGGATAATTCTTGAAGCGAGGCATGGCGCGGAGCAGGAAAATGTTCAACTTACTCGTAGCGATACTGTAAGCAGAATGAAACAGCTCGCAACCTATTGGAATATTCCAGCGCGCTATGTGGTGGGGACAAACAAGTCTGTTACGTAATACCCGGATCTACTTATGCAAACACATGGCCAGACATGTCAATGGAAAAGTACCAGAGGCCTCCACCTCCACCTCCCTCCGGGGGGGGCGCAGTTTTCGTCCGGAGCAAAAACTTTTTGGTCAAGGTCAAAATCCCAAAAAAAAAATTCGGGGGGGGCGCAGTTTTCGTCCGGAGCAAAAAATTTTTGGTCAAGGTCAAAATCCCAAAAAAAAAATTTCGGGGGGGGGCAGTTTTCGTCCGGAGCAAAAAATTTTTGGTCAAGGTCAAAATCCAAAAAAGAATTTCGGGGGGGGGGGGCTCACTTGCCGTCCGGGGCTCGGGGGGGGGTCACCTACCCCTAGGACTTTAACTCTTGGATACCTGCTACCCTTACTCATGTGACAACAACAAATAATATTTTGTTCCACCACAGTTTGGACAGCCAACACTTAGTCGCATCTCGCTCTAAGTCCTGAGGAGTCCTCAGAACCCAGGCAAAAATCCGCCTAAGTCATGGCTGACCTACATATCGTGTGGAACAAAATATTATTTTATTCACACACAAATATGGGTCAAGGTCATCCAAAAGTTAAAAAAGAAATCCCCCCGATGCCTAAGACCGCCGGCGGTCAGAGGCATCGGGGGGATCTCAACATTTAGGGGGAGGTGATTTAATAAAAAATTATTTATTTAATTTTGAGTTTCCTTAAGGGAAACATGCTACAATAATTTGGAAGAGGCCATGCTAACCATGACCGAGGATCCCGTCTTAACCCGTAGGTACTGACTTTTGCCTAGCACACCGGTCAGTGTCAGGATCCGACGCCTCGTGCTAAAGGATGCCAACCACCCATCTAGAGTGATGAGGTCCAGTAGCGCCCCTGACCGAAAGAGGCCTAAGGGTGGATCCCCAGGGGCCTACCCCCGGGCTCGTTAGGCGCCATGCTATTGTTGGTAACAAATAATTCTTGAGGTTCTGAACTTCGAAAAATTTTTATTTTACAGAGACTGTTAAGTCTCAAAAGCATAACACTTAAGCTGCCAATTTACGGAGGAGCACCTCCAAGATGCGAATTTAGACAAATTTCTACTTGGGGACAACCTGTGAAGATTAGTACAAAGAAATATTTTTCAACACACAACACTTAGACTAAATAAATCCAACACCAAGACCTAGCAGAAGCAGCAAGCGCAAAATAAAATATTTTTTAACACTACACATGCCATGCCTTAGACTAAAAGAATTCCCAATATAATGCGGCGCCAACATTACATTGCGAATCCTGTAGGGCAGAGCTTCAACCACTCAGCTGAAGTGTTTGAAACCAACTGCGAGGAAGCAAAGCCTCAGAGAACCGAAGCTGAGCCGGTCAGGAGTGGGGGAACCGGATCTGGTTACGTAAACAGCCAGACCTCGACACGTACTTGTTTGCGGCATTGGACAATCTCCAAGAGCCACACCTGAATACATTACTAACCGGATCTCATTATACAACACGTGTCAAGGTATGGCAACGCCTCGGGCTATGCCACCTCCTCCTCCCCCGGGGGGGGGCTCACTTCTCGTCCGGAGCCGGGGGGGGGAGGGGTCTTGGGACTTAGAATATTTTCAGTCCAAGTCAGGTGTACTATAGAATAATATTTTAGCTTGCCGGATTCAGCACAGCCGGCAGAGACGGTTACATAATGCTTATATAACAGACTGGTTTCTTGGCCAACTAGCCAAATGTAGCTCAACAGAAGGTAAGTCAGTCTATTGCAAGCCAACAAACACGCCACACCTCGCCGCCGCGAGACTTTTCTGTGAGTCAATTTTTATTTTTCCTTCTTAATAAACTTAGCAAAACAGAACCTAGCCTGTTTTGCACGGAATTAATTTTTGTTACACTGCTACACTTACGTTTACTTTAACAAATTATTTTCCACTCCTTATTTAATATTTTATTCCTTACTTGTTAAGACTTAGAAACTGAAATGCTGGAAGACTGTTTGATACAAAATTAATTTTTATTTAGCTATACAGGTGTCTTAATATTTTCCTACACTTGTATTTTGCAGGTGTGGCTAAATATTTTTCGCTCACAATTTAATTTTATTCCACACAAGTGGATTTTCAACTTTACTACAAAACTGATCCATGCCCGTCTCCTACAAAATTATTTTTCATTTGGCTCTACCTCTTTTAGTCTTACATTAAATATTTCTTGGAGTTAAATTATACACAAGTCTCTCGGTTAATTTTTTCTGCACAGTACGTGTTACTCCTTGGACAGTTCCCAGCAAACTGTTTCTACACTTGGCAACAACAGTCCACATCACCCCCTCCACTACTCATTCCCCCACTATAACCCTGTTCCCCCACTACTTCCAGCTAAGGTCCAACACTTGACTAAGTGTTTCAGTTATATCCAAACCTTACTGTGAAACACATCTATGGCTGAAACTTTGCGAGAAAAATTATTAAGAGTAAAATTTTTGCTGGCCAAGCAAAATAATTCTGTTAAGGTGTCCAAGACTTCCACTTTAACAAAAATGAAACGTTGCTTCAAAAATAATCCAAAATTTTACTCAAGGGACACAAATATTACTATGGATGATAAAATGTTTCAAAAACTTTTAGACGAGCTAACTTTTGCCAGTAAGGTTACGTTGGTGACTCCAATTCCCGACCAAGTTCCAAGATCACCTGAGAAAGAATAAAAAATAAATATTTCTCAGGAAATATTTCCAATCCGAGTTACGGAGGTCCGGTAAAGGACCGGCTGGGACCAGTTGTTTGTAAAAAATTAAATTTTTCTTCCTTCTGACCACTTTACCCCCACCACCTCCTTATCCCCACCACTGAGCCGGGTACCTGGGATACCGTCTGTGTACAAATCAGTACGTCTTCGGACGCGGTGCTGTTCGGATCGCGTGTCGTTTGTCGCACTGTCGGGTGTTTGAAGAAATTATTCTTCGGCTCTCAGTCTCTCGGTGGGTAAGTAAAATAAAAAGATTATTTTTTTTTTCAAGTGGGGGTGCTGGGACGGGTCAATGACCCCTGACGGATATATTAGGTCGAGAGTCTGATCGCTAGGGAATAAAAAAAATATTTTTTTGCACTTTTGTGATTTCTCGAGAAATTTCAATTTCTCAACAAAATTTGAGGAATCGCAAAAGTGCAAAAAATTTTTTTTTTTGTATTCTTGCGTGACCTTGACCTAATTAACGTCAGTGGCGTCATCATGATGACGTCAGCGGTAATGACGTCACCATGACGTCATAGGTGTGACGTCATATGTCGTCATATGACGTCATCGTGATGACGTCATGGCCCAGCAGCCCCGCTTTTACACTACTAATTACAAATAGTATACATAGCAAAAAGCTGACTTTTCAGTACTAGGACCTAAAAAATTCTCCAGATGATTATTCAGTCCTAGGACAATAAAGAATCGGTTTTGGTACAATTGAGAGAACAAAAAACAGGCTGATTTCGTGCAGAATGATAAAAATGCTTTATTTAATCCCAATGTTATTTAAATGGGAAATTTTGAGATTTCAATGGTGGATAACGCATTTATTTTCAGTCCGATTCTCACCAGTTTTTGGCGGAAACAACTACAGATCAAGCCCTATCCAACGGCACCAAAAACTTTAAAATCGGTTGAAAATTGTAGGAGGGGTTCTCAAGACAAAAAAACCCTTAGCGTATTAAATAAGTGCAGATGTCTCGTCATCGTATCCTACAATAATTGTTCAAAATAACTTTCTGTTTGGCGATTTTATTTAGCCAAGTGAAAGGGTGTAGGCTATCTATGGCTTTTATACTAAGCATGAAAATTTGAGTCAATTTTGTATAAGTAAAATAGATCCAATTGAGTGTTGATGCAAGCCTGCCTGACAAAAAAAAAAGTTGTATAATCTAATTACTTAATTTATTGCCTACCCTTATAACTTAAAACTCTTTTGAGGTTAACCTAGAATGCAAAACAAACATTCGGTAGACACAGTTATACAAAATTATTTGATTTTGGGCGGAATTACATAGGATTCTACGATAATACAATTTTAAGACGAGAATTACCAAATTTTCCCTCATTCCTTTGAGCCCCCACAATAATTTTTGAAAGTCGGCACCCATGAAAGGACCTATTCTCAAAAGCATCTAAAATTTCATGGACTAGTAAGTCTATGGCATTTGCCGTCGACTTGCCCTTCCTAAAACCAAATTGGAATTTGGAAAACAAGCCAAAGGTTTCAAAGTAATCACTTACCGTACCTGATCAAAGATAATTATTTCAAATAATTTTGACAGAACTGGAACCAAAGAAATTGGTCTATAACTCCCTGGATGGTCCTTGGGGCCTTTCTTGTAGATTGGAAATACTTTCGAAATTTTGAGTTCTTCTGGAAATATTCCTTCCTGCAGGCAAGAGTTTACAATAATTGTCAGAGGGTTTACAAAACAGGCAATTACTGATTTTATAAAATTGTTCGACATTTGGTACAAATCAGTACTATTCGAGTTGTCGAATGTCATTACTGGACACTGTTTTTCATGAAAAAAGATGGGGCGGAGGAGGAGTACAATTATCCAAATAAGGGGAGAAATCATCGTTTGCTGAGACTATTTTCTGCTTGGTTTCTTTTATAGAGTCAACACAAAAAGTATTAAATGAATGAGGTGAGATAAAAACATCAACCTTTTTGGACGTGTTACAATTGTTTTTACTTTTCACAATATTCCAAGCTGTTTTGCATTTGTTGTGGCTGTTTTCAATTAAATTACTGTTGAAAACATTAATTTACTGTTTACAGTAATTTAACTGTAATTATATTACTGTTTAGTTGCAGTTACTTCAATTATTTTTGAAGTAACTGGTGGGTAGAGTAATGAAAAGAGTATTTCAGTAATTTCAGCCTCAGTCTTCTCAAGCGGTTATTTTTTACCTGATGGAAGTTCTTGTTAAAAATCGACAATAATTAGGGAGCATGATCTGACTGCACTTCAATATTCGAGTGCTCAAAAACAAACTAATGGAATTTCTCAAATGCAAATACAATTAATTGCTTTAAGATTCATCTTCACCAGGACCGGGGAGTTGTAATGTAATGTAATGGACAAGGGCTGTTTCATTCCTTTGATGTTACAAAATGCCGCTTTTCTTCAATTTACATGACGTCATCGGCCTGACTTTTTGTTTATCACCATCAGCTGTAATGATTTAATGTTTATGTTTTCTTCGAATCTAATTTGGCATTTTGAACAAAAATCAATACAGAATTTAGTTTTTAAAATATTTATTTTTGCTAAGTTATGTTGTACTAGGAATACGCTCCGATGTCCGTCCCGTACGAGAATTTTTACTCACTTTTTAAGTTATTAGGTGACGCTTTTTTATGATTTTTTTTTAGGGAGAGGTGAGACAAATGCATTACGCACACAGGTGGCAAGTCTGTAGTGTGAGGCTCCCCTAAAAACCGGGTTTACTCACTAAAAAACCTCCTCTACTCTTTAGGATTCTAACCTGGAATTGTTTATTACATTACGTCAGGCTACGCCTACATTTGGCTAACGCCGGTGGGGCTCACTCCTTATCCAGCCACTCGATCAAGGGATCTGGGCCACTTCGCGGTCCAGATCGGCTTTCTTTTCCAGGAGGATGCCCCGGACGAACTGTGATAAACAATCCCAGTTGCCCTCATCCTACAAGATCTTTTGGCAGACCGAGTCCACCGAAAATGCACCAAAAATTTGTGTGGCCTCCAGGCGGGGCCCTTCCCAACGGGGGCAGCGGAAGAATGTGTGTTCCGCATCGTCGGGAACGCCCGGGCAATAAATGCAGTCCGGTGAACCGGTCTTGCCCATCCGGTTCAGGTACGACCGAAAATAGCCGTGAATTGTCAAGAATTGGCCGCCGTTCCACCCATGGTTGGACGTGCTTGATAAGTCGCGCAGTCCATCGTCCTCGGATGTTGTGCTCCCAGCTGTGTTGCACTGCTGGAAGGTTCGGGAGCGCTCTGCTGTTCTTGCCGTGTCCTTGCCAATCTCGCCTTGTCTCTGATAAATTGCCTTCCTCTCTCCTGCCAAGAGCTTGACAGGGATAACTCCGGCGACCATCAGGACGGCAGGCTCGGACATCGTCCGGTAGGCGGAACACACCCCGAGCGCCGCTCGACGTTGAACCTGGGCGAGTCGCAACCTGTACTACTCTTTATCAAGAGCGTCTGCCCACACCTCTGCTCCATAAACAAGCACGAACTGGACCGCGGACATCAACAGACGTCTTCTGCTGGATCGTGGAACCCCGACATTGGCCATCAGCCTACTAAGGTAAGTGACTACCTTAGCGGCCTTGTCCGCCGTACGGAATATCTGACCCCTCCAGCTTAACTTGGTGTCCACCATAATCCCGAAGTACTTAGCAGCACGAGTTGATTGGACCACCTCCCTTCCCACTCGGAACAGAATGACGGTGTCTATCCTCTTCTTCGTAAGGATCACAATCTCCGTCTTACGGAGAGCAAGCGAGAGACCGTGATCGGACATCCATGTGTTGACCACACGCATGACTCGGTTCAACTTTAGTTGGGCCAGCTCAACGTTGCGTGCGACAATGAGAGCTTTGACATCATCGGCGTACCCAACCAAAGTAATTTCCTCAGGCATCTCCGACCTCAGGAGGCTGTCATAGGCAACATTCCAGAGATCCTGGCCGAGTATTGAATCTTGCGCGGCACCAGAAGTGACTTCCATCGTCCACGTTCTGTCCCTTGTCTCTTAAATAAGGCTTTGAGAGCGGAGATAATACTCGATGAGTCGCAACAGATATGCAGGAACGCGAAAGGTGTTGCGAAGCGCATCCAACATATTGAACCACCTCGCCGAGTTAAAGGCATTCTTGACATAAGCTTAACAAGAAGCTCTACTCAGCGAGAGAAATGGTTGTGGCTCTCGGCTCTCTTCACAGCTCTCCATGGACTTCGGTGATAGCGTCAATCGTTGACCGTCCCTTTCTGAAGCCATACTGATGGGGGCATGAGTCCCCGGCAGCGTCCACGGCAGAGGTCAGGCGAGACCGGATCAGCTTCTCGAACAGCTTCCCAGCCGTGTCCAACGTGTAGAAAGGCCTGTGGGACGACGACAGCTCGGGATCACCTTTGCCCTTGCTGATCAGTACAAGTCTTGCGGTTTTCCATAGGGAGCCGGAAACACCCCTTCTACCAAACAGGCGTTGTACATTCTCAACAACAAGTCAGCATTAATTGAAAATACTTTCTTTAAAGCCTCGCTGGGAATCCCGTCCGGGTCAGGAGCCTTGTTGCTCTTTAGGGAGAGAACAGAGGTTTACTTCTCCTCGAATGTGAAGAGTGGAAAGTCATCTAGGCGTACATCCTAGGCCTAGCCTACAAATAAATACATACAAAGAATTATTTTAGCTAAGACTTCAAAACAAGCAAGTAACTTTTATTTTTTTTAAAAAAAACCTCCTCTACTCTTTAGGAATCTAACCTGGAATTGTTTGTCACATTACGTCAGGCTAGGCCTAAATTTGGCTTACGCCCGTGGGGCTCGCTCCTTATCCAGCCGCTCGATCAAGGGATCTGGGCCACTTCGCGGTCCAGATCGGCTTTCTTTTCCAGGAGGATGCCCCGGACGAACTGTGACAAGCAATCCCAGTTGCCCTCATCCTCCATAATCTTTTGGCAGACCGTGTGAACCGAAAAAACACCGAGTTTTCTTGTGGCCTCTAGGCGGGGCCTTTCCCAACGCGAACAGCGGAAGAAGGTGTGTTCCGCGTCATCGGGAACGCCCCGGCAGTAGATGCAATCCGGTGAACCGGTCTTGCCCATCCGGTTCAGGTACGACTTGAAATAGCCGTGACCTGTCAGGAACTGCGTGAGGAAGTAGTCCACCTCGCCATGCCGCCTTTCTACCCAAGGTTGGACCTGCTCGATGAGTCGCGCAGTCCATCGTCCTCGGGTGTCGTGCACCCAGCTGTGTTGCCACTGCTGGAAGGTTCGGGAGCGCTCTTCTGTTCTTGCCGTGTCCTTGCCGATCTCGCCTTGTCTCTGATAAATCGCCTTCCTCTCTCCTGCCAAGAGCTTGACAGGGATGACTCCGGCGACCACCAGGGCGGCAGGCTCGGACACTGTCCGGTAGGCGGAACATACCCGGAGCGCAGCTTGACGTTGAACCAGGGCAAGTCGCAACCTGTAGCACTCCTTGTCTAGAGCGCCTGCTGTAGTGACTTTCTGTAATAAGAGTGTTTTAAATAAGCACGCATTCGAAATAACTCTATAAAATTTATTGAAATGCACATTTTTGAAACATGTAAACAAAAACTGTAAACAGAATAAACTAGAATAATTAATAACAACTGAAACAGCTGATCAGCTGATTATAAAAGATACAACAGTCTCCCCCACTTATTTTGGAACTTCATGACAAGACGTAATCGTTCAGATGTTCTGGAGGCTTACGTACTCTTGTAGAACGACGAAGTGGTGGTTGGATTGGTACTTGACAATTTTGTGGAGGTGGTCTGTCATTCACCAATTCTGGAACTGGATGTTCTTGTCGAGGTATAATGGGTTCTTGACGTCGAACAATGCTTGGGATTTGAATTGGTTTGGATTTATTATTTTCTGGCACTTTCTCGTCAGTGGTCTTGAAGTGTACTTTCTTCACTTCTGTTCTAAGAAGTTGATCTAGATGTCGCTTCAATGTTCTGCCAGAATCTAACTTCACAATGTAGTGCAGTACTCCTAGTTTTTCAACAATTTCTCCAAGAGTCCAAATATATTTGTTGTTAGCTGAATATTCTCTTACAAGGACTCTCTCCCCGACGTTAAATGATCGTACTCGAAATTTCGAGGGAGGATTCTTCGTACTATGATAGGGCCGCAAGGCATCTAGCTTTATGCGTATTTGACGATTTAGGTATCGTTCTGCTGGTGACTGTCCATTGGAAAGAGGAGTTGCACGGTAGTGTAGGAGGATTTCCTGAACTTTGGTGTGAACTGGTCGAGAATCGCTTCCGAGGGCCTTCAGTCGTTGTTTCAAGGTTTGAACTGTTCTTTCGGCGAGTCCATTTGTAGCAGCATGTCCAGGTGCAATTAGTTTTTGAAATATGCCATTTGAAGAACAATATGATTTAAATTCTGTACTGGTAAATATAGAAGCGTTGTCCGAAACCATTACTTGAGGATAACCATGAGATGAGAAGATGTTGTCGAGAAGAATTATTGTGTCAGAAGATGAAGGCGCGTTCCTTAAGACCTTAACTTCGACCCATTTTGATTTCGCACAAACACAAACAAGGAAGTAGCAATTTTGAAAGGGTCCAGCATAGTCTATATGTATGCGCTCCCAGTTGCCTTCGGGTTCTGCCCATGGGTGTAAAGGCGCTTTCTTAGGGTTGAACTTGATGTGGGCACAATTTTCACAGGATTGGACTAACTTTTCTATATCCTTGTCGATACCTTGCCAATATACATATCTTCGGGCCAGTTGCTTCATTTTTGTGATTCCGATGTGAGTAGAGTGAAGTTGCTGTAAGACATGGGGTTGAAGGCTCTTTGGAATAACAACACGGTTTTCTTTGAAAATTACTCCATTATCGAGAGTATAGGGTAGATCTGTAGATGAGGTAAGTAGTTTTTGTTTAATTTCTTTAAGATTGTGGTCTGCTTCGGTTTCCTGTGCCAAGATATCTGCATTTAGATTTTCAGATGATATTTCGAATATTGTCTCTGAATGGAAAGTGGCAGTTTCATTATTTAGGAAAACATCTATAGTTCCGGATTCTTGAGTTACTGGAGCTCGTGACAAACAATCTACGTTGGCATTGGCCTCTCCCTTTTTAAATCGTATAGAATAATTGAATCCTGACAAGTACGATGCGTAACGCAGTAGTCTACTGGAAGTCATAGGAGGTAAGGATTTACTTTCATGGAAGATTCTAGTAAGTGGGGCATTGTCAGTGGTCAGTGTGAAGTGTATACCATATAAATAATTGTAGAAGTGGCTTACCCCAAACACGATGGCAAGTGCTTCGCGATCGAGCTGACTGTAATTACGCTCTGAAGCAGTTAACGATCTGGATGCGTACGCTATCGGCTTTTCTTCGCCTTCGATGATGTGACTCATCACTGCGGCAATTCCCGTTGGACTGGCATCACAAGTTAAGACAATTGGACGGTGAGGGTCGTATGGCACAAGAACACGGTCGGAAGTCATTTCTCCCTTGAGACAGTCAAAAGCGGCTTGGCAATTTTTAGACCAATGAAACTTTAGATTTTTCTGTAGAAGCTGTCGAAGTGGTGCTGTTTTTGTAGATAAATCTGGTATGAACCGCGAGTAGTATGTGACCATTCCAAGGAATTTCCGGACATCGTCAACGTTCCTAGGTCTCGGCATTTCGCAAACAGCTCGAATCTTTTGAGGGCACTTTGAAATCTGATTGTGTTGAATTACATGACCAAGATATTCGATCTTTTCACAGAAAAACTTACATTTGTCTTTGTTTAAGTGTAGGTCGTGTTCCTCAAGGCGCGAAAGACATGATCTGAGGTTGGCATAGCACTCATCTTTAGTGGTACCGTGCACAATTATGTCGTCGAAATAAACCTCAGTCTTGGGCAAACCTGATAGAATTCGGGATAAGATGCGATTGAACTCTGCGGGTGCCGTTTTAATCCCGAAGCTAAGTCTGTGCATTGAATATGTACCCCGGTGTGTAGTGATAGTTTGAATTTTACTGCTTTCCGGGTCGACTGGGATGTGCAAATACGCCTTGTAAATGTCAAGTTTGCAGAAAAACCTTGAATCCCGTAAACTGTGTAAAACATCTGGAATATGTTTGATTGGAAAGTTTGCTGAAACTAGACGATCATTTACGCCTGTTTTATAGTCTACGCATAACCGTACAGTACCGTTCCCTTTGGGAATTACTACCAAGGGTGATCCCCAATCGCTAGCATCGACTTTAGATATTATGCCGGCTGCTTCAAGACTGTTAAGCTCCTCTTCGACTTGAGTTCGTAGGGCAAAAGGGACATTACGCTCTTTGGTGTAAACCGGACTAGCATTCTCACGAAGATGGAGGGACACTGTATGATTTGGTATGCAGCCAATTTTCTGTTCGAATACAGTAGAAAAATCAGAAAATATGTCCTCAATAGAAAATACTGTTTTTGAAGCATTGAAACAACTGTCTTGCACCGGTACTGGGTTTCGGTCGATTTCCTGGAGGCTGATTTTAAGATGTCGGATCCAAACTCGTCCAAGGACTGCAGGACGACCATTTGGAACAATGTACATGTCCTCAGTTGACTTAACATTCTTATAGGTAACCTCAATCGTAACCTTCCCCAAGGGTCGAAATACTTCGTTTGTATACGCTCGAAAGTAAACATTAGTTGGGCTAAGGGTGACATTGAGATTCAAATCTTTGAAGTCATTTTCAGGAATGAGTGTAAAACCAGCCCCTGAGTCTACTTCAAATCGCATAGGCTTTTGATTTATGTGCACTGTAACAAAATATTTGTCTGAATCTAATGCAACTGGTCGTTGACTGTGGTCGAAAATATCAATTACGTCATGTGCAGGAGTGTTATCAGGAAGGAATTCCGTGACTTTATTTAAACCTAAAGGGATTTCATCAGAAGTTGAATTAACATATTTTGTAGAACTGGAGTTAGAATAGTCATTTGAAAGTTTGTTCTTCATCTGACTCGAAATGCACACTTTAGCAACATGCCCTTGTTTTGAACAGGAAGTGCAATGAAGGCGTGATTTACTCGTGCGGCATTCAGATGCGCGGTGGTTATTTCGTCCGCAACGAAAACAAAGGTCTGCAATACCTAGGCGATTGTAGTCGACTTTGGACCTTGAATTTCTTGAGTTAAAATATTCCGTCCTGGATTTCCGTGTATTTCGATGATTTGAAACACTTCTAGCACGGGCTTTACCTGTTTGCCTATTTGAAATTTTATTGATGTCAACATTGGTTGAATGAGAAGGTTGATGTTTGTTAAGGACTTGGGTTTCTAATCGGGATGCTTCTAAGGCAGTAGCCTTTGTTAGAATGTCTTTGAAAGAGGATGTATCTGATTGTAATAACTGTTCACGGATCCAGTCATCTTTTAACCCCCTGATGAACTGGGCTCTTAAGAATAAGTCTGAAACTGAAACATGTTTGGTGCACACACACTGGACCGTAAATTCACATTCAGTTAAGTCCTTTTGTAGTGAAGCTACATATTCTGGAATTGATTGGTTAGGTTTTTGATACGTACTTAGAAAGTAATGTTGTGAGACTACAACATTCCTGTGAGGAGAAAGAATTTCATTCAATGACTTAACTAAGGTTTGAAAATCTAAGTCTTTGATTGGTTTTTCAGGGCCAATTAGTGCAGAAAGATTGTTATAATGAACAGAGCCAATTGAAGCGCAAAGAATTTGTGCCTTTTTGTTTTCATCTGAAATATTTTTAACTGCTAGGTAATTTTCAAAACGTTCCAAATAGTTTTTAAACTTTTCTTTATTCTGGTCAAAGTTTTCAAATGGTTGAATGTTACTCACTGGTACATTACTTTGATGTTCTTGGCGTTCTGAACGTAGTTGCTCCGTGATCTTCGTAGCCAGCGTGGTTGCGAGTGTGACTTGGCTTTCCGTGAATGCTTTTAGTAGTGCGGTAAACTGATCGGCATCCATTTTGAAGTATTGAAATTTTGAATACTGTTTGAAAGTGTTGCAAGATTAACTATGTTTTATGATTGAAAGATAATTATAGAATTGAAATGTAGCCAAATTTTTCTCGTCGCCAACATCCATTTGTATCATCCACACCTCTGCCCCGTAAAGGAGCACGGACTGGACCGCGGACATCAACAGACGTCTTCTGCTGGATCGGAGACCCCCGACATTGGCCATCAGCCTACCAAGGTAAGTCACTACCTTAGCGGCCTAGTCCCCCGTACGGAAGATCTGATCCCTCCAGCTAACCCCGAGGTATTTGGCGGCACGAGTTGATGTGACCACCTCCCTTCCCACTCGGAGTGGGACGACGGTGTCGATCCTCTTCTTTGTGAGAATCAGGATCTCCGTCTTACTGAGAGCAAGCGAGAGACCGTGATCGGACATCCAGTTATTGACCACCCGCATAACCCGGTTCAACTTCAGTTGGGCCAGCTCAACGTTGCGTGCAGCAATGAGAGCTGCGACGTCATCGGCGTACCCAACCAAATAAGTGGTTTCCTCAGGCATCTCGGACCTCAGGAGGCTGTCATAGGCAACGTTCCAGAGATCCGGACCGAGTATTGAACCTTGTGCGGCACCAGAAGTTACTTCCATCGTCCGCGTTCCGTCCCTCGTGTCATAAATCAGACTTCGAGAGCGTAGATAATCCTCGATGAGCCGCAACAGATATGCAGGAATACGAAAGGTGTTGCGAAGCGCATCCAGCATATCGACCCACCTCGCCGAGTTGAAGGCATTCTTGCCATCAAGCGTAAGAAGAAGCACTACTCGGCGGGAGAAATGGTTGTGGCTCTCGGCTCTCTCGACAGCTCTCTGAACTTCGGTGACAGCTTCGATCGTTGACCGTCCCTTTCTGAAGCCGTACTGACGGGGGCATAAGTCCCCGGCAGCTTCCACGGCAGAAGTCAGGCGGGAACGGATCAGCTTCTCGAACAGCTTCCCAGCCGTGTCCAACATGCAGAGAGGCCTGTGGGACGTCGGCTGCTCGGGATCACCTTTGCCCTTGCTGATCAGTACAAGCCTGGCTGTTTTCCAGGGAGCCGGAAACACCCCTTCAACCAAACAGGCATTGTACATTCTCAACAACAAGTCAGCGTTGATTGAAAATACTTTCTTTAAAGCCTCACTGGGAATCCCATCCGGGCCAGGAGCCTTGTTGCTCTCCAGGGAGAGAACGGAGGTTTCCAGTTCCTCGAAAGTGAAAAGTGGAACGTCCTCTACCCGTCCGAAGTCATCCGGCGGTCGCTGTGGATGTTCAGGAAACAACGCAGCGACGATCCTCCCCATGGTGGCGCCCTACATGATGGAAGGTGGAGAGCAAGTAACTTAATAATAATTATGCTTACAATATTAAAGGTAAATAGATTGTAGGACGAAAAAAACAATACAATTTAAAATCCATGATTGCAAATTAATAAAAATCAAGTAATTTAAGTATTGTAGAATTACGCTTACTTAACACTTAATGCATATTTTGTTACCTGAGACATAGGCTACAATGGCACAACACATTCTAATTAGTTGTTCAATTTAATTCTTTCTCCCAAATAGATATTAGTTGTATCCCATAAATTAGTTAATCGCATAATTCCGTACGACAGCAATTCATTCCACATCAACATGCCTATCTTTTGGTATAATTTGTAACTTCAACAAGTAAACATCAGTGTTGATCTATTTAATTTAACAAATAACGGCGAGCAAATATAAACAAGAAAAGGTTATGTTTATGTATTATGAAAACCATCATACAGCGACAACTCAGCTGCGATGGGGGAAAATAAACTGATCATAGCAACTACATTAGTCAAATCATGTAGCCTAAACAACTAAAGTTCTGTCACAAATTCCGGAAAATAAGCTTTTTTAATACTTGAAAATAATTGCTCGATTATAGTTTATTACCTAGTTTAAAATACTTAAAATCTAACCTGGGAATTTCATTGAAATCAAATTAGTAATAAAAATTCCCCTAAGAGAAATTTAAAGTCGATCGTAAAGAATTTTATACTCTATGTTCCATATAGTAAAAATTCAATTAAGGATGAGTTGTTGTGCGGTTTCGACATGTAAAAACAATTCCCGGAAAACAAGTAAACTATACCCCGTTCAAAATAAATGTGCGGTCGAAACCCAGATTTCAATTCCCCCATTTTTTCCCCGTTCCTCCCACTGCCAATAATCCAACCAATCAGAATCACTGAGAATTACTACAGCTGTTCGCGATATCTCATGTCACTTTAAGCCAATGTTTTGCTTTTTCGTAAATAAATATTCCAATTTTGACGTTTCATGTTTAACAAGGTGCGTTTCCAGTGGCAAGTAAGGGAAGTAACAGGATCATCAGCGCTATTTTCTACTCTGAATTTTAAGTGTGAAATTAAAATAACATCTGATTTGGAAGAAATTGGGGAATTCAGGAAGGTATTGAGGGAATATTCCTTGTGGTGGGAAATAAAATTCTGTCTTTCGACCGCACATTTATTTTGAACGGGGTATAGGTGTAGAGATAGTCTACCACCGTTTTCAAAAAAAAAAATCCATCGTTTCTGAGGAATGGACAAAAAATAAGAGCACTCGGGTGAATGGTAGGCCAATAAACGTGAAGAAAGCCTACATTTGCAGTGACCATTTTTTTTGCCTTCAGATTATGTTGATGACATGAGAAACAGATTATTAGTGTTGCCACAAAGAAAAATACTATGTACAACGGCAGTCCCTTCTTTAACTTTTTGAATCATCAATGCAATGAAAATGGACCCAATACCTATAGGCCAAGCATTGAAAATAACCCTATTAATAACAAACGTTCCCTATCCCCTTTACAAATTGAAAGTCATCCCCCTATAAAAAATGGACGTAAAGATAACTTAAGTACCCAAATTGAGATACAAAACGTACCTATACCATCAAACAGTGACTCTGCAACAAGTAGTACTGTTGACATTTTTTTTTAGGGAGAGGCGGAATAATGCATTACGCACACTGGTGGCCATCCTGTAGTGTGGGGATCCCCTAAAAACGGGTTTACCCACTAAAAAACCTCCTCTACTCTTTAGGAATCTAACCTGGAATTGTTTATCACATTATGTCAGGCTAGGCCTAAATTTGGCTTACGCCCGGGGGGCTCGCTCCTTATCCAGCCGCTCGATCAAGGGATCTGGGCCACTTCGCGGTCCAGATCGGTTTTCTTTTCCAGGAGGATGCCCCGGACGAACTGTGACAAACAATTCCAGTTGCCCTCATTCTCCAAAATCTTTTGGCAGACCGAGGTCACCGAAAATGCACCAAAGATTTGTGTGGCCTCCAGGCGGGGCCCTTCCCAACGGGGACAGCGGAAGAATGTGTGTTCCGCATCGTCGGGAACACCCGGGCAGTAAATGCAGTCTGGTGAACCGGTCTTTCCCATCCGGTTCAGGTACGACCGAAAATAGCCGTGACCTGTCAAAAATTGGGTTAGGTAGTAGTCCACCTCCCCATGCCGCCGTTCCACCCATGGTTGGACCTGCTTGATAAGTCGCGCAGTCCATCGTCCTCGGGTGTCGTGTTCCCAGCTGTGTTGCCACTGCTGGAAGGATCGGGAGCGCTCTTCTGTTCTTGCCGTGTCCTTGCCGATTTCGCCTTGTCTCTGATAAATCGCCTTCCTCTCTCCTGCCAAGAGCTTGACAGGAATGACTCCGGCGACCACCAGGACGGCAGGCTCGAACACTGTCCGGTAGGCGGAACACACCCGGAGCGCCGCTTGACGCTAAACCCGGGCGAGTCGCAACCTGTAGCACTCCTTATCTAGAGCGTCTGCCCACACCTCTGCTCCATAAAGAAGCACGGACTGGACCGCGGACATCAACTGACGTCTTCTACTGGATCGGGGACCCCCGACATTGGCCATCAGCCTATACTAAGGTAAGTGACTACCTTAGCGGCCTTGTCCGCCGTACGGAAGATCTGATCCCTCCAGCTTAACTTGGTGTCCACCATAATCCCGAGGTATTTGGCGGCACGAGTTGATGTGACCACCTACCTTCCCACCCGAAACGGGACGACGGTGTCGATCCTCTTCTTCGTGAGAATCGCGATCTCCGTCTTACTGAGAGCAAGCGAGAGACCGTGATCGGACATCCAGTTGTTGACCACCCGCATAACTCGGTTCAACTTCAGTTGGGCCAGCTCAACGTTGCGTGCAGCAATGAGAGCTGCGACGTCATCGGCGTACCCAACCAAAGTGGTTTCCTCAGGCATCTCGGACCTACTCAAAGAAGTTGCACAAAAAAAAGTAAAAAATGGTTGTGTTCACAGAAATAAAGTTTTAAAAAGCTTTAATAGTATTTTTGTAATTTCTTTATAGGCTATCAGGACTGTGGAGAACATATACATTCCACTCATTCCAGCAGTTTTCCCCATTTCTGATAGGCTACAGTATAAAATTTCGAGCATATGGATCATATATAATATAGGTATTTAATAATTTTGATAAAAAATTTATTTGACAAAATTTATAAACTTTGGTCTTAAATCCCATTATTATCTATGGGATTTACAAAGTTAATTATTACATTACAAAAAAATATGTAGCATAATCTTCGGGGTGTATTCTAATAATTAAGAAGCTTTACCGTTTATCTGTACGCAGTAAATTTCTTTAAAACAAAATATTATGCTATATAAAATGACGGGCAGAGCCTATTCTAACTTGTCAATAAGTTACGACATTTGTATAAGATTCGTGTTATAGGTTATGTTATGTTCACACCGACGAAAGTGGTGCAAACAAATGTTTCATAACTCGGATTCGGCAATTGACAGTAAACTGACATTTAAGCAGACTATCCTCTGCATTTGCACTATCAGCTGTGGTAAGACAAAATCAGGCCGATGACGTAGTATGCGCATTGTTTTTAGATTGGTTTTAGCAGCTAATGAAACAGCCCTTCTTGTTTACTTATATTTTTTCCCGGATTCCCCGGTCCTGCATCTTCACCCCTGGGCCAGTAGCCCATTGTTGCGCAATCGGCAATGTTAATCATACGGCTTTTATGCTAAAACATGGTTTTGTATTCCCCTGTTTCGGACGCCGTTTTTCAACCGATTTTCTTGAAAGTTGGTAAGTGTTTAGTTGAATACTTATATTAGGTTTCTCATACCTCGAAATTTTGAAAATTTTACTAAATTTTGAAATATTAACTGAGGAAAATCGAGTCACTTTGCAATGTCACAGAGAGTAATATTTGTTAAATTTTCTAAATTCCAAGGTATGAGAAACCTAGTATAACTATTCAACTAAACAATTACCAAATTTCAAGAAAATCGGTTGAAAAACGGGATCGAAACAGGGGAATACAAGACCACTTTTTAGCATAAAAGCCGTATGATTAACATTGCCGACTGCGCAACAATGGGTTACTGGCCCAGGGGTGAAGATGACTCTTAAGTTCTTTCTCAATCTGTGCTTGGTTATTTTCACTTTAGGTCAGTGACCCAGAACCGAACATGACAGGTTTACCATTCTGAAACAAAGAGCAACGAAGAGGAAAATTACTAGAGTCTGCTTGAACAATTATTGGAGCTTCAGCGTCAAAAATGGACTAAGGAAAGCAGCAGTCTTAATTTTTTCCTTCAGATTTTCAAAGCAGTCACTGTGATGCGGTGTCCACTGGAAGACTACATCCTTTTACAATAATTCTTGGAAATACAAATAGTGCTCTTCTAGGTTTGGTACAAAAGGTCGTAGGCAAAATTAACTGTACCTAAAATTCTTTGAAGCTCTGTTTTGCTTGTTCGATTCTTCAGTTCATTGATGGCTCTTATTCTTGCACTGTCTGGTTCGACACCATTACAATTAAATTTTTCTTACAAGAACTTTACCTTTTCTATAAAGTACTATGAATCTTGTGTTTATTCAACAACCTTCACCCTGGCGAGTGAGCGAAGCGAACGAGCTCGTCTTAAATAGGAAGAGGACGAGTGAGCGAAGTGAACGAACTTTGTGAGAGAAACGAAAGTAATAATTTTACCGAGCATAAACTCGGTCTCCCTGGAACTTTGTTTAACATATGGGGTGACCCTACTTATTGGGCTTTATATACTGTATATTAGAGAGATAGAGAGTAGTGTCTGCACTTATCAGCTCTCCACTTTTCCTACTTTAATTCGCCCTTAGTATTAGTACATTTGTAATATTTGTACATTGTAATATTTTTTTCCTTCCTTAGCACATTATGATGGGATGTGGTCAAGACCACGACCTTGTTGTTAGAATTAATCAGCCCAATGACAAATGACAACTGGTCCAGTTGACCCTCTTGGGAATCGGACTGGCAACGTCTTGTTCTTGACGCTAGCATGTGTGATTTGTTGCAGTGAAAATGGAGAAGTTTTTACCTAAGGAAAAGTTCACTTCCTTAATGTCAATACAAGAAAACTTGAAAGATTCAGACACAAAATTTGTATTTTCATTAAAAAATGACAACAATGAAGAAATTGGTAAATGGCACTATAAGTGGGCCATACTTAATAAGGGTGGTCCTCAAGAAATAAAGCAGTACAGAATGGCACTGGTGACAAGCGAGGGGGCAGAGCTGGACGTATTCTCAGTAAAATCCAGCAATATATTCCAGAAACTTCTAGATGAAAATTCGAACGTTAAAAAGACTGAAGAAAACGGTGTTACGAAATACGTATTAACCTTTAAACAATTTACCAATTTCGAAAAGCAACCCGTCAATTACCAAAGGATATACGAGGTATGTGGTTCCATAATATTTAAGCAATTGAGAGCTATTTTAATAATAACACTTGTTAAGTTATTACTCCAAAGAGTGCAGATATCGTAGAACTGTATTAATTCCAAATTCATATAAAAATAAATTCAAACCAATAAGGTTAATACTAAATTTATTACCATATAGTATATATTTATCCAC
The DNA here is from genome assembly GCA_030545055.2 of Neoaliturus tenellus. Classification (NCBI taxonomy): domain Eukaryota; kingdom Metazoa; phylum Arthropoda; class Insecta; order Hemiptera; family Cicadellidae; genus Neoaliturus; species Neoaliturus tenellus. The sequence goes on from JAQYXR010000097.1 coordinate 160,178, forward strand.
CTCAAAATCTAGTGGGTAGAGCATTATTACCAAAAATAAGCTTAGAACCGGAAAGATCGTTTTTAGCCTAAAAAGAGTTATAAAATAGTAGTTTTCATTATTAATAGAAAAATGGCTCCTTTTAGTTTTTGTAAGCAACTAAGCACAAAAAAGACATTTTTGTTCTGAGTGATGAATAAAGTTTTTTTTCATCATAATGCGGAATTACCCTTTTAATCATGAAAAATATTAACTATAAAGTTGTATTTTCGAAGTTATATTTACCAAGAAAGTAATATACAGTGTTTACGTTTATGTTATTTACAAGCAATAATTCTTATAACATTGGAATTTCACTATTCGGCAAGAAATAGTAGTTTTCATTACTAGTCACGAAAGTGAGTTATTGTTGGGAAAAGGCTATCGAGCCCCGCAATGGCACTTTTGAGACGAGTATTGAACATCATTTCTCATTACGATGTCGAAAAACTTGTAAACAAGATGAATATTTTTGTTTATTCAACTTAGTATCAAGAAAACCCCGAACTCATAACACTGAGTTTCGTTGCTTATGTCAAGGAACATAAGCTAAGCTAAAGGTAAACTAAGCGTTATGCAACAGCTGATCGATCTGCACCGCAAAATCCCATAACGGTTACTTTCCATGTACCACATGCACGGAAAGTTAACGTTATGTAATCTTGCCGTGCAGTAGTGGGAATAACCTATTTTCTTAGCTCATGTTAGAAAGTGTCCTTTCGTGTGTGAGTAATGAAAATTAATAAATAACACTTAGAAAACAGCTTACGTTTCAGTCCTAGGACCTCAAAATATTCCAGCTAATTTTTCAGTCCTAGGACAAAAAAGAAACGTTATTGCAAATTTCCCATAGGGAATAAGCTATTACCGTAGGTCTCATGGTAAGACCTAAGCCTGGGACCATGTTACTTTTTCGTTTTGAGTTGCCCAATGCCCATAGACCAAAAATGTGTGAGTGTGTGTGTGTGTGTGTGTGTGTGTGTGTGTGTGTGTGTGTGTGTGTGTGTGTGTGTGTGTGTGTGTGTGTGTGTGTGTGTGTGTGTGTGTGTGTGTGTGTGTGTGTGTGTGTGTGTGTGTGTGTGTGGGTGTGTGTATGTTAGACATTCAGTGCATGTTTAAAATGTTTAGTGCTAAGACCATTACTGTAATTATTAGAATAGTATATTAAATTACCCCGTACTCGTTTATTGATATTGCTGTAATCGTTGATGCATTTTATGTGACACTGATTCTTCTTTTTACAGGTAACGCCAATCGAAAATTCAGTTGGACCGACTTTTCGTATTGTAAAAAACACAATAGAGTGGTGTAAAGGAATGTCCCCCAAAAACACTGCAAATGTAAGTGGTTAAAATTAATAATACTTCCAAATTTTACATTACTTTGTAGTAAAATATATGTATAGTCATTCAGAAATGTTACGGTAAGAGTAGAACTTGTGATTCAAAAAGAGGTTGAGGCAAACACTAGTAAGACTAGCGGTCGAGGAAAGCACTTGTGGGAAAAGCGGTCGAAGCGAGCACATGTGAGACTAGAAATCGCGGCGGGCACTTGTGAAACTAGTGGTCGAGGTAAACACCTGAGAGACTACCGGTTTAGGAGAGCCCGTGTCGGACTAGAGGTCGAGGGTAACACTTGTGAGGCTAGTGCTCGAGGACGGTACTTAGGGCCAAGCGCTGGTGGCGAGCAAATGTGAGACTAGCAGTTGAGACGAGCAAATGTGAGACTAGCAGTTGAGACGAGCAAATGTGAGACTAGCAGTTGAGACGAGCAAATGTGAGACTAGCAGTTGAGACGAGCAAATGTGAGACTAGCAGTTGATACGAGCAAATGTGAGACTAGCAGTTGAGACGAGCAAATGTGAGCCTAGCAGTTGAGACGAGCAAATGTGAGACTAGCAGTTTAGACGAGCAAATGTGAGACTAGCAGTTGAGACGGGCACATGTGAGACTAGTAGTTGAGACGAGCACCTGTGAGACTAGCAGTTGAGACGAGCAAATGTGAGACTAGCAGTTGAGACGAGCAAATGTGAGACTAGCAGTTGAGACGAGCAAATGTGAGACTAGCAGTTGAGACGAGCAAATGTGAGACTAGCAGTTGAGACGAGCAAATGTGAGACTATCAGTTGATACGAGCAAATGTGAGACTAGCAGTTGAGACGAGCAAATGTGAGACTAGCAGTTGAGACGAGCACATGTGAGACTAGCAGTCGAGGTGAACACTTGTGAGGATATAGTGCTCGAGGACGGTACTTTGGGCCGCTGTTGGCGCTGGTGGCGAGCAAATGTGAGACTAGCAGTTGAGACGAGCAAATGTGAGACTAGCAGTTGAGACGAGCAAATGTGAGACTAGCAGTTGAGACGAGCACATGTGAGACTAGCAGTTGAGACGAGCACCTGTGAGACTAGCAGTTGAGACGAGCAAATGTGAGACTAGCAGTTGAGACGAGCAAATGTGAGACTAGCAGTTGAGACGAGCAAATGTGAGACTAGCAGTTGAGACGAGCAAATGTGAGACTAGCAGTTGAGACGAGCAAATGTGAGACTATCAGTTGAGACGAGCAAATGTGAGACTAGCAGTTGAGACGAGCAAATGTGAGACTAGCAGTTGAGACGAGCAAATGTGAGACTAGCAGTTGAGACGAGCAAATGTGAGACTAGCAGTTGAGACGAGCAAATGTGAGACTATCAGTTGAGACGAGCAAATGTGAGACTAGCAGTTGAGACGAGCAAATGTGAGACTAGCAGTTGAGACGAGCACATGTGAGAGTAGCAGTCGAGGTGAACACTTGTGAGGATATAGTGCTCGAGGACGGTACTTTGGGCCGCTGTTGGCGCTGGTGGTGAGCAAATGTGAGACTAGCAGTTGAGACGAGCAAATGTGAGACTAGCAGTTGAGACGAGCAAATGTGAGACTAGCAGTTGAGACGAGCAAATGTGAGACTAGCAGTTTAGACGAGCAAATGTGAGACTAGCAGTTGAGACGGGTACATGTGAGACTAGTAGTTGAGACGAGCACCTGTGAGACTAGCAGTTGAGACGAGCAAATGTGAGACTAGCAGTTGAGACGAGCAAATGTGAGACTAGCAGTTGAGACGAGCAAATGTGAGACTAGCAGTTGAGACGAGCAAATGTGAGACTAGCAGTTGAGACGAGCAAATGTGAGACTATCAGTTGATACGAGCAAATGTGAGACTAGCAGTTGAGACGAGCAAATGTGAGACTAGCAGTTGAGACGAGCACATGTGAGACTAGCAGTCGAGGTGAACACTTGTGAGGATATAGTGCTCGAGGACGGTACTTTGGGCCGCTGTTGGCGCTGGTGGCGAGCAAATGTGAGACTAGCAGTTGAGACGAGCAAATGTGAGACTAGCAGTTGAGACGAGCAAATGTGAGACTAGCAGTTGAGACGAGCACATGTGAGACTAGCAGTTGAGACGAGCACCTGTGAGACTAGCAGTTGAGACGAGCAAATGTGAGACTAGCAGTTGAGACGAGCAAATGTGAGACTAGCAGTTGAGACGAGCAAATGTGAGACTAGCAGTTGAGACGAGCAAATGTGAGACTAGCAGTTGAGACGAGCAAATGTGAGACTATCAGTTGAGACGAGCAAATGTGAGACTAGCAGTTGAGACGAGCAAATGTGAGACTAGCAGTTGAGACGAGCAAATGTGAGACTAGCAGTTGAGACGAGCAAATGTGAGACTAGCAGTTGAGACGAGCAAATGTGAGACTATCAGTTGAGACGAGCAAATGTGAGACTAGCAGTTGAGACGAGCAAATGTGAGACTAGCAGTTGAGACGAGCACATGTGAGAGTAGCAGTCGAGGTGAACACTTGTGAGGATATAGTGCTCGAGGACGGTACTTTGGGCCGCTGTTGGCGCTGGTGGTGAGCAAATGTGAGACTAGCCGTTGAGACGAGCAAATGTGAGACTAGCAGTTGAGACGAGCAAATGTGAGACTAGCAGTTGAGACGAGCAAATGTGAGACTAGCAGTCGAGGGGAACGAACACTTGTGAGACAAGCAGTTGAGACGAGCAAATGTGAGACTAGCAGTTGAGACGAGCAAATGTGAGACTAGCAGTTGAGACGAGCAAATGTGAGACTAGCAGTTGAGACGAGCACATGTGAGACTAGCAGTTGAGACGAGCACATGTGAGACTAGCAGTTGAGACGAGCAAATGTGAGACTAGCAGTTGAGACGAGCAAATGTGAGACTAGCAGTTGAGACGAGCAAATGTGAGACTAGCAGTTGAGACGAGCAAATGTGAGACTATCAGTTGAGACGAGCAAATGTGAGACTAGCAGTTGAGACGAGCAAATGTGAGACTAGCAGTTGAGACGAGCACATGTGAGACTAGCAGTTGAGGTGAACACTTGTGAGGATATAGTGCTCGAGGACGGTACTTTGGGCCGCTGTTGGCGCTGGTGGCGAGCAAATGTGAGACTAGCAGTTGAGACGAGCAAATGTGAGACTAGCAGTTGAGACGAGCAAATGTGAGACTAGCAGTTGAGACGAGCAAATGTGAGACTAGCAGTCGAGGGGAACGAACACTTGTGAGACAAGCGGTCGAGGAGAACACATGTGAGACTAGCGGTCGAGAAAAGGGCTTTTTGGTCTAGCGGTTGATACGATTACTTGTGAGACCAACGGTCGAGGCAAGACCATGTGAGGCTAGTCGTCGAGGTGAACAAATGTGAGATTATCACTATCGTTTGAGGCAAGCACATTTGAGACCAGATGTGCCCCCCCCCCCCCTTGGACCAGGACTCACCCCCCCCCTCAACCAGACCCGGACCCCCCAGGAAAAATGCTCTGTTCTAAATACAAATTATTCTTGTTTAAACCTTTTGTCATTCATTTAACAAGAAATTTATTTAAATGTAGGCTTGGTTGTTTAATGTTACTATACATGTTGCTCGAAATCGAGCAATTTATTTTGATACAATATAGAGTAAATGTTACTTTTAGCTCTAAGTAAATGACATCCGACCAATCCTATATTGTAAATGTCTTTAATCACCAAAACTACATGTATTTACAGCTGATTATTAACAGATGTTTAAAATGCTTTATTCAATCCCAATGTTATTTAACCAATGGGAATGTCCAATGGGAAATTTTGAAATTTCAGAGGTGGATAGCACCTTTATTTTCAGTGCGATTCTCATCAGTTTTTGGAGAAAACAACTACACAACCAAGCCCTATCATACGACACCAAAAACTTGAAATAAATTGAAAATTGTAGGAGTTCTCAACACAAAAAAAACCTTAGCGTATTAAATAAGTATAGATTGGTTGAGCAATCTGTAAAGGAAAAAAAAACTGCAAAAATGGTTGGATGTAAGCCTTGGACTACATTTTAATTCATTTAAAGGCCTATATCTTAATAAGTTATACAATTGAAACGCTATGTTCTTAGTAACTACTAAACCAATTTTCATGATTAATGTATCAATTATTAAGGAACATGATGAGTATATTTGCAGTATATTGCAGCATATACCTACCAATATCCTTAGTTTTAGCCTACACCCTATATTTCTTTAAAGTCTCGCTCCAATTACGGAACATGAAGATTAAAACTAAAATGATTATTAACATTACACATTAAGCTAACTTTTTACTGGCTTGGCCTAATAAAGGTAAATTCTTATGTTTTAAAAGTGGAATGTGCGGGGGTCACTGTTTGTCTTTGACAACGTGAATAGGAAGGCACGGCGTCAAGACTACACTTGGTACCATATTTGATTGTTCCTTTTGTTTTTGGTGTTTCATCATCAGGGACACACGAATTTTTATAATTTACTTTTTATGGATGGTTTTAATACGATCTAATTGATTAAATTGTCATAGCTTAAAGAACAATATTCAATAATTGTCTTTTTTTTAATCACAGAAACCTTGAATAGGCCTAACTTCCAAACTAAACTTTTTGAGGTTATCACACTCGCACAACATTCACATTTCTGAATCGTGAAATTTCATTGACCAAGGCTATAAAAAACGCTACTTTCCAGACAAAATTACGAACAAATTAACGTGTCGGTTTTTGGTGTTGTTTCATAAAACATTAACAATTTGTACAGATATGAAAACTTTGAAAACACAGAGATTGAACACTTTGGCACCGACTTCCGCCGCTCCCGCGAACGAGCGAACGACATAGCTCGCGCGCCATTTACAGCTCGCCCGTTTCCATAGCAACGAGGCTTCTAGATTTCGACAATTTTAGAGAAATGACCAACAGTTTTTTAGAAATTGATGGTAAATCTTAATCTGTACTGTTTTAACGGTCATAAATGAATTGTTTATTAAAAACTTTAGTTACCATACTCGTTATAAAAATATACTTTAAAAAATTGCCCCCCCCATCTCGGACAAAAATACCAATTTTTCGCCACCCCCCCCCAAAATTTCAACGACGCAGTCTGCGTCGTAACCCCCCCCCCCTGTGGGCACCCCTGTTTGAGACTAGCGGTTGGGGTGATCACATAATAAAATATTGTGTGTCGTACTTTCGAGTTACGTGAATATTTGTGTAGTTAATAGTTGTAGTGTAGTGTAGTTTTATGATTCTGTATGAGTGAAACTCAACTACAGTACGTGTGAATATTGATTATGAAGTGACAGAGATCTATTTTTGTTTACTATCTGGCTTTTAAAATTCATCTGAAGGTAATCAGCAGTTAAATTACAATCCACATTAAAGAACTTGCAATAAAAGTTGGTCAACATTTTAAAGTGCCCTCTAGGAATAAATCAAAGGCGAGGGGGCGAAGCCCGAAACAATATGACCTTTTTAATTAAGATTTGTCACTGCGGTATATCCTAAGCTTTCAAATGACACCTCAAACTTAAAAACCGGTTCAGTAGGTCGAGAGAAAAAGGGATGTAACAGACGAAACCCTTATAGAAATAAGAAGATGGATGACAATTGCACTACAAAAGCTGAAATATGTCATTAAATTTAGTATGATAGTTTTTCCTCCATGTGACGTCCCCATTAAATGATTAGACTGAATAATAAAATTTATTAATTTCGTTATATTAGTTCTTCACCCAGGTAGTCGATTAATTAATTTAATGGTTGGAATAGAAGAAGATGGATTTATAAAACCAAGGACTGAGGATTACAATTTAAATTTAAATTATTTAAATACACTAGAATGCTTTGTCAACGTACAGTTTCGCCGCCGACGGCAGTAACTAAAATGCAAGTCACCGACCCGGCTTGTCGCAACGGGCAGTTTACTTGGTCCGCTGAGCGGACTCCGCTCATCAAATTAAATAGGTAATAAATAGCTGAAACGGACTTAACTAACTTTAAAACTTCCGCTCGAAGGTAAAATATAATCAAAACATCAATATGGAACGATCTGTCAGACGAGCAATCGAGGCGAGCACATGAAAGACTAGCGGTCAAGAAGAGCACATGCAAGACTTGTGGTTAAGGCGAGTCCATGTGAGACTAGTGGTGGATGCGAGTACTTGAGGCTAGCCTTCGTAGCGAGCAAATGTGAGGTTATCAGTTGAGGAGGCACTTGTGAGACTAGCGCATCCCGGAGGACGCAACATGAACCGACTCAGCTTCTTAGCTTGTTGAACAGAACGCCTGTCAGTAGGAGCAACACGAGAGGCAAGAAGAAAAAATCCATTCCCACGCGCTCCCGCCTCGCCATCAGCTGCAAGGGGGCTGGTGCCAAAATCCAGTCGTTCCCCCTCGCAGCCGGGAGGCTGGGGCTCAATCCAGTGGCTCCCCCCTTCCCTCCGCTCCACCACCGCGAAGGGCTCGTGGCGGTCTTCTCCAAACAAGACTCTAGTTACCGCCCCCGCAGGGTCAATGTACGTCAACTCACCGACTCGAATTTTGCAATTTGTACAAATATTTTTTTCTCTTTTTTTGGGGGGGGGGGGATTTGACAAAAAAAAATAGTCTATCGTGGCGCGGAATATAATAATTTTTACCAGGACCTTGGGCGAGGCGAGGCGTTACAATTTATCACTTATTTCTAACGTGGCGTGTTTCAGCAACCATCGAACATACAACCTATCCCTTTAATTAGAACCAGAAAAGCATAACAAAACAAATCGACAACTAACAATCGTTACAACTTTCGGGTCTCGTCACCAAACATTATTTACACACGGTATTACTTCTACACATTTCAAATTTTTTTTTGTTTATTTTTTTTCTTTCTACAAATATACCACGTAATGACTCAACTACCAGGCACGGGCCACTATATATTAGTTTGATTGCTGTGTTTTTTTTTCATCTTCTTTTTTTGTTTTCCACTCCTCCCCGTTCGAGGTGATTTAACCAATAGAAAAATACCCCCGTCGCAGCAGACCTGCGTACTCAGCGAATTTCCAATGGAATTTCAGATTATTTACTTTCCCCATAAAAAACACCATAGGATCGAGTATGAAGGTTTTCTGTCATTGGGTGTTGTTAGAAAATCTAAGTTAATCAATAATTGGTGAATGTAAACACAAAATTGTATCAAACTCTGGCAATTTTTTATTTTCCCCATAAACCCCATGGGGGTGAGTATGTAGGTTTGCCGCCATATGGGTTTTGTAAGCAAGTATAAGTTAAACCTTGTATAGATAATATCCATACCAAATTTGATTAAGTTATGTCAATAAATAAGCAAGATATAGGGTTTTCTTGATTTCCCATAAGAATAACATGGAAAACACATTTTTGGATTTGCCCCGTAACCAGTTATGCTATGATAAAAATTCAAAATACCAAATTGTTTGTTTTTTTAAGCTCTTTTAAATGGTTTCAGTTAAAATTGATGAATTTTAAAAGTTAAGGTCCAAAAATGCCAAAAACCCATTTTTTACCCCTTTGAAACCCCATAAAACCCCGTTCCCATAACCCGACAATGCTGGTTCGCGAACTCATGAAAATAGACCTAGTCTTACACCTCCATACCAAATTTCATCAAAATCGGAGGTACCCTTCAAAAGTTATCAGTACCACGGACACATAGATAGATAGATAGATAGATATATAGATATATATATATATACATATATATGAAAATGAACGAATGGTGTTTTTTGCTTCTGGGGACCTCAAAATGAAAAAGTAAAGTGGTTTCGGGCTTAGGTCTTACCATGGCTACTACCGTAATAGCGTATTCCCTATAGGGAAATTCGCTAAAAAGAATAAATTGATCATAGGGTCGGAGGTTGTGTGTTAATTTTGAACGCTACTCATTCGATCTGGTGAAGCCGCACGAATTTTCACTCGGGGCCGCCGGAGGTCAGTCACCCCTACACGGAAAAAGGCTGGTGCCTGGAGTTATCTACCCCGCAATCGCACTAGCAGCGACATAACACATAACACATGACACACTTTTCTTACTATATTATTACACTTCATAAAACGATACCCTCATGACAACCGTACTCCGCTTACGAGTACCCTACATTACTCCTTATTACAATATTACAATATACAACATCCTTCTGTGGCTGAGGCACCCCCTACGCTCAAATACTAACCCTACATTATCCCTATTTGCTCCGAGATTGAAACGTTAAGACAGAAAAAAATTAAAGATTAAAAACATGGATAGCCCGCGCTCACCCGAGACAACGGAGACCGTGGGGGTCCGTTGTCTGGGGGTCGTTTGGGAGCCGTTACACTGTAAATGCGGTGGCCAAATTTCGCGTTCACAACGCATTTCATCTTGTGTTCATCATCTGTAACATAGCAAAATAGCCAAAGGCTAGTGACACTGCAAGTGTCGTATGACTTAAAACTAATCACAACCATTGTACGACCACCGCTTGGTATTAATTGGAGCTGCGTTGAATCCGACTCACCTACCTCTGGTTGCAAGGTAGGCCCTCCGTTCACTACCTTCTACCTCGTTCCCATGGTACCTCAGCCTATCTAAATGACAACAACAACAAAAGAAAAAAACTGACTCGCTTAACCTGATAAGCGTAGGGGCCTGACGGTGGGGAACACGTAGTCTTGCTGCCGGGTTGCAAAGCCGCCAGCAAGGCTTTGCCCTACTTACACCTTTTTTTTTTTTTTTTTTTTTTTTGAAAAGGAAAGGGGTTTTCCCTCGGCACCCGCGGTCCGGTGGCCGGCCTTTCCGCGAGCAACGGGGGCCCTTCCTCCCAGTTTCCGCTCGCTGGGTCATATTACTGATTAAAACAAAAGTAAAAAAAAACATATATTCCATCACCATCAGCCCCCTAACCTACCGTTCCAATAGCTCAAAGAGAGAAAAAAAAAATTACATTACACGATGAATATTACCTTATACCTATACAAACTGAATCAGGGCGCCCTCTAAATTCTTAAACACCAAACATAAACCCTTTTAAAACTACGTAGTCGTTGCTCCTGGGTCGAGCAGTCCATCGCGTGGCCACGGCTTACTCCTCGGTACGATCGCGACCGGCGCACTTCCGTGTTGTCCATCCGTTTCGACCGAGCCGACGCGCACGCAAAAACGTGAGTCCGGATAACCGCGGCTTTCATCGCAGGATCTAGCCGGTGGTTTTACTGGTGATTGAGGTCCTCATGGTCACCTCCGGGGCTGCAGTCCCCTCGTCAAATCCAGAAGTTTGGGTAGCTACCCCAGTCTCCAAGTCAGTCTCCGGCCCAGTCTCCTCCTGATCCCGTAGGTCAGCAAACGTCGGCGGCGCTCTGGTCAAGGTCGCTGTCCCCCTCTCTCGTCTGCATGCCAGGGAACGCCTGAGCCAGGCGGCAACCGCGTTCCAGTTCCTGCAACAAACATACAGCAGTATGGGGCCTACAACAACGCTCACTAAGAGTACTACTCCTGACACACTTCTCAGCACAGCGTCTCTGTAATCATGGTGGGACCGCAAACGCACGAGCGCACTCTCCAACGGGTATTCTCGAACGCCAACGGTGCCCAGCTCATCGTCCAGCCCTCTCAACACTTCCAGGGCGACATCCACGTCCGCGTCAATCAGCGTAGTCTCTTCCGGGGAGAACATGGATCGTAAGTCGGGAATTACGAGCTTACTACTGTGCATCGCACGGGTGCTGCTGCCGTGTACGCGGGCAGGCAGCCGGAACTCATCGCTTATCACATCGCACTTATACACCTCGGGAATGGCCCCTTCGCCTACGAGCACTTTTGTGGTCACATTTACACGTCCCGCGCCTTCATAACAGTTCAGAGTTACCTTGTAGGGCTCTGAAGCACTATATATCCAGTGGTTGGGGGTTTTCAAAAACACGGGGGAATGCAGGCCGGTTATTATCCTTCTTTCACATCGTGGGGACGATTTTCCGATAAATAAGTCCGATACACAACTCGGCCGTTTGGCCACACTTTTGATGATTTCCTCCAGCGGGCACACCGAGAGTGGGCCGCTGAGGCATTCACGATCGAATTTAGAACTTGTGTAGAGAGTGTAATATAGCCGATCTTTACTCACGAGCAATTTTTGGGTCTCTACTTCCCACTGGGTCCATCTTCGCAACGTTTCGTTGTACACCGGGTAGCTGTAAGGCTCGTATACTTGGAATAACCTGTCATCTCGTTTCAAAGGAAGCCGAAGAACAACCTTAAGGGTTTGTTCGGAGACATAGCTGTGGGCTGTTACTATCGAATAGTATTCGTGGATGTTTTCAAGGTCCAAATTCGAAGTCGGTGATGTTGTACTCCAATGCCACCCTCCAATGGTTGTCGGTGAGCAGGACCTCTTGCCCCCCTTCGAAGATGATGCCCTGTCGGAAGCAGTGGACTGCCCCGAATGTTATCAAAAAGAATCCTGTAACAGATTTTCCACCAGGTTAACACGGCTCGTGTTGTCAGATTAACGTTTATCCCGGCCCCTCATTTCCCCATGCTTCCTTGTTTCCCCTTGGTTCCTTGGTTGGTGGTCTTCCCCTTCCCCTCGTCTACACGGCGTAATCTGCCAGGTACGCGGGTTTCCTACGTGCTCTTTTCGCCCCGCCTAGGCCGATCGTCGGCGCTACTGCGGGTGGCTGCTCCTCGTCGTGATTCCCGCCTTCCGGACCTACATCCTCCGCCTCGGACTCCACACTCGAGTCCTCCTGCGGCTGAGGGGGCACTGGGGCGCGCCTCAGGTAGGGTTTTACGCGGTTAACGTGCACCGTCACTTCTCGCCTACGGATTTTCAACACTACGTTCAGTGGGGACAAGACCCTAATGATTTTATAGGGTCCCTTCCACAGCTTAGCGAGCTTCTTTACCCTGTGACGTCCCAAACTCGGCACGTGCAGCCAGACAAACTGACCCTCTTTGTACTCTACCTCTTTCGCCTTACGGTTGTAACTCTTCTCGTTTCTCCCGCGGGCTGCAGCTTTCCGCTGAGCCGCCACTTCGAAGGTCTCCTTCAGTTTGCCTCTAAGGGCCTCTACGTGGTCGTTATACAAGTCGCTGTCCTCCGTTATAGTCAGATCCGCCTCGAGAGGTGTCTCCATCTTCCGTCCAAAGACCATCTCAAAGGGTGAGAACCCCGTAGACTCATGGCTCTGCGAGTTGTAGGCCATAGTGACGTACGGAAGGTACTCATCCCAATCGGTTTGGTGCCGATTTACGAAATGACTCAGCATTCGCGCTATGGTCGCGTGCACCCTCTCGAAACGCCCATTTGACAGAATCGGCAGAGCTGACTGATGAGTTCAGAGGTGAAGTTCGCTCCTTGGTCCGTTATCAGTGCCTTAGGGACACCAAACTTGGTGATCACGCGTTGCACCAGCGCTCTGGCTACGCTCTCTGCCGTCTGGTCGGGCAGTGGAATGAACTCACAATACCTCGAAAAGTGATCCATGACACTCAGGATGTACACGTTACGGGATTCGCTGATTGGCAGCGGCCCAACTAAGTCAGCTGCGACTACCTCGAAAGGCTCACGGGGCTCGTTAAAGATTTCCCCTAGAGGCGCTTTGGACTTTCCGTAGTTGGTCCGCTGGCTACAGCTACGGCACGTCTTGACGTACTCCAGTACGTCCTTATCCATGTTTCTCCACCAGAACTTGGCCTTGATGCGTTCCAGCGTCTTGGACGCACCAGCGTGGCCAGCCGTAGGTAGGTCGTGATGGAGGCGCATCACTTCCTGCGTAAGGCTTAGAGGTACAACGATACAATTGCTACCGCGGAAAACTCGGTATAAAATCTTCTCCGGACTCATCCTGAAGCTCTTACCTTGCTGGAGGTCCCTACATTGCGGATCTCTCTTCTGATGTTCGCGGATCGTCGCCAAGTCCATCACCGGGAGCTCGTCCTTGCGTACCGCATTGCACACTGCTCTGCTGAGCCCGTCGGCGTTGGTATGCTTCTTACCGGGTTTATGCTCTACTGTGTACGTAAATTCAGAGAGCCTCAGAGCCCACCTCATCAGCCGGCTGCTTGGGTCCTTCAGGGAGAGCATCCATCGCAGGGCACTGTGGTCCGTTATAACCTTAAAGGGCCTCCCAATCAAGTAACACCGGAAGTATTTAGTACTCCATACCAGGCTGAGTAACTCGAGCTCGGTCGTCGAGTAGTTCTTTTCAGCTGGAAAAAGGGTCCTAGAGCAGTAGGCCACCGGGTGTTCTTGGCCGTCGATCTCTTGTGATAGTACGGCACCCAAAGCGAACGTGCTAGCGTCCGTGGCCAAGATGAAGGGCTTATTGAAGTCTGGATACACCAAGACGGGCGCCGAGATCAATTTTTCCTTGAGCTGATCAAAGGCGGTCTGACACGCTGGCGTCCACTCGAACTCGTGACCTTGTTTGGTTAGTCCGAATAGTGGCTGCCCAATCGTAGCGTACCCATCAATAAATCGGCGGTAGTAACCACTCAGCCCGAGAAACGAGCGTACTTCCGTGACGGTCTTTGGCACGGGGAAGTCGCGCACGGCTTTAACTTTGTCTGGGTCCGGTTCCACCCCTCTACTAGTTATAACGTGACCTAGATAGCTTACCCTATCGACCACGAAGTTGCACTTACTCAGCTGCACCGTTAGGTTCACGCCCTGCAATTTGGAAAAAACCTCTCTTATGGCCTCCAGGTGAGAGGGCCAATCCTTCGAGAACAGGATTATATCATCGAGGTACACGAGACACTTTTCACCCTTCAATCCCATTAGCACCGAATCCATTAGTCTTTGGAAGGTGGCTGGGGCAGTACTTAGCCCGAAGGGCATACGCTGGTACTCATAGTGCCCACCCGGAACATTGTAAATGGGCGGTGTCTCGCCTGTACGGATCACGTGCTTTACTGCCGAGGTGCAGCCGAGCGGTTGCTGGTCATTGTGAGCCAGCGCGGCCCTATACTCCAATAGGACAGCTTTCACTTCGTCTCTCTTCTCAGGCGCCAGATGCGACAACTTAGCGTCTAGACACGACTCGAGCTCACCCTCGTCAGCGATTTCGACCCTACCCACGGTTATACTCGGAAGGCTGTAATCTTCCAGGACCTTCTCCTTTAAAATGTTAGCTAACTTCAATTTACCGCGCTCGTTGAGGTGCAAGCCGTGCTTAGTGTACATGTGCCTCTTAAATTCGTCCGGGATTTCGAGAAAATCTACACGCCCGCCGGTTCGCTTCTCGAGATTGGCTACTATTGTCTTCAGAAGGCGGTTCGCGTCGGCCAGTTCAGCCTTCAGCGAGACATCGTGGCGGGGAAGTATCGAGAGCACGACTAGCCTTGCTGACCAGGTTTCTGGCCAGGCATGGAAGGCCTGCTGAAGAGTCAGCGGGTAAGGCGCGAATTTGTCTGTGACGTCATTCGTCCCTCCTATCAAGACTACCGTGTCTCTACTCGACAACGTCGGTACCACGGTTCGCCCGAGGGCGGCCATGTTCTTCATCTTCCCGTTCGGTAAGAAGATCACCGACACGTCTATGTCCCGCGGCAGTCGTTCGGATATTATCTCCTGCAGACCACGTCCGTGACTATCCGCCAAGATGACAACTTTCCGTCTCGCCTGCTCTTCTTCCGGCTCGCAGTAGGGAACGTCTAGTACGCCGATCTTTATGTTCTTTTCGAGGGACACTTCCTCCTCGCTCACGTTAGCAATCCTAACCCAGCAGCGCTGGTCGCGTACTCTAGTCAGAGTGCGAGCCAGAAAGACGCCCTTCTGCGGGATTTCTACGGGTTCGGCTACGACGTCCTTGCCCTCCAGCGTCTCAGCGGCTGCTACAAACCTGCTTAATTTCACTTCGATGTTCTTCTCGCAACGCGGCGGTAATACGACCTTCGTGTGATTGTACACAAAGGAGTTCCCGGGGGTGGCGCTCTTCTTGCTAGACTCTCGGTGGTTCGAGTGCTCAGGGGCCGGTTCCGTAACAGGACCGGGCTCCGCCACCTCGCGCCTCGGGTCGGGTACACTTTCGCCCTTCAAGAGACGGTTCAGCCAAATTTCCTTGCCGAAGAGTCTGAGCACGCCCCTTTTTATGTCTATGGACCCCGTGCCCTCCTGCAGGATGTCACAGCCTATGACGGCTATGTACCCTCGGGGCGAGTTGCCCACGATATACTCACCGGGCACGCTGATCCCTGGCTTTAATTCTAAAGCCACCCGTTGTTTACCGTAGACTTTCAACTCCCGTCCGGACATGCCGCGCAAAATGACGTCCGGCTTAGCCATAGGGGCAGACGACGCATTCCGCTTGATCAAGGACACCTGCGCGCCCGTGTCCACCAATACTTTGCCCTCGGCGGACTCAATCCGTCCGATGGCGACGAGTTCCTGCGTTAAATTCCTAACCTCTGGGACTATCCTGACATTTTTCTTCACCATCCGTAGTCGCCTTCCGGTCGCCGGTGGTACCCTCGTTTTCACGGGCATTCTTACGATCGGGGTCCAGCGGCGGCGACTCCACTGGACCCTTCCCCGTTTCCCGCCGGCCTACTTGCGTGGTTCGGCCGCACGCGGCAAAAACGTTGTATGTGGCCTGCCTTGTTGCAGCGCCAGCAGACCACCTCCGTTGCTGGGCTGGGGCTGGCCCTTGGCGTGGTACATTCCCTAGAGAAATGTCCTTTCGAATGACATCTGTAACACGTGATGTCGGGGTCTCTCGCAGCTTGAAACACTTTCCTCTCCGGGGGATCGCGAGTGCCACCGCCCCCTTGTTTACGGTGCACAGGGGCGCACGCCAGGTCAGGCTCCATTACGTCGGGTTCCCTGCGAGTGCCGCGTGAAGCGTCCGATCGGTAGCGGCCCGCTTCCGCCTTCCGACCCAGCTGCCGAAGCTGTTCGATTGAGGTCACGTCGAATAAGGCCAGACGATCTTGTAGTTGAGGGTTCAGATTATGGTATATCTGTTTTAGTCTCGTCTCTTCGGGAACATTTGTCGCTAGTCGACCGTAGAGACCTTCCATCGCGGCAATGTAAAGGTCAATAGGCTCCGACGGCCCTTGAACTCGGTTGAAAATTTCCCTCGTCAGCAGAATGTCGTGGTCGGGCGGTTTAAATACTACTTCGAGATCTTTACATAGTTGGTCCCACGTCTGGATCCGGCCTAGTGTGGATCGATACCACACGAGGGCTGGTCCCTCAAACAAGTCCACGGCGGACTCATAGAGCTCGGCAGGGGTTACGCCCCTAGCCCGACGAAGCTCTTCGACGCGCTGGAGAAACGCGCCCACACTTTGCGATTGGCCATCGAACTTAAGTCCCCATTTATACACCGGTACTGCTCGTGTGCGATTTTTCTGTTCGGTTGCCGGAGGGGAGGGCCAACTCGGTTGAGTCGCGGGAGGTGCGGCCACCGGAGGGGCCGGTGCCACAGGTCCGGCCGCCGCGCTTGGCGCTGCCACTTGCACGGGCGGTGGAACGTGTGCACGCTGGTCGGCACTGGTGGTAGGGGGGGTGACAGTTGGTCCCGGAGGAGCGTTCCTGCCCCCCGCCTGTTCTCTTTTCTTTAAGTCGAATTGATCTAACAAAATTTTAAAATCCCCCAACAATTTCTCCCGACGCTGTGTGTGGTCCTCCTCGTCAACATCGACCGGAATCCGCTCGACCCTAGTGTAGTAATGAAACAGTCGCGCGTATATTCTTTGCGACTCGAGGTCGTTGTGGTCCCCGTCGTACTCACTCGACAATGTGGACAGGGCGGCGAATTTTGCCTCACACTCCGTCAATTCATCTTCCACTACTAGCGCGGAAACAGCGTTAGCGTCTATGGGGGTGTTTGCTTTGAAGCACCTACTTAACCGTCGTCGCAATTCATCAGCAGTACCATCGGTACTCTGTCCCCGAATTTGGAGTTCGTACTGGTTTTCCGACTTCTTCAAATAATGCGAGTTCATGTTGAGAAACGAAATTAAATTGTACAATGGAACCGAAAATTGCATGCAGCGGAACAACAATATAATTCAAAAGTTATCACCAGGTTAGCTGTAGTGTACGTGTGCGATTCCCACTTGATTTGTGCATATAGCCACGGTACAGAGGAAACACTGCTTCAATAAGCTTAATCAAAAAAAATCAAAAGATTCAAATTAAATTTTTTTTTTTTTTACCAAAAAAAAGTTTTAATTTATTTCAAACAAGTCAATTTCCAAATAATTACAATTTCTGTTTCCTCTTAAACATCATGGATATAGCCCTTTCAATTACCGGTACCTAGGAATCGCATCAAGTCCACAAGGTTAATCTCATGCAATTTTAAAAGTAGGTTAGTGTAGTTAGGCCCAATAATAATAATTATAATTATTAAATAAATTCCTTAATTTTCTTATAATATTTATTAAAATATAATTTAAATTAAATAATTAATGAAGACACTCTTTATTAGTGATAAATTAAATACTGAACGAGGTCAATCACCTCCACTAATCAATTCACAAGTCCGACTACCAATTCCGCCTGCCCGAGAACCTTTCTCTTCAATGAGTTGGTTCCAAGTCAATCAAGGATTCGAATCAAAGAACTGAATCCCCCGACAAGCACCGCGAATTACCCCAATTACCCGGTTCAGGGAATTTCTCCCCGCGATTTTCCCTGCTTCCACCTCGAATTTTCACACTAAGTTTCTGAGTTTCACAAACGGCAATAAGTTTTCAAACTAGCATCAATCTAATTTACAATGATGTGTGAGTCGAGATACTACTTCAACAATCGGTGATAATCCCCAAAATTTATTATTTCTACCCGTCTGGCCCGTCCCTCTTTGTTCTCATTCACCGGGCGTCAGTCCGCCATCTTGTCTGTCAATGTGACCCACAATTAATCACAAGTGAGCAAGAAGCAATGGCGAACTGCCGATGGTGGGGGAACCGACGCTCAACCTCGTGGCGTCCAAAATGGCGAACAGCTTATGCTCTAATTATTTTAATTACTTCAAAATTCTGTAGAAAATCGAAAATTAATAATTTTTTGATGGGAGTTTCACCAAAATGCGTTAATCAAAATTCCCTAGCGATTTAGCGGTGAACCCCTTGCAGATCCCTAAAATTTTGAACATTGACCTAATTGATACAAAATGCAACTACTGTAGTCCACTTACCAAAATTCATCTTTCGTCGTCTTGGTGGGTCCGCGTTTTCAATCTTCGGGGTGGTTATTGCGCACTCCACCCCACACCCGCGACACCACTTGTAACGCCCGAGTGGTGTAAGGATCGAAACTCAAGAACAACAACGGTTGGGAGCAAAATTAGTTCTTATTTATTAGACGACAAGAATTTAACACTTCAAATCAAAAGAATGTTACTACAATATTTCCGAAACACTGATACAGTCGATCTACAAGGGGATAACACCGGATTTGAATTTAATTAAACTTTTGAGACTTTACATAATTAAAACTGCACGTGGCGGAACGGGGACGGCGACCGCGCGTAGTTACATTCGGGCTCTGACTGCCGCTTCCGACGCTGACGACGCCGCTCAGCGCCTCCTCAACCAATCATAGCGCTCCGCACCCGGGGACCTCGGTCGAGGCTACGTGCTGACTCCAGCATTGTTACACCGTGCGAGACTAGAAATGTACGGTTCCAGCTTCATAACTTTGCTAATAATTATAATGCAATAATTTGATTTCGGTCTTTGGCGCTCGGGAGGCATTAATTGAGGATTGACGATGTCTCCTGGTGTTATGGAGTGTCTGGTGGCCTATTTACGGGCCACTGCTGCTCACGCTGATCCTAATTATTGATTAATTGATTACCAATAAATAAAAAATTTCCCGATGGGAAATGACCTCTGACCAAATTTGGCAGTTAGATAGTAGCTTTAACTAAGCGGGGTGTTACATAATGCCTTTAAATATATTATATTTCCTTATAAAGATTAATAATTGTATAAGATAGCCACAAAGTTCTTTGATGTTGAAACAATAATTCTTTGGAAATTCGCTGAGTACGCAGGTCTGCTGCGACGGGGGTATTTTCGTATGGCTTTATTCTATCGCACCACAGAGACTGAAAAACTGCCCTTAATAAATCCGGCCATGGTTCCATGATGGGCTTCCACCTGATTCTCTCAATAGTGTTTGATGTAAATAAACAAAGCTGAACTTTACAATTACAATTATTTTTCAGTACTAAAACATAACCAACAATCGACTCTGGTGTGATGGCTATTGGCGGAAATGTATACAAACCTTCTCTTCGACTCATCGACACTTCTTCTCAACTCTTCGACACATGTATACATATTTAACACGCTATGGGTTTTTTGTTAAGAAAACTCCTTCTCAATTTTCAACCGATTTTCAAGGCGTTTCTGTCATTGGATAGGACTCGGTCTGTAGTTATTTCCGCCAAACATTTATGAGATTCGAACTTAATTTGAAAGGCCCTATCCATCATTGAAATTTAAATTATTTTTTTTTATAACATTGGGATTGGTTCAAGAATTTTAAACATGTTAAAGTAAGCTGTAAATAGATATAATTTTAGAACATTACCGAAACTGGTAATCACAATATTGGATTAGACTGTTATAATTGACTAGGGGATTGTATGGGCAAAGGCCCCTAAAATCATACTGGTGATGTTAATGTTATCTCCAAAAGTAAGTTTCAATTCATCACCTTCTTGCACAATTAATAACTGTATTTCTTTTCAAGCTATAATCTAACATATATACTAAACTTGGTGTAACTGACTCACTCACTTATATGGGATAGAAATGTTTATTAACTTCCAATTCAAATAGTGAATATGTATTTATAAGCTTGTATTGTCTTATAAAATATTACCTAATATTGATAAAAATTGTGGGCGATATCAATGCATCAATAAACCAATAATCTCCCCTGTATTAAATTATAGTAGTCTATTTTGTGAAAAAGAAAATTCATTTTACCATTATAGTGCCGGAAGCAATAAAAATATATTTAACCTTAAACATGTACCGTACATTATGAATTTGTAACTCAATTAAATAAAATAGTTTAATACAACATGACAAAACGGTTATCATCCCAAATATACTGTACACTCCTGTATCAGACACAAAGGCCCCTCATGTCACATGTACCCGGCCATGCTCCCGTGGCCCCATCCCGCCATTTTCCAACCCCCCCCCCCACCACTGTCCCCAATGCTTCCCTCATTTCCCCAGGGGCCCACGTGCCCCCTGAGCACCCGGGTATGTCCCCTTACTACCCATGCCCCTGTTCTCCCCATGCTCCCGTGCCCACATGCCCACCTTTCTTCCCCGTATTGCCTATGTTTCACATGCCTCCCGCGTGCCCCCATGCCACCCAAGTCCCTCGTACCCCTTGCACCCCCATGCCCCAGCGCCTTCATACCTCCCATGCCCCATGCTCTCCATACTCCCGTGCCCCTATGCTTGTCGTTCCTCCCTGTACCCCCCCTCGCCCCTTCTGGGGCCCTTGCCTCCCCCGTGCCACCCGTTTCCCCCATGCTCTAGTGCCCTATACCACCGTTCTTCACAGTTTCCTCCGTTCCAGTTCTCCCATGCTCGTCCCTCCTTGAACCCCATGCTCTCTTTGTACCCCCTTTCCTCAGACGTGCCCCGATTCCCCTTACCCGCCATGCCACCAACACCCCTCGTGCTATGATTGTAGTCTACTTTGTCTGATCGTACAATAAAGTAAAACATTGATCAAATATTGTTCGTTTTCGCACATTTTTTTTGTTATTGTTATGAATATGTCTCCGTCTTATGGATTATCGGGCGTTTATTGTTTCCGTACTACTTACGTAAAGAAAGAAGCAGGGAATGAATAAAACAAAATATCCCTCACACAGAGATTATCCAATGTTAGTAGTTTACATAATATAATTTAGTCGAAAATAAACATTAATAAAACAATTGAACTCCAACCATTAAATATTCAATAATTAAAGCAGTAAAATAATAACCAAACGACAATTCACTGAGTGAAGACAATAAATTAACTTTTATATATCAACCATACTTTTGCCAAGGCACTTAACTGTGGTGTATTCAGCCGGGGCCTACGAAAACTAACCATATAGTTATCGTAGGCCCCGATTCAGCACACAAAATAGATGAGGTCACAAAGAAGAAATCTACTGTGAATCCCTAATTTTTCTATGGCTATTGGTATTCTCCTTTTTTATAGTGCATTGCCAATTTAAACATGTTATCCTGGTACTAATTAAGTTATCTTAACTCAAAATATTTCCTTACTAACCAAAATCAGCTGAGTTTATTATGATATATAATTATTCACTGAAACATCTCTGCTTAACACACACGCAGATCTAAAAATCTTCCTCCCATTAGATTAACATTGGAACTCCATGGCCCAATAGGGCGAAGCCCAGGTAACTTTTGATAATTCTGGGATTTTTCCTTGCGTCCTTGGCCCTCAAGCTTT
This sequence comes from Neoaliturus tenellus, assembly GCA_030545055.2. NCBI lineage: Eukaryota > Metazoa > Arthropoda > Insecta > Hemiptera > Cicadellidae > Neoaliturus > Neoaliturus tenellus. Next base: position 181,985 of record JAQYXR010000097.1, read on the forward strand.
AAAATGAGCAAACATATGTTACCCTATACCCTTCTTCTAACTCGAGATATTTCGTGGGGACCGATTCGCTTATTGAATTATATATACAGGGTGTCCAGGAACTCTCTGGAACCCCTTTGTATATTTGTTCCTTGCATTGAGACAAGAAAAAAAAACATCGTACAAATAGGGGTCTAAAATCCATCGTTTAGCCGTTAGCCGCCATTTTGTTTTTTCCACTTAATAATTTTTATTTCCGTAACGGATGGTTGTATTCAGATCATATTTGGTATGAATGTTTATCATACTAATGTACATTTTAGGGGAAAAAATTAATTTTTTCCACTTTGTATTTTTAAAATGGCGGCCATTTTAAATTTTCAAACTCAAATATCTCAAATTTAGTAATTTCAAAAAAAATTTTACTCTGCACAAAAAAGTTGCCAAATTTAATTATCTAACCAACGGCACCAAGTTTATAAGGATCTGATTACAAATACCGGAGTTATTGCGATTTTTCTAAAAAAAAAAAACATTGATTTTGCATTATAATTAATGCAAATTATGGCCATTTTCACAGAAAAATCGCAATAACTCCGTTATTGGTTATCAGATCTTTACAAACTTGGTACCGTTGGTTAGATAATTTAATTTAGCAACTTTTTTGTACAAAGTAAAATTTTTATGAAATTTGCCAAATTTGAGATATTTTAGTTTAAAAATTAAAAATGGCCGCAATTTAAAAATACACAGTGGAAAAAATTAATTTTTTTCTCTAAAAATGTAGATTAGTATGATAAAGATTCATACCAAATATGATCTGAATACAACCATCCGTTACGGAAATAAAAATTATTACGTGAAAAAAACAAAATGGCGCCTAGCTGCTAAATGATGGATTTTAGACCCCTATTTGTATGATGTTTTTTTCTTGTCTCGATGCAAGGAACAAATACTGTATACAAAAGGGTTCCAGAGAGTTCTGGGACACCCTGAATATATATACTGTATATATTTATATTAATTTATTATTTATTGATTTATTTTATCGCGTTAACTACACATAATATTTATGCTCGATTTACTAGAGCAAAGTTTGCACTAGTAAATATAATTATTCTAATTTTCTATTTACTTTGTCATGATAAAGCACTCTTAGTTCACATGTGAAAAGGGCCTGTAATTAGGTGCAAACCGATGTTTACGAAATAAAATCTTTGTAGTTACTAACGAGAATGTTGCGAGCGAGTCGCAAGATGAGAATGAGATTCATGAGATGATTCACAAGTTCCAAATCATGGCATTATTTTTCTTGATTACCAATATGCTACTGTCACCCCGTCTTTATCTGATACATTATCAGAAGCTTGCAAGATAAATAATGTAGGTTTTCATAATTAATCATAGTTTCCTTTGGTAGTAAACTTTAAACTAGTTAAAACTTATTTTTCAGGAGCTGGATAAAGTTACGCTTAAAGGCAACGAAGTTTTCAGTAAGTAAAATAGTAATTGAGTATTATAATGTGTATAAGAGTACAAAGGCAGTCTCATGGGACTGCACTCTGTCCAAGGCCCAAGATAATAAAAAACATCATAATTGTACTGAATAGTTCATTCTGTATCTGCTGCAGAGCTAACCTAAACTCATCACCTGCTTACTATTTCTTGGTTGGTAAAAAATTTAGAAGGAAATAAAATTTCTTTTAATGTGGCTTACTTCAAATTAATATTTTGTTTTATTATAAAAATCATAAATTTAAGGGTGCGCTCTACCTCGCCGTCAAAATCGTCGAGCGATACTGTTAACTGCCGCTATACGCAGAATGTCACATTTTGGAAATTATATGACGGGTGATTTTAAATTTGATTACTTTCATGTTTTTTTTAGTTTCAGTGCGAAATCGACCGGTGGTCTAATAACGATGTTTTTGCAATTGCAGACCTTTCGCATCTCCCTTCTTGCGTAGTTTTCTTTTTTTACCAATCTTATTGCAGATTCTTGTTCTTAAGATTATATTGTACCCACGTATCATCTTATTTTTCTATAAATGTTGTTTTTATGCGTTAAAACTTGATACAAAAAACGCTTATTTCAACATTATTAGCAAGCACTCTGCTTAGTAATTTAAATTAATATCGAAATTATAAGACGATGGGGTACAAAATTATTTTACGAAAAGAATGACACCAAAATATTTTAAATCGGTTTACAACTGGGCGACAAACACTTAGATTCTAAACCCTTGCGTCCCTTGCATCCGCGCACGGCAGATAGGTAGAGCGCACCCTTAACAAGGTGGAAGAAATGGCTCCCCTCCTATAAAATACCAATGAAAGATATGTATTCATTGAAAAATATCTATATGTATTTAAACGCGACATGGTTTTTTTTTGTACAAGGAACTCCTCCCACAGTTTTCAACCGATTTTAATGATTTTGGTGTCATTGGATAGAGCTTGTCCTGAAGTTGTTTTTAAAGTAAATTGGTAAATATCCATTGAATAGGAAGGGCCCTGCAAACCCTAACGCTTCTTTCACACATCACGGTTTTGCCCGTACGATTAAAAATCGTACGGCGTACATTCCAATAGAATCTTATGAGACCTTTCACACAGGCACGTTTACGGTTTTAACCAGCTGACAATTACTTGTACGGTGTTTTGGACGGTTTTTAAATCGTGCGGTTTTTCCCGCACGGCTAAAAACATGATGTGTGAAAGGAGCGTAAAATTTCATAATTTTCCCATATGATTAACATTGGGAAATTGATTGATTTTCAAGTTAACAGCTGTAAAGAGTAAACACCAACAAACACCGAACATCAGTGAAAGAACTATATCTACCTGTTCACACAAAAGAGGTTATGTTAAACCGCGGAGTGTAGCTGGTTAACAAACTGCATTAAGTATGCACGTGGAAAAAATTTTGAGCAAAATTGTTATTGTTTCAAAAATTGTAGAAATAACTGAGTATGGTCTCAAATTAAAGGTTTTGGCCAAAGGGACTGGGGGAAAATAACGACAAGTCAAAAGAGCTACGAGGAAATGATATATATAACGTAAAACGTCCCCCAGACGAAAATGATAAACATCACATTAACATCTCAATTACATCACAATGTGCGTTTTGATTTTATTTTAAAACGATAATCAGATGACGCCCATGAGTGAAGACAATCTTTTAATCAATTACAGTATAGCTTACTATATCACATTTTTGTGTTGCTATTGACAAGAAAACCTGCTAGAAGTGCCACTGTTTGTTCAATTATTAATACATTATATTTATGATTGGCTAATCAAGAAAATTAAATAGTTTTATTATCCATAGTGTAAACGGTGCTGAACTGTACTGAAAAAATGTAATTGTGACATTGGTGCTAATTGTTTGACACGTTATGTTATCTCATTGCTATAATAATGGCTATATTTATCAGTTATTCTCACTTACATTATGATAGGATGATTTTCACTTTCTAAAACCTATGTTTTCACTTTGAGATTCGGAGGTAAGAGATTGAGTCCAATAATTTTAAAAAATGTTAAATTTAAATTTATATTATTACATGGAATTATTTGGAAAAACAATGGTATTCTGGTAGACTCGAATTCTTGCTATTGTATCAAATTGAATAATTTGTAAAGGCATCTGACCAGGAGGCAGCCGTAAGTCACCATAGGTAGGGCCTATTAAGCCACACGAAATAGTTTAAAATTAAAATTATTACATGAAATTATTGGGCGAAACACATGCAAAACATCGGCATTCAGCTAGGGTATAATTCTTACTCTCTGAATAATTTGTAAAGGTATGCAGCTGACTGGGGGCCTCGGCCCGTCAAGTCTAAAAAATGTTTACCAAGAGTTGTCATGGAAAATAAAAAAATTTTATGTTATAAGAAATGAAATTTTTTATCAGTTTAGAAACTAAATTAATCTATTTTTAGCAACATGTAGACACTAGTAATCTTTATTTCCGTAACGGATGGTTTTTTAAGATCATATTTAGCACAAATCTTTATCAAACCAATGTTCATTTTCAGGCAAGAATTATTTTTTCCCGATGTGTATTTTTAAATGGCGGCCATTCAAAACTCTTCAACTCGAATACCTCTAATTTGGTAAATGTTATCAAACTTTTACTTGCGTATTTTCAAAATGGCTGCCATTTAAAATTTTTAAACTCAAATATTTTAAAATCTGTGAATGTTATAAAACTTTTACAAATTACAATGATGTTGACGAATTAAATTATTTCAACAATGATACCAAGTTTTTAAGGATCTGACCACAAATAACGGTTTTACTATGACTTTTCTATTACAATAATCTTAATTTGCATCAATTATGATGCAAAATCACGGTTTTTTCTGCAGAAAACTAGCAATAATTCTGTTGTTTGTTGTCAGATTCTAAGCATTGTTGTCAGGCTTTACTTGTAACAAACTTGGTATTACTGGTAATAGATATTTTAATTGTTCAAATTGTTTGTTATTTGTAAAAGTGTGATAACGCATTTATTGATTTTAAGATATTTGAGTTTACAAATTTAAAAAGGCCATTGTTTTGAAAATACAAATCGGAAAAAATGTTCTTTTCTGAAAATGGAAATTTGGTGATATAGGCTGAAACAAAATATGAAATATGAAAATATGAAAATGTGAACTTAATACTATATATAGTAGGACACATGAAGTAATACAGTAGACATTTTTACGTTAGACGGGTGTCTAGTTACTAGCAAAAACAAAATAACATTCTGACATTTAACCAAGCCAATTGGGCTACATCCTGTTTGGAGTTGGATTTCAAAATAAAATAAAGAAATTCATGATTATTCATTGTTTTTATAACTTGCATCGTAGTGGGCAGAGCCGTCCTTAGGGAATGCGAGGCCTGGAGCAAAATATTTTTGCGAGGCCTTATTTAACGGTGATTGCTGGGGAGTTGTGGGGTGTGAAACATACGACAGCATGTGTCCAAGTTATGTCTAGACGTTTTCTGACTGTCTATATATGTAATAAATTCATTACACCCCTATATCTTTGAAATTATTTGAGTTACAGAAATAAAACTTGGCACAACTATTAATTACATGGTCTCCCTGAACTCTACCCTCTCTACCCTCCTTTTCAGGTCTTATTCCTGGACCAAAGACAAGTCAAAATATCATATTTAAAATTTAGTGATTTTAATACAAATAGTCACGCATATGAGCGGGTTGCCGGTTGCCGCGCCAGCTCAACAATGGATTTCATACCAAAACTGCTCCCGGGGAAGCGGTCCGACCGTGACTAGCCTCAGTTATATCGCTCTATCTTGCTTATGTATGAACCAATTTTCACAATTTTTACATCGTTGGATTTTAAATTCAATTTTACAAAAAAACACAGAAGAACATAAACCCAGATAGCACATAAACGTAAAAAAGACGTGAAAATAACGTTTCCTTTTAACATTTTTGACGTTATTATACGTCAAGAAACGGATTTATAACGTTTTTTTCACGTGATTATAACGTGCGAGTGTCACACTTTTTTACGTTAAAAAAACGTAAAAATACTACGTGAATATAACGTTTTTGTTTCACTTAATTTTTACCTTTTTAACTTATGTTTTACTGAACATTTTACAAATTTTTTTCAAAAATTTGTAAATGAATGTTTTTTTTCTAACCAACACATTAAAAAAATGTAAATAAAGTCGATCAAAAATTTCTAACCTCCACCTGGATTTGAACCCTCAACCTTCCTATCACTGTCCTAGCGCCTTTACCCTCTCGGCCACTTCTGCTGTACTTCAGGTGGATTTTATTTACTATTTATACATTTAATACTCAACCTTCCTTGTACTTGAGAACAGATGGCTCGGTATATCTGTGCTCATGGTTTTTGTTGAGTATATTTTAAAAATTGATTTTATTCGCGTTTCGTCTCAGATCAAAAACATTATTTTTGGATCTTGATGGCGGCATACCCAGATAGCACAAAAACGTTATTTTTACGTGAAAATAACGTTTTAAATTTCATTTTTAACGTTATTTTCACGTTAAAAAAGGTGAAAATCACGTTATTATAACGTGATTATAATGTGAAAAGCGCACTCAATTTCACGTTAAAATAACGTGAAAAAAGACGTGAAAATGACGTTTTTGTTTCACTTAATTTTTACCTTTAAAACATTAGGTAAAAAAGGTAAAAAAATTTTGGTGAAAATCACGTTTTAAATTTCACGTTTTTTTACTTTCACATTTTTACGTTATTTTCACGTGAAAAAACCATATTATTTTTTACTTTTACGTTTTCACCTTTTTTCACGTGAAAAAACGTGATTTTCACATTGTGTGCTGACTGGGAACTTTGCTACCTTATATATAAGTAGTTTTTATGTAATTTAAGGTTAAAGATTTTATTGATTGGCCACCATTTTGAAAACATGAATTATAAAAAGTTGATTATTTTTTCTAGCTAGGTCTTTACTTTAAAAAACTGTGTACCGAATTTCAACTAATTACGTCAAGCCGTTCTTAAATTAAAAATTATTCTTAAAAAAATACAAAATGGTGGCAGTACAAGTACCTATGGTGGTTTGGAATTTTTAAATATGATATTTTGATTTTGGCTTGTCTTTGGTCCAGGAATAATACCCGAAAAGGAAGGTAGAGAGTTCAGAGACCCTGTATTAAGTCGCAAATGCAAGTGAATTTTTACATTTCTAACATTTACTGTTTCAAGTTTCAAGATGGAGGTAATTAAAAATGTTGAAAGCTAATTATTTTTAAAAGCTGTAAATTTCACAAACTTTTGCAAACTTACAAAAAATTGCATGATTTAATTACCGGAGTAAAAATAATAAGATTGTTAAGATAAAACAATGGATAGTGGAGAAATTAAAATCTTATTTTGAGAAAACATGGGTTTCGCTCGTAAACTTAGGCCTATGTAAATCTTTATGATTTAAAAAATGTAAAAACTTAGATTAATCCGTTGTTTTTGGTTTGATCATTACAAAACATACTTAGTTTCAACTTTTTTGTTTGCAGTTTTTAAGATATTTAGCTTTTGAAATTTTTAATGGCCGCCATTTTGCATCCATAAATGTTAGAAATGTCCAAATTCATTTGCATTTGTGCCTCAACGCACTTAACAGTTGTCCAAGTTTTAATTCCGTACCGTACCTTAAATAATTTCAAAGATATAATGGATCAATTTAAAAATCTCATACAGACAAACAGTTGAAAAACGGCTAGAGACAGGCAAAGTCGTTCATGCATGGTTTTGGCATCTGCAAGCATGGCTCGGCGGCTGCGAGGCTTGGTCCCGTCACCCCGCCCGCCGGCCGCCGCTATCAAACGATGTTTTGCGTTTGCATGCTTTTGGTCGCTACTATTACGTACTAATAAAAATCGCGTTCGTAGATTTTTAAATCACAATTATTGAACATATTGCGCGAGTAATTAAACCGATATTTAAGGTACGTATCTGTTCATCATTATATTATTTTTATTCAACATAAACGTTTATGCAACTAACTTTTTAGCGGGCAAGGCCTCGCGGCGCGAGGCCTGGAGCGGCCGCTCCACCCTAAGGACGGCACTGGTAGTGGGTTGGATCATTGGGACTTCCACGTACTCAAATGAATTAAATGCTGTAAGACTGATTTAGCATTGTTTGTTTCCAGTAACCGAATGGACTAAAGATGGTGAATATCTCGACACTTCTATTGGCGAAAAATATACAACTGGGTTTGAACTAGGATGTTACAAGTGCTATGTGTATTGTAAAGCGCAAAACCAGGATTATATTGTTGACATCATTGTTGAGGAATCTCTATTAGAAAGCTTTAAAGTTATGTCCTGCGACATATACGGTTTAAAAGACTCTATTCGTTTGGATAAAGTCGATCAATGCAAAGAACCAACAAAACAAATCTCCTTATTGTATTTGACGGAGGAAAAGAAATGCATTCGTGGAAAATATTACTACCGCCGGCTTCATAACAAAGACTCTATACTGAAAACGATGATTATTGAGAGACAGAGAGAAAACTTGGATGACAACAATGAAGACTGCAAAAAAATGCAAGTAGATGGTAAGTAAAATTACAATAACACTTTTTTTATAAGTGAAAATATTTGTCTCCGTTAGAACAAAAAGAGTACCGGTAACGAATAGAGAGAGTACCTCAATTCTCTTGCCTAAAAGAAAGATGTTCAGCTAAATGCCTCGTAGTGTTTGTACTCCCCTCTGTTTATAGTTGTCTCTGTTGTAGTGAGAAAACTCCCTCATAAAAGCAAACTACAAAGCTAATTTTCAGCGGAACTTGGTGCCCCCATCCAGATCCCCCTTAAGAATCCCATGCTTAAGGAGATTCAGAGGTTTTACATTATGGCCATCTTTTAGATTTTCCCTTTACCAGTTAATCTAATTAAGGGTGATAACTTTAGCAATATTTCATTTCAGGCAGTATTAACAACCATAAAACCATTTATTTATTCCAAGGGCTCAATGATTCGGTTAGCTAAAACTCATAAAAAAGTACGTCTCTTTGTATTAAGCATAAAAATTACAATACTGTAATAATTTTTGTTGATAGAAATATCTTATTTACTCTATAATTAAATAAGTACAATATTAATTTAGACTAGGGGACCTGAGCTTCCTCCTCAAATCATTACAACTAAACAGTATAATAGTCAATTCTATTTTTGTTTGATTAGCGTATAACTCAAAATTGATATCAAAGATAAAATTGTAAAGAAATGAAATAATACGTTGGCTATAAACTCCCAGGTAGTATTAAAGTACATATCGGCTGGGAGCCGAGTTTTTACTCATGAAACTTAAACAATTCTTCATATCAGTTACAAACAGTGTCCTAAAGTGCCAAGTACAAAAAGGCTTGTTTCTATTCAAGATGAGCTAGTTCGCTCTGCTCACTCGCCTTTCAGACTTTTTTCAATTAAGCATCAATTATTCACCTCAGCAACCAGTTAAGAAGATAGGCACTGGAGGTACTGAGGTTTGAATCTGCCAAAATACTCCGTGTCATTTTTTACCACAATCTGAACTTTCCCAACCATGTGAGTTCATTGTGCAAAAAAGCAATGTCTCGTCTGAGAGTCCTGTACAGACATAGGCATCTATTCCCCCAAGGGACGGAGCTTCAACTTATTCAAGCCTTAGTGCTCTCTGCCTTTACTTTACTGTCTTCCTATTTACGGATTCACAGAGAGTGACGCGACACGACCAGGCAACAAATTACATGGGTTTGAATGAATCGCGTTGCGTCGCTCTCTGTGTGTTCATGCACTATATATATATCGTATGGCTATCATAGCCAGCTACCAACTTTAATAATAATAATAAAATAAATAAAAGATGCTCTGCAGTGCAAAGCACCTGCGTCAGTACATTTAAAAGTGGACCGGGAACGTGCCGTTAGGATTTGGTCTGGCAGCTGGCATAGCTGAGAGATCACTTGCGTAGTAGTTCAGCTGCCAAAAATTGTTGTTCGTTTAGCACCACCTAGGGAGTGCGTGCAGCTTTAATAGAATGCTGCAGACGCGAACATCATCACCCCCCCCCCCCATGCACTAACACATGGATTCTAATTATTTAGTTAACAACTGTTTTCATAATTCTTACTAATGCTTTAGTTTTAAAATTCAAATGCAATTCTACAAATTGATTAGCTGTTTTATACTTTTACATGACCTTTATGTATCTAAAAACTTACAATCAGCAGTATTAAGTACGATAAAACAATTATTAATTATTGTTACCTTACGGTTTAATAATTTAACTAGTATACGTGTTGCTCGAAATCGAGCAATTTATTTTCATACAATGCAAATGTTACATTTAGCTCTAAATCAATGACATCCGACCAATCCAATATTGTGAATCTCTTTAATCACCAAAACTACACGTATTTACAGCTGATTTATTACAGATGTTTAAAATGCTTCATTCAATCCCAATGTTATTTAAATGAGAAATTTTGAGATTTCAATTGTGGATAGCGCCTTTATTTTCAGTCCGATTCTTATCAGTTTTTGGCGGAAACAACTACAGGCCAAGCCCTATCCAACGACACCAAAAACTTGAAAATCGGTTGAAAATTGTAGGAGGAGTTCTCAGGACAAAAAAACCCTTAGCGTATTAAATAAGTATAGATACTTTAGTAACTGGTTGCCATGTAAAACCAAGGTGTAAACTACATGTTATTAATACTGGAACACGTGGTCTGCACTTTGACAGTTTAGTCAGCTGTTTTCATTATTTCTTTCTTTTTATGTCCTATCCTATTCCTATATCCTATAATATAATACGAGTAAGATATGTTTGTATGTATGTTTGCGCACTAATCTTGAAAACGGGTCAAACGGTTTTTTCAAATTTAGTAAATAATTTAGTTTTGGTAAAATAAATAAAAGTACGAGTAATATTAAATATCTCTATGCTAGGAAAAATCGTATTTCGTTATAATATTGAATTGAAATCCCAAACATTTTAACATTGGTCTCATGGAGTTTTAAATGAAAACAAAAGGGTTGATGAAAAAAGCTGACTCAACTATTAACTTATGATACGAACCCTGTGCTGCTCCGATATTAACATGTGTTTTCCCCTTGTAACCAGTAAATGATATTAAATATAAAATAATAGGCCTTTATGAGTTTTTATAGTACTTTTTACTGGTGATTATGACTATTTAGTTAAATAGTTAAATAAAAGTAAAGAAGCTAGAAGGATTAAACAAGTAAGCAATTTGTAGAAGGGCAAAATTAATTTTAAAACAAAAGAATTAGCAACAAATAATAAAATCAGCTGTTAACAGTAGACTAGTAGAGGTAAAAATCCATGTGTTACAGTTTAAACAAAATCTCATACCAGAATGCAGCACGCTTAGGCCTACATTAAAACATCCTGAAAGGCAAATGAGCGAAGCGAACGAGGTAATGGATAATTTTTAACCCCGAAAGACTAATGCTAAATTTTTCAAACTTCAATTAAAAATTACAAGGAAACAAGATTTTTCTGGCAAAGAGACCTGTATATATAGTATTTTTGTCCCAGAACTAATTTCTTTGCAAAATTTGAAGAAAATTCTTTAATCCGTTTTTTGAGATCCGTGTGCAAACATACTTATATACATAAATACAAATTTACCTTACTTGTATTAGAGTATAAAATTATATAAAATAATGTAAAATGATTTGATTTATTATGATTTTAAAAAATAAATTTTTGGATCTATAATCTTCAAACCAAATTATTTTCTACTAAATCGACCCCAAGAAATATCGTAAAAATATTTTTAAGCATCTAAAAATACAGAAATTCCAGAAACTAGGGGTCACATGTTCAAATCTCAGTATTTTTAAATGTAAACATATGCCATGTTGTACTTCATTTTAAATGTATTGTTAAAATAAACATTTTGGTGAAATAAGAAATTAAATATCTTCAACCGTTTCAAAATGGCGGTCAATTCTTTGAAAAAGATCAATTGTTACGGTATAGTCTGTATTTCCGATTATGTTCCTGTATGTTCCGCCTCGGCTTTGCCTTCGGGCGACAACAGTTTTCCTTCAGGGAGAAAAAATTGTACTTTAGTCCCTAGAAGCACAAATAACTATTGCACTGGGCATTTTAGCACACTGCATGTAACTGATATTACTATAACGAATGTTACCGCTTGAGTATACCGAGCAAATGCATATACAGGGTGAATCTCGTAAGGTGTCCTAAATAGATTACAAACAAACGCTTTGCCCTAAAACCTTCAAACAAAAATATTTCCCACGAAATTGACCCCATGGAATGATTTTAAAATATTTTTAACGTAAAAATACAGGTTGTACCAAATACTGGAGGTCACAGGTATGAATCTTGGAAATTTCAAATACAAACATATGTCAAATTATACATCATTAAAAAGGCCTATTTGATACAAACATTTTGGTGAAAACAGAATTTAGTTATCTTTGTTCGTTCCAAAATGTCGTCCATTTTTGTAGCAAAAATCAAAATTTACGGCATACCCTGTAATTCTTTTATTATTTGTCATAAATTTCTTCTGATTTAAAATACTTATTTAAAATAAGCTAAGCTTTACAATGATATATCACAAGGTCACATTTATAAAAAAAAACAAATATTTCCTGAAGTTAATATTTAAAAAAATGTTTACATAAACAAAACTCAAAAATTTCAAGTACTAACCCATATCATTTTGTATATCATCTTAAAGCTCTCGTTGAACTGAGCAACTATGGATTTTACACTAATGCCATATCTCTTTTGGTTTTGTAGTAATAACGTAAAAATGTCATTCCACCATATAACTTGCATGTTAATTTAATGGTATGGCAAAATGGAAGAAGGACTTCCATGCTATCATGTCCTGATTAATTAACATGCAAATCATATGGGAAAATTACATTTTTACGTTATTATTACCAAACCAAAAGAGATACGGCATTAGTGTAAAATCCATAGTTGCTCAGTTCAACGAGAGCTTTAAAATTATGTACAAAATGACATGGGTTAGCATGGATTAAATTTTTGAGTTTTGTTTATGTAAACATTTTCAAAAATATTAAATTTTGGAAATTTAAGTTTTTTAATAAATGTAACCTTGTGACATATCACTGTAAAGCTTAGCTTATTTCAGATAAGTATTTTGAATCAGAATAAATTTATGACAAATAATAAAAGAATTACAGGGTATTCCGTAAATTTTGATTTTTGCTACCAAAATGGACGCATTTTGGAACGAACAAGGATAACTAAATTCTGTTTTCACCAAAATATTTTTATCAAATAGACCTTTTTATTTATGTATAATATGACATATGTTTGTATTTGAAATTTCAAAGATTTGAACCTGTGACCCCCAGTTTTTTGTACACCCTGTATTTTTACAGCGTTAAAAATATTTTTAAATCATTCCTTGAGGTCAATTTCATGGGAAATATTTTTGTTTGAAGGTTGTAGGGCGAAGCGTTTGTCTGTAATCCATTTAGGACACCTTACGAGATTCACCCTGTATAAGCATCAGGTACTTATTTATACTATAATACAAGTAAGGTTATATTTGTGTGTATGTTTGAACACGAATTTCGAAAACGGGTCAATCTATTTTCTTCAAACTTTCCAAATAAATTAGGTCTGGTATATAATTTATATGATATAAGTCTCTAATCCAGTAAAAATTGCATTTCATTATAATCTTGAATTGAAGCTCAAGAAATTTTATTATTGGTCTTGAGGAGTTTAAAATAAAAACAAAAGAGTTGATGAAAACAGCCGACTCAATTGCCTAAGCACCAACCACGTGCTCCGGTATAAACATGTGTTTCAATTGTAACCAGTAAATGAATTATAATTATAGTTAACCGTAGTTAATGATATTATATTTTGAAATAGTGCATCAGTTTTTTATAGTACTTTTACTGGTGATTATATGACTTTTTAGTTAAATAAAAGTAAAGTAGAAGGATAAAACAACTAACTATGGTAAGCAATGATACTGCAAGTAGAGTGGCAGTATCCATAGTATCAAATTTTAAAATAAAAGAATTAGCAACAAATGATAAAATCAGCTGTTTATACAGTAGAAGTAAAATCCATATTTAACAGTTCCCACCAAACTGATTCCAGAATGTAGCACTCTTAGGGCCGGTTTCTCGAAGGAAATTTAATCCTAAAATACCAAGGAATTAAATTTTATAATAAATTGCCAGAAACCTTGAAAAATCAAAAAGATATAGGCCCCTAAGTATTTTTAAGAAACATATTAAATTGATTTTGTTGGAAGAAGCACTTTATAGAATTGAAGGCTTTATGAAGAAAAAACAAATTGACTATGTATGAAGATAAAAAAAGCTAATATTATGATGAAGATTAAATAAAATAGATTATTTATTATAAGTTAATATAATTATAAATTATGTATATTTGCAATGCAATTTATTGTTGTGCAATAAAGTATTATTATTATTATTATTAAAATCAAGTTTAAACCAAAACTGTCCATATGATTAACATTGAGTTAAACTAAGTTGAAGTTAAAAGTGTTTGGAGAAACCGGCCCTTAGGCCTGCCTTAAAACATCCTGAAAAGCGATTGAGCGAAGCAAATGAGCTCGTCTTGAAAGAAACCAGCCTTTTTTAGGCTTGGTATTTTAGTAAACAGTCTGTGTGTTGGGTTCACATAAGTAAAATAAATAGAAAAATGAAAATAAAATAAATACCTTTTGCTTTTGTTGAAGGACCAGAGTTAACTGTATAACTCAAATGTAATTGATTAGAATGGTACTAAAAAAAAGAATACATTTAATTACATAAACAGTGAAATAATGGTTGAGAAAACACAAAACAAGTTATAAATTGGTGTTGGGAATTTACAAAAATAAACAACAGAGGTTTGAATAGTTAGTCATTGCATTAAAGGTTGCACAGTTAAACATTTCAATAATTCAAGTTTATTTCACTCACCGAGAGTTTTCCTTTATATTCACAGAGATCTTCCATGAGTATTGTGATGAGATTCTGACATGGTACCATGTGTCCGGGCAAAGAGTTCAGAGGGTTGTACTGTTCATGGCTATTCATTGTCCGATTTCATTTACTTCTTGAGTTGCACATTATTTACACTGAAGTTTATGCTTAAGATCACATTTGAAATACTTTTACACACAATGTCCATTTTGAGACAAGAAAAATATACATTTCATTACAAAAATCAAGAAAAGGAGGAGTCTATTCACAATAGTTCAAATTAAATTAAAAATTGTTATTGAAATATGGGGATAGAATGATTAGAGACATAAAATGAACAAGTTACATGAGTTTGTTACATAATTCAGAAAAAACTAATATTAGTTGGATGAGGTATTTCAGAAAAGGAGATTGTGTGTGTCTTTTGGGGGAAGAAAAAACAAAGTACAATAATTGAAATAAAACAGATGGAAATTATCATATGGTATTAAATTAAAAATAAAAGAAATAGAATAGAAATTTCATATGGAGTGGTTAAGTTGTATTAAGGAATAGGGAAAGGAGTATTATATAAGATACTGGTAACAAATTTTGTGATTTTCCCAGCTCTCTTTATGTTAGTTAGGGAAATGTCCAATTGTGTTCAATTGTACTGAACACTGTGACTGATATTATTTATTTATTTATTTATTTATTTATTTATTTATTTATTTATTTATTGACCATTGACAATTGTATAAATTGCATAGGTTTTTTACAGATAAATGCTACAAAAATTTTGAATCATAAGTAAAGTATTTTTAGAATTTGTCTTGAAGATAATTTTCGACACTATAATAACATTTTTCTTGAAGTAATTTCTTTAATTTCTTTTTGAACTTGAATGGGCATTTTTCATTTTTTATGTTATCTGGTGTTATATGGGCCACCATAATCAATACCAGTTGATGAAAACGGCTTACATGGGGTGATACGGCATGATGGTAGTTCTCCCATCAGAGGAGCATTACTTGTTGGTCGGACCTTGAAGCAAGTTAAACATTTATGAAGGCGAGAGCGAATCACGTTTCTTGCACAGAGTATCCACACCTTTTGTGATAGCAAACTTTGTACCAATTGTGGACCAGCATGGAGGTGATGCACATGATAATGATCAATGAGTATATTTACAACATGATGTCGTTTGGGCAAAAGAATGGGGTGGCGAGTATCAAAGGGTAAGGACGCGTGAGTCAAACGTCCGCCAACACGTATCAAACCAGTTGAATCAATGAACGGGTTTAATCGTTGAATTCTTTTAGGACAAGTACGTTGTTCAGAGAGGGATTTAAACTCGTTGGAGAATGCAGTTTGTTGCACTATAGAAAATATTTTTGTACAGGATTTGCTTATTTCTTCAGGTGTGAGGTGTCCAGTTTGACGTGACGATGAATAACGACAGTTGTGAATAAAGCGTAATAAGTAAGCCATTATGCGCGTTAGTTTAATCCAAGAAGAAAACTTAGACAGAAATGACCATTCTTCTTGAGTCGTTGTGGTTAGAACAGTTTGTGGGTCTGGTTTAAGTTCATGGCTTGATTCTAATTTTATGGGTGTGAACTTAGATGTTGGCCAGTTACTTGATGGAAGTGAAAGCCAGGAAGGACTGTTCCACCAAAGGTGATGATCAATCAAATGAGACATGAGTATGCCTCGAGAGGCACAATCAGCAGGATTGTCTCCGGAAGAAATATGATTCCATGACTCAGATGGTACCAATTCTTGTGTTTGTGATACACGGTTAGCGACGTACGTTTTTAACCTGTATGGAGGGGTTTGAAGCCACGTGAGTGCTACAGTTGAGTCAGACCATAAATATATATTGTCATTAGTTATTTCATTTGGAAACAAGGATCTGACGTGTGCTTGAAGATCTGATGGAAGCGGTGAATCCCATGATAGTCCTCTTGTCCAGATTAGTTGCATAAAGCATTTTGCCAACATAATAAATGGAACAAGGAATCCACATGGATCATAAATTTGAGCTATTGTGCTGAGTACAGAACGTTTGGTAGAAGGTTTGAGTGAAGTTGGAGTCTGATAATTATATGAAAATGCGTCATTGGCTGGAGACCATTGAAGCCCTAAAACTGAAAACTGTGGTGTTTCTGAGTTTTGTAAAAACTTTGGTGTTTCGAGATGCGTGTTGGGTAAGTTACTTAGCAGTTTAGGAGAGTTAGAAACCCATTTTCTCAGTTCAAAGCAGCCACAATTTAACAAAGAAATAAGTTGAGATTGAAGTGTTAGTGCTTCATTTTCAGTGTCCGCTCCAGATATAATATCATCCACATAAGTGTTGCTACGTAATACATTAGCTGCCTGTGGAAATTCATTACCGTGGTCATCAGCAAGCTGGTGTAAAGTTCTGATGGCTAAATAAGGAGAACTGTTCATTCCGTATGTTACTGTATTTAATTGGAAAATAGATGGGGATTGGTTGTTGTTAGATCTCCATAAAATTAATTGGAAATTACGATCATCTGGATGAACAGTAATTTGACGGTACATTTGACGAATGTCACAACAGAATACAATGTTGTGGCGACGGAACTGTAAAAGTAAGTCACAAATATTGTTTTGCAGCTTGGGTCCTGTTAAAAGAATTTCATTCAGAGAGATTCCAGAGCTAGATTTACAACTTGCGTCAAATACAGTTCGAAGCTTAGTGGTGCTACTACTTTCTTTAAGTACTCCATGATGTGGAAGAAAGTAGTGAGGTTGGGACAGGTCAATGTCATTACATTCGGACATGTGGCCAAGTGATAAATACTCATCCATGAAATCATGGTAAAGTTCTGAAAAATGAGGGTTTGATGAAAATTTGCGTTCCATGGCAGAGAGACGAAGTTGAGCAGCGGGCTTTGATTCACCGAGGGCAGTATTTGATTCTTTGAATGGTAAACGGACTATGTATCGTCCATTGATATCACGGGTATGTGTTTCAATAAAGTGTTTGTCACACATGATTTCTTCGTGCGTTTTAAAAGAACAAACAGGAGGTTCTTCTTGGGACCAAAAACGTTGTATTGACGAATGCAAATCTGCATTACTTATAGAGTGTAAGCACACATTGAGAGTAGAAGTGGGTGTGCCATGAGATGGAAAGCAAGGAGCATTGCCCATAATTACATAACCAAAATGCGTTCCTACAGCATATGGCATGTTATGACCAAGTGAAAACTGTTCTGATGTGAATATTTGGGGAAATAATGCACCTCCGAGTACAATGTCGATGCGATTAGGAACATGAAAGGTGGGATCAGCTAAGATGAATTTTTGGGTTTTGTGCCATACTTCAGGAGAAAGAGGCACACGAGGAAGATCCACAGTCAATCTGTCAAGGATTAAGGTAGGTTGATCAAAGGCAATTGTTCGACCAGACAGGGTTTTAATGTTAACAAAAACCTGTCCTTTGTTACTCGTTACATGGTGATCAATTCCAGAAAGCTGGATATTAGACTTGTGTCGAGGTATACATAAGAGATTAGCTGCATGTTCTGTCATTAAGTTGCACATACTCCCTGAATCAAGGAGAGATCGAAATATATGTGAGTAACCCCCAGGTGCACTGATTTGGACTAGTACAGTGCCTAATACCACGGTGGTGTCATTAGAGGGTGTAAATGAATCATGTTGAGTGGTAGCTGTGACTGATGTTTCGGGCTTATCTATAGAGTTGTATTTAGTTTGGTTGTTAACAGGTTTAGCATTTGAATTTCTTACAGTTAATGAGTTAGTCATATTACTAGTGTCACCATTAAAATGTAGTAACGAATGATGACGTTTACTGTTACAAGTTTTGCAACTAGATTGCGATTTGCATGATTTGGTATCGTGTGAACCTAAACAAGAAACACATTGACGACACTTCTTAACAAGTTTATATCTTTCTTGAGGCGTCAAAGTTCGAAAAACAGTACACGAGTATACTTTGTGGGTTGTCTGATTACATGCAAAACATGTGACAGGAACGTTAGCATGGGAATTTGATTGAATTGTCTCGTGGGTAGCCACCATGCTGACATTACTCTTGCGATTCTTGTTTTGAACAGTGGGTTTTGAACGTGAATTGGGAGTGCTAATTTCCATAGAGTGCATGCTTTGGGATAAAGTGGCATCCTCAACTTGCGTACATTCAATATTAAGAAAGTCCATTATTTCTTTTACCGTGGGAAGGGTATGTTTAGGGGATGAGGAAGATGTGCGAAATACTTCTAGTTTTTTCTTAAGATCTAAGTCTATCTTACGTAAGAGTACCGCAACCAGGAAAGCGTTGGAATCTTCGACCTTACATTCTAGAGCATTTAATGCTTGGGTATTTTCATTGAAAATATTTACAAATTGGCGAACACCCTGCATATGCGAGGAAGTGATTTGAGGTAAGTCTAAAACATTGTTCAGATGTAACAATTGAAGACGGCGTTTGTTATGATAGCGGTCATGTAACAGGTTGTAAGCTATCGTGTAATTTTCGGGAGTGATGCTGAGGCTGCGAATCAACGATAGCGGTTCTTTACTTAGAGCACTGAGCAGGTATTGAAAACGCATAACATCAGATAGAGAAGTGTTATTATGAATTGTGGTATCGAAAAGATTGATAAATGAAGTCCATGTGCTTAAGTCACCGGAGAACTTAGGAAGGTCAATTTTTGGTAAGCGTACTTGAGATTGACTAGAAGAAAATGATGCTTCATCAACACTGATGTTGTGGTTTACCGGTAGTTCTTCAACCGAACATAATGATTCAATATTAGACGTAATATGGATGAACAGTTCATTAATGTCGTTCTGATCTGTCATTAACTGATTAATGTCCAATGCATCATCGCCTATGGCAACAATACGCTGGAAGTTTGTTTCAAAATCTTCAGTTTTACGTTTGGTTTCGGCCAAGTAAGCATTTAACGTTTTCTTAGTGAGATTTGTTAAAGGACCGTCTTGAGAAATGATATTTCCTATTGCATCTTTAATGAAGTTAAGCCTAGTTTTGGTTATAGTAGTTAACCGCTCGTAGGTCTCAAGCTTAAAGTCTGAGTTCTTTGGAGGAGCCATATGTATATACAATAAGTAAAGGAAACACACAAATAACAGGTTTTCAGTGCTTATAACTAAAATAATTCAATTCTCTTGCTGTATTTGGGACTTTTCACAAGAGAGCTGGTACAGACACATTGTCTATTAAAGAAGGTGATAAAATGGAATTAAAGGGTAGGAGGTCAACTTCGAAAGAGAACTGATATAACCAAATCGCTAATAACAAGATCCGGTTCGTCATAGGACCAAATGTTGGGTTCACATAAGTAAAATAAATAGAAAAATGAAAATAAAATAAATACCTTTTGCTTTTGTTGAAGGACCAGAGTTAACTGTATAACTCAAATGTAATTGATTAGAATGGTACTAAAAAAAAGAATACATTTAATTACATAAACAGTGAAATAATGGTTGAGAAAACACAAAACAAGTTATAAATTGGTGTTGGGAATTTACAAAAATAAACAACAGAGGTTTGAATAGTTAGTCATTGCATTAAAGGTTGCACAGTTAAACATTTCAATAATTCAAGTTTATTTCACTCACCGAGAGTTTTCCTTTATATTCACAGAGATCTTCCATGAGTATTGTGATGAGATTCTGACATGGTACCATGTGTCCGGGCAAAGAGTTCAGAGGGTTGTACTGTTCATGGCTATTCATTGTCCGATTTCATTTACTTCTTGAGTTGCACATTATTTACACTGAAGTTTATGCTTAAGATCACATTTGAAATACTTTTACACACAATGTCCATTTTGAGACAAGAAAAATATACATTTCATTACAAAAATCAAGAAAAGGAGGAGTCTATTCACAATAGTTCAAATTAAATTAAAAATTGTTATTGAAATATGGGGATAGAATGATTAGAGACATAAAATGAACAAGTTACATGAGTTTGTTACATAATTCAGAAAAAACTAATATTAGTTGGATGAGGTATTTCAGAAAAGGAGATTGTGTGTGTCTTTTGGGGGAAGAAAAAACAAAGTACAATAATTGAAATAAAACAGATGGAAATTATCATATGGTATTAAATTAAAAATAAAAGAAATAGAATAGAAATTTCATATGGAGTGGTTAAGTTGTATTAAGGAATAGGGAAAGGAGTATTATATAAGATACTGGTAACAAATTTTGTGATTTTCCCAGCTCTCTTTATGTTAGTTAGGGAAATGTCCAATTGTGTTCAATTGTACTGAACACTGTGACTGATATTATTTATTTATTTATTTATTTATTTATTTATTTATTTATTTATTTATTTATTTATTGACCATTGACAATTGTATAAATTGCATAGGTTTTTTACAGATAAATGCTACAAAAATTTTGAATCATAAGTAAAGTATTTTTAGAATTTGTCTTGAAGATAATTTTCGACACTATAATAACATTTTTCTTGAAGTAATTTCTTTAATTTCTTTTTGAACTTGAATGGGCATTTTTCATTTTTTATGTTATCTGGTAATTTATTAAATAGTTTGGTTGCAGAAAACATATATTGATTTTGATAAAAACTTGTTCTGTGTGGTTGAATGGGAAAATTTTCAGTGGTTCTTAAATTATAATGGTTTTCTTTAATTATGTCTGTCTCTTCAATTTTTTTCATGAAATATTTAAAATAATTTAAAGATTCGTATATATAGATGCATGGTAATGTTAAAATTTTCCATTCTTCAAAAATAGGTTTGCATGATCTTCGTTTCTTTAGTCTAAATATTTGCCGAATGCTTCGTTTTTGTAATATAAATAATTGTTTCGTTCTTTTATTTTTATTTCCCCAAACAGGTATTGCATATTTTAGATGTGGGAATATAAATGCATAGTATAAGTATAATTTCATTTTTAAATTAAGAAATTTTGAAAGTCTTCTGATAATAAAAATACCTTGGCATACCTTCCTTGACACTTCATGAATATGTTTTGAATAATTTAAATTTTCATCGACGTGAAATCCTAAAAATTTAAAATTTTTATGTGATTCTATGGATTTATTTTGAATTTCCATAGAAAAATTGTTATTTTTTGTTTTGTTATGGTTTGACATTGTAAATTTAACTAGCTTTGTTTTTTCTACATTTAATTTCATCTTGTTGCGTTCAAACCAATTTATTAAATTATTTATTTCAATTTGAGTATCAATTTTAATCTTTTCTTGGGAAGGATTAAATGTGATAATAGATGTGTCATCAGCAAATAGCATCAATTTAGAAGTTGAAATAGAAATATTTATATCATTCACATATATTAAAAACAAAAGAGGTCCAAGATTTGATCCTTGTGGAACTCCTGATTTTGGTATAGCTTCTTGCGATAATATGTTACTTAATATTTGATTGGCATTTAAATTTTCAATTCTTACTTTCTGTATTCTATTTTTCAAATAGGTATCAAACCAATCATAAATTTTGCCTCTTACTCCTATATTATTTAATTTTTGAAGCAGAAGGTCATGGTCGACCATATCGAAGGCTTTTGACAGGTCAAAATATAAGCCGATTGTCTCTTGACGTTTGTCTAGCGAGTCCACTATATAATTTATATGGTTTATTATGGCATGGGTAGTTGATAGACCAGGGCGAAATCCATATTGATTGGGGTTCAAGATGCTGTATTTATTTATAAATGATTTTAATCTTTCATACATGGCTTTTTCAAAAATTTTAGAGAAAGTAGAGAGGATAGAAATAGGCCTATAATTATTTATGTCTGATTTTGAACCTTTCTTAAAAATAGGTTTTACTATTGAAATTTTTAACAATTTTGGAAATTCGCCTTCATTAAATGACGAATTTATGAGGTGTGTGAGTATGAAAGAAAATTCTTCGGCACAATTTTTGAGTAATATTGGTGATATTTCATCGTATCCTGATGTGTATTTGGATGGTAGAGATCTAATAATTTCTTTGGTTTCCATTTGACTAATCGGTTCAAGATACATTGATTTGGTGTTGAAATATCCTTGGTTTTTTTTATTATACTCCTCAATTGGCGTCTTCTTGATGGTTTTTTCAATAATTTTGGAAATGTTAGAAAAATGATTATTGAACATGTTTGCAATTTTGACAGGATCTTCTTCTAAACTTCGATTTTCTTTTATAAGGCTGTAATCATGTTCCATACTATTCTGTCTTTTCCCATTTATATTCACATTTATAATGTCCCACATTGTTTTACTTCTATTATTCGACGTTTCTAAACTTTTTAACAATGTATGGTTTTTTCACTTTTTATTGCGTTTCTATAGGTTTTTTTCAAAACTAAATATTCATTTCTAAGTGGATTTTTGGAATCGAGGTCCTTTGTTTTTAGGTAAAGTTCAAAGACTTTCTTTCTAAGATCACTAACTTCTTCACTTAATTTCATCTTCTTTTTAACTTTGTTTAAGATGATTTTCTTATAAGGGAAAGCGTTGTTAAAAAGAAATGTAATTTTTTCATGAAACATGTTATATTTTTTATTTATATCTGGTTCACAAATTATTTCTTCCCAAGACTCTTTTAGAAGTTCGGCTTTGAATTTCAGAATATTTGTTTCAGCAAAGTCCCTTATAACTTTAAATTTTTTTGGGACATTTCCTACATAATTTCCAAGCGATATTGTAGCTGCCTGTGCATGATGATCAGACATAGCCGTAATAAGAACATAGGAACATATTTTCTCCTCATCTATGTTTGTAAAGATATTGTCAATTATCGATTTTGAATTTTTAAATTCTCGAGTATAAGAATTGATCGTGTGTCTTAAACCGAATGATTGTATTAGATAGTTAAACTTCTTTGATTTTAATTTGTCCTCCAAATGATCTATATTAAAATCACCCGTTAGAATTATTTTTCTTTCATTTGTTTCAAAACGATTTAAGAGATCATTTATTGAGTCGATAAAAATATCAATATCACCTGGCGGGTGTCTGTATACTACTACGATAAGCAATTGAATTTTTCCCTTGTCTATTTTTATAGCTGAAATTTCACATGATCCTTCAGTGCAAAATTCTTTAACGTCTAGTGCAGAGAATTTCAGATCATCTTTGATAAAAATACATGAACCTCCTTTGGATAGATGAGTTCGACTAAAATTGGATGCATTTTTATATCCTTGTATTTTTATTTTTTCAAATTCGTAATCTTTAAGAAAATGCTCCGTTATACAGAGTACATCTGGTGTTTCAAGATCTAACAGAATTTCTAACTGATCTATTTTAGAGAGTAATCCTCTTATATTCTGGTGAATAAGTTTTATAGGCCTAATTGAGTTTGTTAAAATGGATTTGTTATATTTTTGGATTTTTAGATTAGAATTTATTTTTTTGTTTTCTAATTTATAAGAATCCGATGGCATGTTATTTAAGTGGGAAAATGAAAATTGTGATTTTACACCTGCGTCTCTTTTATTTAATCTAAAAAATGAATATGTTTTGAATCGGATACATCAGTACCTATTCCATTGCTTACTTTACAATCATGTTTATATAATTCTTTTAATATTAAATTAGCCAATACCTTTTTTCCAAATTTATTTAAATGTAGGCCATGTTTTGTATATAATTTCCTGTTTAGGGAATTCAGGGAAATGTACATGCTATGCGGAAATTGTTTTGTTAGTTTTTCTATTTCCTCGTTTTTCTTCATTATGTCATGATTAAGGTA
This sequence comes from Neoaliturus tenellus, assembly GCA_030545055.2. Classification (NCBI taxonomy): domain Eukaryota; kingdom Metazoa; phylum Arthropoda; class Insecta; order Hemiptera; family Cicadellidae; genus Neoaliturus; species Neoaliturus tenellus. The sequence continues at coordinate 206,204 of JAQYXR010000097.1, forward strand.
GGGTTTGTCAAATCTTTTTGGAATCCCACATATTACCAAATTAACGTCACATGTTTTCATTAGAGTCTTTTCCATGTCTTTTAAAATATTCTCAAATGACTCTTTGTTTTCGATATTATTTGTGCCACCAATAATTACTACAGTGTCATTTTTATCCAAGTCTACGGTTTCCTTTTCAATATCTTTGACTATTTCTTCCAGGCTTGCGCTAGGTTTCACAGTGTTTTTAACATTAGTATAATTAAGACTTTTGTTTAGAATCTGTCCTAAATCTCTTCCATGGCTATCACTCATCACTTTAAGAATTGGACTTTCATACTTTAACTTTTGTCTTGCATTAGTTCCTAACTTCTCTGATCTACTACCAATCAAATTAGTTGTTCTTTCCTTCGTTTTCTTTATATTATTATTTTTCTTTGGAACATATTTAGGATTAGGCCTATCTTTATTAATATCTGGATTTAGTTTATTCAGCAGAGTGAATCTATTACAAACTGGAATTAAATAATCAATTTCTAAACCATCATCATTAATTTTGTTCTTATTGTATTTGTCAACACTTTGTTTGTCTTGTTCACTTTGGGAATCAGCTAGGCTTATACAACTTTCAGATAGATCTTGATTATGTACTGGCCCTTCATAAAAGATCACTGAACGGGATTCTTTTAGTTCTTTTTCCTTTGCTTGAAGTTTTAATTCAACAACCTCCAAATCAAGCCATAACTCTTCAAGCTTACCCATCAAACTTATCTTCTTATTTGATAGTTCTTCGATTCTATCAAGCAAACTTTTGATGGTGAATAGTTCAGTGTTATCTGTTTGACACGATATAGATCTCGTGGTTAAATTTATCTCAGAGCAACTTAAACTACCATCTACAGATGGAGTCAAACTTTGATTCATTATGAGCACAGGCTCGTCTTTAGAACTCTCGAGTTGATTGTTTTTCTTGGAGAGATCATAACAAAATTCGGTGTGGTTTTCGTTCAGGACTATGATGTTGGTCATATCTTTATCAGACTTGATACATGCTTTACAGTTGAGGGTTGTACAATGCCAACAAATGTTACCATTTCGTAGTGTCAATGCCTTGAAATATTCTTGGCTGTTATGTGTTATTAACTGCTTTCCTTCATTGACCATGATTTTAAAATTTATTTATAGATATTAGTAAAGAAAATCTTGCATAAATAGCTTTAGTAAACACTTATAAACTAACTTTGAGGTTAATGAAATATAATTATAACTTTTCACAACAACTATGTTGAAATTACCGTTAATTCATACTGATAGGTAGTTTTGACATGCTAAACTTGAAAAATATCATAAAATTTGATTTAAATTAAAGTACTTACAATATTTTAAAATAATTTTAAATATAGAGATAAATTTGTTGAATTCAATGTTTTCAATTCACAGCTGATTTTTCACATCTATATATATAATACGTGATGCCCTTTTTTTGTTAACACTACTCCTCCCTTATTTCTGGACCAATTTTAAGTTTGAGGTGTCAAAAGAATGGTCTCAGTTCGTAGTTTTGCAATAAGGTCTTAGATTTTTGATATTTTAATTCTGAAGCTCATGGGAAGTCCTCAAAGTTCATTTTTTGTCCATAAGAATAACATGTGGAACAATTTATATTGAATTGCTAAATAAAACAGCTGTAGATAGTAAAACAAACAACCACATGTCAAAGGCTAGCTGTATCAGGGCTGGGGAAAACTGCTGTAATACAATAAAGTTTGTTTATATTTCTCCACAGTCCTGTAGCTAAATAGAAGCAATTGAACTAACGAATGGTACTGAAATATCAAAACAATTACATACTTTAAGGAGTGTCTATGTGTGGAACAAATAATTGTAAGTTCTACTTTTTCCTCAAAATGTATAGCTTTTGCTTGAACTTTGTACTTATATTTATTTGGGCACAAAAATAAATTTAGTAACTTAACCCCAAAAAAGTTGATTTTGCTGTACGAAAACAAGATTGTAACTTGAAATTTTTTATGTTCTTCTTGTGGATTATCAGATTGGCATTGAAACAACAACGAAAGTTAACAAAAATTAAAATAAAACACCTATGTTGCATGGGTTGTCAAACTGCTGTGAGCTTGGAAAAGGAATGTTAATTGGTGTAAATTAATTAACCTGTTTACTGTGATGCTATATCAAATCTAATGCAACAATAGTGGTTTTCTATATAGTGGTAGTGCAATATAGTGCTTTCTATAAAGAGAAATTAAACCAAAATATGAATGCCACATCAAGCCAAAATGGGCCACACCAAAAAGATGTAGCCTAGATTTTGTTAATTTTTATGAGTTCTGTCTTTAAATTCTGTAGTGCCATGGGAAGTTAAATTAAAGAGTATTTAGTCCGTTATAATTAGTAATGGTGTTGGCTTATTTACTATGTCAACTACTAACTCATACTACTAGAAAAACAGCCGCAGTGAGTGCTGCATAGCTCATACAGGACCGGCGGGGAGTTGACATAAATATTGATTGTTTGTGGTCATTTACGTTTTTTGTGTGATGAACTATGTAGATCAACATCTGTGGATTTATTCTAATTTTTTTTTATTTTTAGGCACAGGCTCAAGACAAATTGGCATAAGAACCATTACATTAATCCTAGCTAATTTGGACCTAAAATAACAATCATATCAAATCTCAAAACCCTCTCATTGGGAAGTTTGAGAATTATTATTGATGAGGATCGATTGATGGAATACCAATGTGGTGTAATCTGATTTTCACTACAATTTAATTTTCATTCAAAGTAACTCGGTAAATTACTATGGAGCAAGGTTCGATCACCAGGTACCATTGATCAGGGCCGGATTTAAGATTTTGCCGCCTGTAGGCTGTCCATTTTCTGCCGCCCCCTTCCCCCTCCAACTACTTAGGGACAGACACATACATAGTTTTTATTGTTCCTCTTTGGAGCATATTCGCCTAAAAGTACGGCACAGTGAAATATGTCTCAATATACCAAAAACTATGGCAAGTACCAAAACTTTTATGATCTGTGTATTCTTTAATTGAATAATTGTTTTAACCATGAATCATAACACAAATGATAAAAAAGTAACTTCACAGGAGCAGCTAGAACAGCGGACAGGCAAGACAGTGTAGACCCAACTGTCAGCCCAATAATAATGTTGGTTTTGTCACAAGCTACAAAACATAGTTCGAACCAAGGAATCTAAAATAAATAAAGAGAAGGTAGGGGTCAAGACATGCAACGCCATCTATGCACCAGGTGTTCTTTTGCACCTATGACCTCAACAGTAACTATTACTGGAAATGATAATGATGACGTCATAGGTGCAAAAGAACACCTGGTGCATAGAGGGCATTGCATGTCTTGACCCCTACCTTCTCTTTATTTATTTTAGATTCCTTGGTTCGAACGACTTTAAATTAAATTGAAATTTGAATTAATGAAAATTGAATTAATTTTCATCAATTACGGTAGTAAATTTACGTAGACCTGCACTTTTCTGTGTAAGTTAACTTAAATCTTACAAAAATATAAATAATAGGACATTCACCACTTGACAAAGCTAAAGAATTGGCAACAGCGCGGCGCCGCCATGACGACTTATGTTTTAAAATAAAACATAATTTTAAAAATCAACTTCATGGACTCCATAAAGTTGCCTATCAAATATTTTTTCATGGGGGAGTTTATTTTATAAAATCAAAACCATACGTATGCTATATTTTGTAGCCAATCCATTCGTCAATTCATTAAAATGTTTTAGAAAGAAGAAAGAAAATCAGTAGTTGCGAATGTAAACACTGGGAGCGCTAGTGTAGTTCCCTCCTTCTAAAGGCCTATACAAACTGCGATTGTCGTTATACAATTACCCTACATGAAAAATGTGTTACAAAAATGTTTGAAGTAAATTCATATTAAAAGAATAAATTCATTTCCATTGCTTCAAATGAATTTACTTCCAATCAGAATAATGGGCTTAAAGAAGTTTCTGTTATTAAAGTAGTAAAAATATTTTCCATTTTTTGTAAATTGCCAAAGTGCCCGCCCCTGAAATTTTGCCGCTATAGGCTCCAGCCTTTTTCAGCCTATTTAGAAATACGGCCCTGCC
>JAQYXR010000098.1:0-209714 GCA_030545055.2 Neoaliturus tenellus
CACCATTTGTTCATTTTCACATATTAATATATATCTGTATGCATGTGTCCTTGGTACTGGTAACAAGAAAACCACCAATTCTTATTAAATTGATATGGAGGTTTAAGACCAGCTCTATTTTCATAAATTCGTGAAGCAGCATGATCGGGTTATGGAAACAAGGTTTTATGAGGTTTCAAATGAATTTTTGACAATTTTGAATCTCAATTTTTTAAACTAAAGAAAATTGTTTTCTTTTAACTAAAAACATTTTAAAAGAGTTTAAAAAATCAATCTTGTTTTAAAATTTTTAGTTTGGGTTAACAGGTTACAGAGAAAAATAAAAAACAAATATTTTTCACGTTGTTCTTGTTATGAGGAATTCAAAACCCTCTATTTATTAACGCAATTCGGTGAAATTCGATATGTACATTCACTAGGTAAGGCTTAACACATATTTGCTTATAGCACTAATATAGCGGCAAACCTAAAGGCTTGTCCTCATAGGGTTTATGGCAAAAATTAAAAAGTGGGCATGGAGTGGAATTGATACAATTTGATATTTACCTTACCTAACCTAACGTAAATATACCTTTAACTTGGTAACCGTTTGTATAACAAAAGTGAAATTTTTCACGCACCACTAGGATGTCATAACACTTTAGACCAGAGGGTTTTCGAAAGTATGACTCACAAAACATCTATAATTTTTTAATGTTTTAAAATCAACCATTTATGATATTTAATAAATAGAACATTATCAATACAAAACGAAAGTACATAAAAAATCCACTGGCCTAAAGATGGCTTAGAAATTAAAGTCCATATTGAAAAAAATTACAACCATTTATCTGTAATAGTTTGTGAGAAAAAAAGAACATATGTTAACATGGTGGAGATAGGGAAATCAAAAGTAATCTGCTCCCTATAATTATTAGGCTACAATAAGATTGTGAAAAAAATCACAGTTAAGATTAAAAGTAATGTAGCTATGAAGGTGCAGAAAAAAATACAAGTAAGCTGTCAGATACATTGTACAGTATATTAGTTTTAAGTAAATTTTTTGTTTTAAGTTTCTAGCTAATTGGGTTTTTGAGAACCAAGCCGACAGTCGTATGACTGCGGCTTCAAGTGCGCGAAAATTGTATTATATACAAATATTAAGGTGGTATAACTATATGTACCTAGCAAATATTTAAATAATGTATGCAAATATAATTTGTACAGCAAAGCACTTTGGATGGGTATAAAGTTGTTTTTTTATTGCTTCATTGTGATCGTTCACGTTCCTTGTTGTTTATCAGAGGCCGTTCCAAGACCTGGAACTGTTTTTCATGACTTTGAGCGGTATTATGAACCTCGGTTGAGGGACCAAATGCATTGGTTGTTATAGAAGACACCAAATTATGTATTATTGTGGATAACAGAACACCGCTTGCGGAACGTTACCTCAATGTTTTTTATAGGGTGAAAATTGGTATCTTGTGACAACGGCACAACATGTAAATCCTTGTTCTCAAACCTCCAATTTTTTTTATAGATAAGGAAAAGATAGTTATATTTTATTTTTGCAACATTCGGATACAATTACTAATTGCACCGATTCTAACGAAGCAGCTGATTAGTTTGTTAACATGTTTAATAAAGCAATCCACGCAGCAACCAAACCAATCAACTATTCATGTAAAATCACTAATATAAACCTTGAATCGCAAAAGGGCTTTTAGTATCTATTAGGTGTAGGGGATATTATCAGTAAAAGAGTTAAAACCGCACCATTCATTAAGAATCTAATTAACTATTTACAATAAATACTTACTACAAATTACTATAAGCGATATCATGATATGTTGACAATTTAATCAAAGGATGTCAACAAAAAGTAACTTGTGATGCATCTGCATATTCTAAACAACTCAGTCGTCACGTTGGTAAATTGGCTGGGCAAAAGAAAAATTCGCTCTATTTTCTGTTTATCACTTAATGTATAATTATTTTATTGTATAATTATTATAAGTAACTTACATTCCCTCTTGCGTTATATTTTACTTGAGTTTCCCGCAACAATCTATTTTTATTAATAAAATTTGTGTTTTGTCTGTACATTGATTAGAATCTTGAAATGTTCGGTTATTTTTACTTTGTATGCATAGCATACCTCTGTCTGTCTCCATCTCTCTCTTTCTGTCCGTCACTATGTCTGTAACGCTCATGGGTAATATTTTGTTCTCTTTTCATGGGATAACGATTTTACCTAATGGTCTAATTTTTTTTTCTTTTTCATATCATAGACTAGAGTGGTGTAAATGTTCATTGCTACTTTAATTGCCTTAGCGACCTTAGGGATTCGCCCCATATTACGTCAAAGTAGCCAAGTTGTGCTATGATACCAATCTTTAATCTCTTTTCACACGACAAGGGCTTTAGTAAAATGGTATGGAAATTTTTATTACTGTTAAATGGTGCAATTCGAACAATTTTAGCCGTTCCAAAGCATCGTTCGTCAAAAAGGTTCTGCCTCATAGTAAAAGAAATATTGAATGTTAATCTTATGGGAGTATTCGAATCTACCTTTGAGTTGAATTATACAGTTTGTCATTTTCACCACTTAAAATGACAACACTTAAAATGTTAAATACTGACTCATTCATATTAAACCCTTTAACTTTTGACTAGCCTAAATACGGTGAGTTAAGTCAACTACTTCTGGGTTATAAATATGAATATTAAAATACTTTATGCATATTGTTACACAATTAGTATTGTCGCTTAAAACTTAAGCATTGATTAGTTTTGAATTTAGATTTAATGTTGTACATGCGTCTGTAGATAGCTTTCATGGGTAGAACAAGTTATGCAGGTATGTGGCTGTCATCACATCCAATCAAGGATTCAATATTATATTTCATAATAATCTATAATATTTTTTAAAAAAATATGAGTTTTCTTGATAGAGTTTATTCTCATATGACTATAAAGTAAATCACTATACGAATTTAAATGTTAAATCAAACTGCAACAAAAACATTAATGGAAATAGCTTCTTACCTAAATGAGAAACGTATGTAACAAGAGTTTGACAAATGTACCTGGGAACTATTAAGCATAAAAACTTGATATCTAGATATGTTGGAATAAACCAACTGAATGTGATCTATTGAATTTGTGAAGCCATTGATATGATTTGTTTCAATAAACTTTACACACACACTCCGCGTTAAGAGCGGGTATAGGCTACATAGCTAGTCAGATTATAAACATATTTAATAGAAAAGTTATACGAAAGTTTTGTACTAGAAAATATATTCAGGTTTGTTTAGATGTTTAAGCTAACTTTAAAGCGGAGTTTCTTAAACTTTTAATACTTGTTTCCTATGATAAATACGCAGTTTTTAAACCCAAGACTTTTACAAACACAATACGAATATTACAAACTGAATCCAAACCTTGGATTTAAGGTCCCATACTTAGTTTTTTTTCCCTAAAATCATTATATGTTTTTATTAAAACGAAAATTTATTATGTTTTTATAACAACAGAAATAAGATTGTTGTTCGCTATACTCTTAAAACACTAAACCGACCGTGTCATAGTTTAATAACTGCTGGTCAAAGGCTGTCTAATTAAATAATGTACCTAAACTTGACAAAATTAAAATGCACGGCTCAGCTTGTTGGGTTGGATAAATAATATTCCAAAACAACTTCAATATATTTCTCATTGAATTCTTTGAAAGGTAAATTATTAAATGAAACAGACTTGTGCAACGTGAATGACAAACGTACATCTGCCACGTCTACTTTGGGAGATTTCTGGAACTATTATATGCAGATTTAGTGCATAAATTACCGGCACATCTGCCGACAGAGCTTTATACACCCTCGCACGCCGTCTACAACCTATACCAATAGCTGTCCCTATAAAATCAGCCATCTAACCGTCGTTCTCCATTTGTTCGCCAAATCTCATACGGTAAACACCGTTTTAATGAGTATTACCTCTGTACACAATAGTACAACTGTACTTGTTTGAACTTACGTTCATTTCTGCTAGTTTCGTTTAGCACGCTATCAGTCTCTATATATTCGGACACACTTGCGTCCACCGACCGACCATATACGCTCTGACTAGTTGGACAGTACACGTCTCCCCTTGGGTATTATCTTGGCTCCGCAAACGTTACAGCAACAAATTTTACGCCCAAAACACATATTAGAGAAACAATTTGACTCCACTGTTTCCAGGCCGCGTACTACATTGGCTAAGCTTAAGAAACACTTCAGTTTTCACCAGTTGTATTGTGCAAGACCTGACCTTTGCAGCATTTTGTTCTACTGATATTATTTTACAGACTGTCTTAACTGACATGCTAAAAAGGATCGACGTTTCGATCTTGTTACACCTGTTGGCGATCCTGCCCGACTATTCTTATTCACGTTATTAGCTAGTTTATATGACCGCTCCTCCTTCAATATGTGTTTTATTCTGCTCTATAATCTTGAACTATAGGACAACTAAAAGCTCGTTATTAATACAAAACTCTAGATACACAGCGTAAGATCCACCTGTGCAATCGCCAAATGTAAGTAAGAGTACTCATCCGCGGGACATTTCTCGTACTCCTATGGCTGATGACCAACCCGTACAGAATAATTAAAACTAACTTCTGCGGCTACCGATACTTTTCTTAAACTATCTATCTACTTCTCTCTCTCTCTTATGGAACCTTCCCCGTCGCGGTCATATGTCGGCTAACTTTTAAAGAGTACGCGTCTCCTCACACAAGTATTATCATGGCTCCGAACACTTTACAGCTGAAACTTTACGCACAAAACACATTTTACAGAAACAATCTAACTCCACGGTTTCAACAGCTTCTAGCCATTGATTTTATATACTGTATGGGCAACATTTTTGGGTTTTACACACTTTTTATAGTATAACCCCCCAGCATTTCATTTCTTATGTTTGTAGCGGATAGCATAAGTTGGTAACAATGCGGGGAAATTTGGGGAATTCATGGGGATATTTTGGGGTTTACCTGGGGATTGGTACCCCTGCATCCTTTTCCCGTACTTTTCCACCCAGTGCTACACTCTGTCGGATTTAAGGTAAACTAGGTGCAGCCACACGTGCTACGATCTGTTGGATAAAGTGAGAACTAAACGCGCCCCTAGTACACTCTAGTGGACAAACCGCGAACCCTTACGCCGGCCGTCGCCACAGACTATCTGACACATTTGCAATCGCCAATTGTAATTCCACTTAGTCGTGCACGGGACATTTCCTGCACACCTGCAAGTGATACACTTTACAACCGTCTAGTATTGTACTTACTGCTGCAATACAGTATTTACCTGTACAATTGGCAATTGTAATCCTACTTCATCGTGCACGGGACATTTCTTGCACACCTGCAGGTGATACACTTTACAACCGTCTACTATTACAGTTCTAACCCCACTTTATTATCCACGGAACATTACTTGCGATCCTGCACCTGAATAATTAGTTACATTCTGCGGCTACCGATACTTTTCTTAAGCTATCTATCTTTTTCTCTCCAGCAAAATAACTGAGCTACACTCTGTCGGGTTTAAGGTAAACTAGGTGCAGCCACACGTGCTACGATCTGTTGGATAAAGTGAAAACTAAACGCGCCCCTAGTACACTCTGGTGGACAAACCGCGAACCCTTACGCCGGCCGTCGCCACAGGCTATCTGACACATTTCCACCGCCTCCCGACAACTACCTCGGTGGCGCAGGGGTAAGGCGCCGGCTTCACACGCCGGCGGGCCGGGTTCGAATCCCACCCTCGCCACTGGTCAATTTTGTTCTTAAACCCTAACCGCTACAACCTTCCCCGTCGACGATCCGCAAACGAATGCGCTCCCGAAACTCCATCCCCTCCTGTAAACCCTCCCTCCCCTCCCCATCCCTCCCTCGCCCCCATGGACAGCTGCCACGTTCGAACCCACACCTGCCACTTCCAACCGCTGACCTTGAACTGGGCCAGGAGTGGCCAAAAGACACTACTATCGTAGTAATTAAAGGGGAAAACGAAATTATAATTTATGTTCATCTGATTTAAAATGAATAAATATTTGAATTGACTAAAACTGAAGGATAAAATGAAGAATGATTGGGTGACATAATTCGGTTTCCTACTGTGGTAAGGGTATCATCTAGGCTTTACGAAATGTTACATAGGTTTCAGTGGTTAATAAAAATATAGATGTAATTGGTATTAATTTGGTTAAAAGTGAAAATTTTATAAATCACGCGAAACAAAGGGTATAAAAGGAGGGGTTATTTAGGTAACATTGTTCACACTTCAACCATTGTGATGTGAAGGTCATCCTTTCTATACGGAAGTGCAAATTGTAATAACTAAGGTACAAAAACATAAAAATTTTAATAAAAAGTGGTAAAAAGTTGTCAAACAAGAGTATCCGAGGTTATAAAAGGAGGTGTAATTTGTGGTTCCGCCATTTATTCTCCAACCATTGTGGAGAGCATATCATCTGTGCTTTACGGATACGAAGTTAAGTTATAAATAAAGTAGCGAAGGGTATAAATGAGGTGTTAAAACAGCCCTCAGCATTAGTATTCTTTGAGACTCCAAAGAGGCAACATCTCAGAAGACTCAGAAAGCGAAGTTAGTGCAAGGTTATAAGGAAGGTAGAAGAGGTTATAAATATCGGGTGGTAAAACATCCCTGGACTAGTATTCTTAAAGACTTCGGAGAGCTTTCATCTCAGAAGACGAATCAGCGCAATTTATAAATTGTGTAGAAGAGGATATTAAGAGAGGAGGTTCTATTTCTTAACTCAATCAAAACACTTTTAAGTCCAATAAAGTGCGAATGATATTCTTACCACACGGTCACCAAGATGTCCATGCTCTGAACTTAATTTGTATTCATACAATCAATTTCTTCTACATCAAAATTCTTACTCTTGATGTTGATCAAGCACCAATGACCTGAAATACATATATCAACAGTTATACCATGTTGGAATCCATTTATTTTTATGATTTTAATTTATATTTGAGTTTCACCTTTTATCTTCATGCTACCCAAATGATTGAAGACTTAATGTCTCTAGTAACTCTTTATACATCTTATGTAAATTTATATTTGCTGCTTTTACCTCACATAGACTTTTACTTTAATCACTAAAACTTCCAATGTATATACATCTCTTACTTTAATCGTAACACTTTAAACCTCCGTTCGTAGTTTAAAATATTTTATTGAATTTATTTGACGTCAAAACAAATTTATGATTCTTCCCTTATTAACCCCTCCGGTACAATCTAAGGATAGGGTAGATAGGTGTTAGAATGTAAAAATTAAATGAAACAGTCGTCTTTAAAATTGTTTAATTATTATCTACAGTTTTTATTTAGTTTTTAACATTTTACCCCTTTTTTCCACCATACCCCAAAAAGGGTAAAGTAAATGGGGATTGAATATGTAATATAAGTAAAATATAAATTTTTAAAATTGTTTGACTATTTGTAAAAATACTTCACCGCTTTTAGGCTATACCTCAAGAATGAAAGAGTTAATAAAACTTTAAGAGTTGAATACGATGGGAATTTTATATAATAATATTTGTAATTTACGATATAAAAATAATACTTTTCACATATTCTCACTCATTTTAGACAAAGGTAATAATAGTGATATGGTAAATGTCCCAATATGAACAAAAAGCCTTGATTCCCATTTATGTTAGAAGAAGGAAACTTTTGCTTAAAGTTTATGTAAAGCTAAAGTATTATGATATAATTAATTTTGCCGAAGTACAATTTTCAAATAAAATTAATGTACTAAATAAAAACAATCATTTTGACAGTCTTTTAACATAGATAAGTAGGGGAAACCAGTTTACTTATTAAAAAATACCCACAATCATGACAAACTATTGACCTAAATATTTTAACACCTTTTTGAGAATGAAAAGTAACATTTTCGTAATAATCAATATTAATAAAAGATTGTTTCTCTGCATCAATGACTTTAATGTTAAATATTCCTAATCTAGTTACACTATATGAAATGTAGCTGTGGCTATTTCTCTGCATCAATGACTATAATGTGCGATTCACATAATCAACGGTAACCCTGTATTAAAAGTGCTGCTATACTATGTTATATACATCAATTGATAATGTTAAATATTCCTAATTATACTATTTGAAATGTGCCTGATTCTATACTATATATTATACATTGATGCATTTTACGTTAAATATACTAATGCATATACAATATAAAATTCATTGGTCACTATACTATACACAATATATCAATGAATATATTGTTAAATATACACGATCATATGTTATACTATATGAAATTTATAAGCAGCTATTCTGTGAATTAATGACAATAAAGTTAAATATACATGATCAACAGTCACATTATATGAAATGTAGGAGCCAATGAATATAATGATAAATATACATTATCAAGGTTTACACTATATAAAATGTACCCAAGGCTATACAATATGATATGCAGCTATATTTATAATGTTAAATATTCTTAATCTAGTTATACTATAATCTTAAAATGAATCAATGGATGTAATGTAACATGAACATAATCAACGGTTACACTATATAAAATGATATAATAAACATCAATAACTATATTGTTAAATATTCCTATTCTAGTTATACTATATAATACCCCCGTCGCAGCAGACCTGCGTACTCAGCGAATTTCCAATGGAATTTTAGATTATTTACTTTCCCCATAAAAACACCATAGGATCGAGTATGTAGGTTTGCTGCCATGGGGCGTTGTTAGAAAATCTAAGTTAATCAATAAATTGGTGAATGTAAACACAAAATTGTATCAAGCTCTGACAATTTTTATTTTCCCCATAAACCCCATGGGGGTGAGTATGTAGGTTTGCCGCCATATGGGTTTTGTAAGCAAGTATAAATTAAACCCTATCTAGATAATGTACATACCAAATTTGACTAAGTTATGTCAAAAAATAAGTAATATATAGGGTTTTCTTGATTTCCCATAAGAATAACATGGAAAACACATTTTTGGATTTTCTCCGTAACCATTTAAGCTAAGTTAAAAATTCAAAATACCAAATTGTTTGTTTTTTTAAGCTCTTTCGAATGGTTTTAGTTAAAATTCATGAATTTTTAAAATTGAGGTCCAAAAATGCCAAAAACCCAATTTTGACCCCTTTGAAACCCCATAAAACCCCGTTCCCATAACCCGACAATGCTGGTTTGCGAACTCATGAAAATAGACCTGGTTTTACACCTTCATACCAAATTTGATCAAAATCGGAGGTCCGCTTCAAAAGTTATCGGTACCACGGACACATATATATATATATATATATATATAGATATATATATATATATACATATATATGAAAATGAACGAACGGTGTTTTTGGCTTCTAGGGACCTCAAAATGAAAAAGTAAAGTGGTCCCGGGCTTAGGTCTTACCATGGCTACTACCGTAATAGCGTATTCCCTATAGGGAAATTCGCTAAAATGTACCAAAGGCTATACTATATAATATGCATTGATGACTTTTACGCTAAATATACATGATCAATACTTATACTATATGAAATCCATTCACCGCAAGACCATACACAATATATCAATGAATAAAATGTTAAATATGCATTAATAAACGATATATACGATAACAGTTCATCATGTATATTTTACATTTTAGTCATTGATACATTATATTTTATATAGTTGCGGTCGCATGTAATATAGTGTAACTGGTCATGAGCAATTGGAATTATAGTTATTATTGCATATTTTGTAGTATAGCTGTTGGTATATTTCTACTAATATACCAACTTTTGATGGTACCAACTACTAATGGTATATGACTTTTAAATTGTGTATTCTATGTATTTCATTATATATATTTTGGACATTATATTTATGTAATGTTTTTAATATCATAGAAAAGGGTATATTTCATATAGTATAACAGTTTATCATGTATATGTTACATTACAGTCATTGATGCAGATAATATCCGCTAATAAATTTCATGTAGTATGACCGTTGATATAGTAAACGCATTGATCGCGTATATTAAAAATAAAGTCATAAATGCATAGTACATAGTTTAGTATTGGGCACATTTCATATAGTATAACCAGATTAGGAATATTGAACATTATAGTCATTGATATATATTATATATTATAGCCGCATTTTCATTTTATATAGTGTAACCATTGATTTTGCACATTATACATTGTATCCATTGATGCAGAGAAATAGCCACAGGTACGTTCCATATAGTATAACCGTTGATCATGTATATTTATCATTATATTCTTTGTTTCCATAATTTCACATGGTATGATTGTGGATCATTTATATTTAACATTTTGGTCATTGATGCAGAGAATAGCCACTGATAAGTTATATATAGTATAAACGTTGATCATGTATATTCAACATTATATTCATTGATAAATTTTGTATAGGATAGCGGCGAATGCATTTCATAAGGTTTAAACATTGATCGTACATTTTCAACGTAAAAGTCTGCAATGCAAAATATAAAGCATAGCCCTGCATCAACGCACAATATTTAGTATGGTATTAAGCACATTTCATATGATATAAAAAAATTAGGAATATTTAACATTATAGACATTAATGTATACAATATATTAGAGGAGCATTTTCATTTTATATAGTGTAACCGTTGATTATGTACATTTTACATTATAGTCATTGATGCAGAGAAATAGCCACAGGTACATTTCATATTGCATAACCGCTGATCATGTATATCTATCATTATATTCATTGGCTCCTACATTTCATATATTGTGACTGTAGATCATGTATAATTAAAACCATAGTCATTGATGCAGAGAATAGCCGCTGAAAAATTTCATGTAGTATGACCATTGATATAGTAAACGCATTGATCGCGTATATTAAACGTAAAGTCATAAATGCATAATACATAGTATAATATTGGGCACATTTCATATAGTATAACCAGATTAGGAATTTTGAACATTATAGTCATTGATGTATAGTATATATTATAGCCGCATTTTCATTTTATATAGTGTAACCATTGATTTTGCACATTATACATTATATCCATTGATGCGGAAAAATAGCCACAGGTACGTTCCATATAGTATAACCATTGATCATGTATATTTATCATTACATTATTTGTTTCCATCATTTCATATGCAATGAGTGTGGATTATTTGTATTTAAAATTTTAGTCATTGATGCAGAGAATAATCGCTTATAAATTATATATATCAAAAACGTTGATAATGTTTATTTAACATTATATTCATTGATATTTTGTATAGTATAGAGGCGAATGCATTTCATATAGTATAAGCATTGATTGCGTATATTTAATGGAAAGTCATCAATGTATAATATGTAGTATAGCCTTGGGCACATTTCATATAGTATAACCAGATTAGGAATATTGAAAATTAAAGTCATTGATGTACATTATATAGTATAGTCGCATTTTCATTTTATATGGTGTAACCGTTGATTACGTTCATAATACATTATAACTATCGAAGGAGAGAAATAGCCACAGGTATGTTTTGTACAGTATAACAGTTGATCATATTTATTTAACATTATTTTCTTTGTTTTCATCATTTTATGTGGTATGATTGTGGATCATTTATATTTAACATTATAGTCATTGATGCTGAGAATAACCACAATAAATTTCATATAGTATAACCGATGATCAGGTTTATTTAACATTATATTCATTAATATTTTGTATAGTATAGTGGCGAATGCATTTCATATTGTATAAGCATTCATCGCGTATATTTAACGTAAAGTCATCAATGCATAATATATAGTATAGCCTTGGGCACATTTCATATAGTATAACTAAACTAGGAATATTGAAAATTATAGTCATCGATGTATATTATATAGTATAGCTGCATTTTCATTATATATAGTGCAACCGTTGATTATGTACATTTTACATTATAGTCATTGATAAATATTATATAGTATAGCCACATTCATATTCATAGTATATTCATTGGCACCTACATTTCATATAGTATGACTGTGGATCATGTATATTTAACATTATAGTCATTGATTCAGAGAATAGCCGCTGATAAGTTGTATATAGTATAACCATTGGTACTTTATTTTTTACTTTTTTTATTGATGCATATTATATAGTACAGCTACGGGTTCATTACATAAATAGTAACCATTGATTTTGTGTATTAAACATTACGGTCATTAATACATATGTTATAATATCGCCGCAATTTCATTTTATATAGTGTAACCTTGAACTATATCATATATACCAATATCACATATACACCAATGACTCACATTACATTGAAACATATATGGTCAATGTTTATGGTTTTATTTATGAACTTTGTCTACGCATTCACTATATAAAGAGAATCTATTTATTAACTATTTCACGTTTATTAATGACTATAATGTTAGAATATCATGGTTGCATGAAAAAAGAAATTGCCAAGCAGTAAATGTTGGAAAACCCGCCAAATCCTTTTGTAAATTTTCAGTTCATCTAACCTAAAATATTTATATAACGCTATTATTATTTTGACCAATGGAACATATACTACATTATCCGTTGAAGTTAGATATTTGGATGATACCTCATTATATTATTTTGTAGGTGAAATAAATTAAACTAATTCTAAAACCTGAAATAAAACGAAAATTGTGTGATACCTAATCTAAGGCTTAATGAATCTACTTTCATTGCAAATCTTCAATCAAATTTCATTCAAAAAGGCGATATCTAGTAAATAAATGTTCATGTTGTTGGAGAACATCTACATATAATCTCCTAATGTAATATTTTAATGGGAATAACAAATTTCGGATGATTTAATTACTTACCACGAATGCAAGGCGTAGGTAAATCGTTCTGATCTCCTACATGAAGTAGATGAACTGAAAATTCACAAAGGATTTAGCGGTTTTTCCAATATTTATTGCTTGGCAATTTCTTTTTTCATGCAACCATGATATTCTAACATTATAGTCATTAATAAACGTGAAATAGTAAAGAAATGGTCACCCTTTATATAGTGAATGCGTAGACAAAGTTCATAAATAGAACCATAAACATTGACCATATATGTTTCAATGTAATGTGAGGTGACATATATGATATAATTCACGGTTACACTATATAAAATGAAATTGCGGCGATACTATAACATATGTATTAATGGCTGTGATGTGTAATACACAAAATCAATGGTTACTATTTATGTAATGAACCCGCAGCTGTACTATATAATATGCATCAATAAAAATAATGTAAAAAATAAAGTACCAATGGTTATACTATATACAACTTATCAGCGGCTATGAATCAATGACTATAATGTTAAATATACATGATCCACAGTCATACTATATGAAATGTAGGAGCCAATGAATATACTATGAATATGAAAGCGGCTATACTATATAATATACACCAATGACTATAATGTAAAATGAACATAATCAACGATTGCACTATATATAATGAAAATGCAGCTATACTATATAATATACACTATACTATACTATATGAAATGTGATCGAAGCTATAATATATATTATGCATCGATGACTTTACGTTAAATATACGCGATCAATGCTTATACAATATGAAATGCAATCGCCACTATACTATACAAAATATTAATGAATATAATGTTAAATAAACATGATCAACGGTTATACTATATGAAATTTATCGTGGTTATTCTCAGCATCAATGACTAAAATGTTAAATATAAATGATCCACAATCATACCACATGAAATGATGGAAACAAAGAATATAATGATAATTATACATGATCATCGGTTATACTATATAGAAGGTACCTGTGGCTATTTCTCTGCATCAATGGATATAATGTATAATGTGCAAAAACAATGGTTACACTATATAGAATGAAAATGTAGCTATAATATATTATATACATCAATGACTGTAATGTTCAATATACCTAATCTGGTAATACTATATGAAATGTGCCCAAGGCTATACTACATATTATACATTTATGACTTTACGTTTTATATACGCGATCAATGCGTTTACTATATCAACGGTCATACTACATGAAATTTATTAGCGGATATTATTTTCATCAATGACTGTAATGTAACATATACATGATAAAGTGTTATACTATATGAAATATACCTTTTTCTATGATATTAAAAACATGACATAAATATAATGTCCAAAATATATATAATGAAATACATAGAATACACAATATTAAAAGTCATATACCATTAGTAGTTGGTACCATCAAAAGTTGGTATATTAGTAGAAATATACCAACAGCTATACTACAAAATGTGTAACAATAATTATAATATCAATTGCTCATGACCAGTTACACTATATTACATGCGACCGCAACTATATAAAATATAATGTATCAATGACTAAAATGTAAAATATACATGATGAACTGTTATCGTACATATCGTTTATTAATGTATATTTAACATTTTATTCATTGATATATTTTGTATGGTATAGCGGTGAATGGATTTCATATAGTATAAGCATTGATCATGTATATTTACCGTAAAAGTCATCAATGCACATTATATAGTATAGCCTTTGGTACATTTTATATAGTATAACTAGAATATGGAATATTTAACAATATAGTTATTGATGTTTATTATATCATTTTATATAGTGTAACCGTTAATTATGTTCATATTACATTACATCCATTGATTCATTTTAAGATTATAGTATAACTAGATTAAGAATATTTAACATTATAAATATAGCTGCATATCATATTGTATAGCCTTGGGTACATATTATATAGTGTAAAACTTGACAATGTATTTTTATCATTATATTAATTGGCTCCTACATTTCATATAATGTGACTGTTGATCATGTAAATTTAACTTTATTGTTATTGATTCACAGCAGCCTATAAATTTCTTATAGTATAACATTTGATCATGTATATTCAACAATATATTCATTGATATATTGAGTATAGTGTAGTGACCAATGAATTTCATATAGTATATGCATTAGTGTGTATATTTAACGTAAAATGCATCAATGTATAATATATAGTATAGAATCAGGCACATTTCAAATAGTATAATTAGGAATATTTAACATTATCAATTGATGTATATAATATAGTATAGCAGCACTTTTAATACAGGGTTACTGTTGATTATGTGAATTGCACATTATAGTCATTGATGCAGAGAAATAGCCACAGCTACATTTCATATAGCATAACTAGATTAGGAATATTTAATATTAATGTCATTGATGCAGAGAATAGCCGCTGATATATATCATAACCCTTGATATGTATATCATAACCGTTGATTATGTATATTCAACAATATAGTCATTGATATATTTTATAATATACTGATACATCAATAGTATAGTGAAGAATGAATTTCTTATAGTATAAGCATTAACCGTCTATATTTAATGTAGAAGTCATCAATGCATAAAATATAGAATAGAATCGGGCACGTTTCAAATGGTATAAGTAGATTAGGAATATTTGACACTATCCATTGATGTATATAATATAGTATTGCAGCAATTTCATATAGTATAACCGTTGATCACGTATATTAATAATTATATTCATTGTTTCCTACATTTCATATAGTACGTCTGAGGATCATGTATAACATTACAGTCATTGATGCCGAGAATAGCCACAGATTAATTTCGTATAGTAAAACCGTTGATCATGTTTACATAACATTATATTCATTGATATTTTGTACAGTATAACGATAAATGCATATCATATAGTATAAGCATTGATCACGTATATTTAACGAAAGCCATTAATGCAAAATATGTAGTATAGCCTCAGGCACATTTCATATAGTATAACAAGATTTGGAATATATAACATTATAGTCATTGATGAATATTATATAGTATGGCAGCATTTAATTTTTTTATAGTATAACCGTTGATTATGTAGATTTTGTAATTGAGTCAGAGAAATAGCCATAGGTACATTTCATTTTGTATAACCGTTGATCATGTATATTTATAATTTTATTTATTTTCTCCTACATTTCATATAGGTTGACTCTGGATCACGTATATTGTATTATTGTAATTGATGGAGAGATTAGCCACTGATAAATTACCATAGTATAACCGTTAATCATGTTTACTTAACATTATATTCATTGATATTTTGTACAGTATAGCGGCGAATGCATTTCATATAGTATAAGAATTGATCACGTATATTTAACGTAAAGCCATCAATGTATAGTATATAGTATAGGGCACATTTCATAAAGTATAACTAGATTAGGAATATGTAACATTATAGTCATTGATAAATGTTATATTATTAAAACAGCATGTTATTTTTTTATAGTATAACCGTTAATTTTGTACATTTAACATATAGTATAACCGTTGATCATTTATATTTATCATTTTATTCATTGGCTCCTACATTACATATAGGATGACTCTGGATCATGTAAATTAAACATTATTGTAATTGCTGTAGAGATTAGCCGCTGATAAATTACATATAGTATAACCGTTGATCATGTTTACTTGACATTATATTCATCGATATTGTGTATAGTATAGCGGCGAATGCATTTCATATAGTATAAGAATTGGTCACGTATATTTAACGTAAGCCATAATGCATAGTATATAGAATAGCCTTGGGAACATTTCATAGAGTATAACGAGATTTGGAATATTTAACATTATAGTCATTGATGTATATTATATAGTACAGCAGCATTTTCATTTTATATCGTATAACAGTTGATTATGTAAATTTTACATTATAGTCATTGATGCATTGAAATAGTTACAGGTACATTTCATATAGTATAACCATTGATCATGTATATGGCAATGTATATGGAGGCATTGATGATTATATTCATTGCCTCCTACTTTTCATATAGTATTAGTGTGGATCATGTTTACTTAACATTACATTTATTGATTTTTTGTATAGCATAGCGGCGAATGCATTTCGTATAGTATAAGCATTGATCACGTATAGTTAACGCCAGGCCATCAATGCATAGTATATAGTATAGCCTTGGGCACATTTCATAGAGTATAACTAGATTAGGAATATGTATTATTATAGTCATTGATATATGTTATATGGGAAGCAGCATTTTAATTTTTTATAGTATAACCGTTAATTTTGTACATTTAAAATTATAGTTACTAATGCAGAGAAACAGCCACAAGTACATTTCACATAGTATAACCGTAGATTATGTATATTTATCATTATAGTAATTGATACAGGGAATAGCCGCTGATAAATTTCATATAGAATAACCGTTAATCATGTTTATTTAACATAATATTCATTGATATTTTGTATGGTACAATGGCGAATTTATTTCATATAGGATAAACGTTGATCGCGTGTCATCAACCTAAAGTCATCAATGCATAATTTATAGTATGGCCTTGGGCAAATTTTACATAGTATAACTAGATTAGGAATATTTAACATTATAGTCATTGATGCGTATTATATAGTATAGCAGCATTTTCATTTTATATAGTATAACCGTTGAGTATGTACATTTTACATCACATTCACTAATGCAGAGAAATAGCCGCAGTTATATTTCATATAGTATAACCGTTGATCATGTACATTTATCATTATGTTCATTGGTTCCTACATTCCATATAGTATGACCGTGGATCATGTAAATTTTACATTATAGTCATTAATGCAGAGAATAGCCGCAATTTCATTTTATATAGACTAACCGTTGATCAGGTTTATTTAACATTATATTCATTGATATTTTGTACAGTATAGTGGCGAATGCATTTCATATAGTATAAACGTTGATGGCGTATATTTAACGTAAAGTCATCAATGCATAGTTTACATTATAGCCTTGGGCAAATTTTACATAGTATAACTAGATTAGGAATATTTAACATTATAGTCATTGATGCGTATTATATAGTATAGCAGCATTTTCATTTTATATAGTATAACCGTTGAGTATGTACATTTTACATCACATTCACTAATGCAGAGAAATAGCCGCAGTTATATTTCATATAGTATAACCGTTGATCATGTACATTTATCATAATGTTCATTGGTTCCTACATTCCATATAGTATGACCGTGGATCATGTAAATTTTACATTATAGTCATTAATGCAGAGAATAGCCGCAATTTCATTTTATATAGACTAACCGTTGATCATGTTTATTTAACATTATATTCATTGATATTTTGTATAGTATAGTGGCGAATGCATTTCATATAGTATAAACGTTTATGGCGTATATTTAACGTAAAATCATCAATGAATAGTTTACATTATAGCCTTGGGCAAATTTTACATAGTATAACTAGATTAGGACTATTTAACATTATAGTCATTGATGCATATTATATAGTATAGCAGCATTTTCATTTTATATATTATAACCGTTGAGTATGTACATTTTACATCACATTTACTAATGCAGAGAAATAGCCGCAGTTATATTTCATATAGTATAACCGTAGATCATGTACATTTATCATTATGTTCATTAGTTCCTACATTTCATATAGTATGACCGTGGATCATGTAAATTTTACATTATAGTCATTGATGCAGAGAATAGCCGCAATTTCATTTTATATAGACTAACCGTTGATAATGTTTATTTAACATTATATTCATTGATATTTTGTATAGTATAGTGGCGAATGCATTTCATATAGTATAAACGTTGATGGCGTATATTTAACGTAAAGTCATCAATGCATAGTTTACATTATAGCCTTGGGCAAATTTTACATAGTATAACTAGATTAGGAATATTTAACATTATAGTCATTGATGTGTATTACA
This sequence comes from Neoaliturus tenellus, assembly GCA_030545055.2. Taxonomy (NCBI): domain Eukaryota; kingdom Metazoa; phylum Arthropoda; class Insecta; order Hemiptera; family Cicadellidae; genus Neoaliturus; species Neoaliturus tenellus. The sequence continues at coordinate 18,945 of JAQYXR010000098.1, forward strand.
TAGTATAGCAGCATTTTCATTTTATATAGTATAACCGTTGAGTATGTACATTTTCCATTACATTCACAAATGCAGAGAAATAGCCGCAGTTATATTTAATATAGTATAACCGCTGATCAAGTAAATTTTACATTATAGTCATTGATGCAGAGAATAGCCGCAATTTCATTTTATATAGTATAACCGTTGATCATATATATTTCATATCATATCCAGTGATAAATTATATGTTGTACAGCTACAGTTACATTTTATATAGTATAACCATTGATACTTTTTTTACATTATATTCATTGATGCATATTATATAGTATAGCAACATCTCCATTTTATATAGGATAACCATTGATTATATTTATTTTACATTATAGTCATTTATGTATATTATATAGTATAACCGCAATATCATATTATATAGTGTAACCGTTGATCATGTATATTTCATATCATATCCATTGATACATTTTATATAGTATAGTCATAGATACATTTATGTAGCATAGCCGCCGAAACAGAAAAAAAAACACCTAGTTTCTTCCCCTCAGTCACAAGGCACCAGCAGATAATGGACTCATCCACCTAGTCTTCTTTGGGCGAGAACAACCGCCATTTAAAAAAATGGACGTGGCCCAAATCAGTTCTCAACCAATCAGAGAAGAGGGGGGCGTGGCCTATACCAGATCTCGACCAATCAGAGAAGAGGAGGCGGGGCCTATGCCAGCTGTCGGCCAATCAGAGAAGAGGGGGCGGGGCCTATGCCAGCTCTCGACCAATCAGAGCGAGTCTTCTCGGGGCGTCGGTGAACATACCTCTTTCGTCTACTACTGGTCTCAGTTCGTAGTTTTGCAATAAGGTTTTAGATTTTTGATATTTTAATTCTGAAGCCCACGGGAAGCCTTCAAAGTTCATTTTTTGTCTATAAGATTAACATGGGGAACAATTTATATTGAATTGCTAAATAAAACAGCTGTTGATAGTTAAACAAATAAACACATATGTTAAAAGCTGAATAGAAGCAAATTGAACTGGTACTGAAATATCAACACAATTTCATACAAGGAGTGTCTGTCTATTGTGTGGAATAAATTGTGTGTTTTACCTTTTTCTTGAAATATAGCAGGTAGATTTTGCTTGAATTTGGGAGGCATATTTATGTGTATTTGGGCAAAAAATTAGTAACTTAACCCCAGAAAAATGTATTCTCCTGTGCAAGAACAAGTTTGGAAATTAACATTTTCGACGTGGTTCTTATGGGTTAGTAGATTGGTATTGAAATAACAACGAACGTTAACAAAAAATTAAAATATAACACCTAATTTTTGCGCATGAGTTTTCAAACTGCTGTGAACTAGGCAAAGGGATAGTTGGTTGTTGGTGTAAATTTAATAACGTGTTTACTGTGATACTGTAACAAATTTAATGCAGAATGCTACGCATATTAAAATACCTGTTTAAAAGAGACAAATAAAAGTTTTTATACCCCCAGTATTGATACCAAGCTTATTGCAAAAGTGGTTTGTATAAAGAGAACTTTTAACCAAAATATGAATGTCACATCAAACTAAAATGGGCCACACCAATAAAGATGTAGATTTTCTTAATTTTTGTAATTTCTTTAAATTCTGTAATGCCATGGAAAGTTAAGCTAAAGATAATTTAGTCAGTTATAAATAGTAATAGTGTTGGCTTTTCACTGTTGCGACTACTAACTCTCATATATTACTAGAAAAAAACAGCCGCAGTGAGTGCTGCATAGCCTATACAGGACCGGGGAATTGTAATGAAATTTTTATTTTTATTCTGTTGTCATTACGTTTTTTGTGTGATGAACTATCTAGATCCAACATCTGTGAATTTATTCTACATTTTATAGGACTTTTTAGGCAGAGGCTCTAAGACAAATCGTCTTAATAATCATCACGTAGGCCTAATGCTAACTAATTTAGACCTAAAAGAACAATTACCAAATCTCAAGACTATCACATTGGGAAGTTGGAGAATTATTGATGAAGATCGATCGATCGATGAAATATCAATATGGTGTTTACTGATTTTCACTAGAGTTTAATTTTCATTCAAAGAAACTCGGTAAATTACCATGGTGCAAGGTTTGATCACCAGGTACTCGATAAATGCAGCGCATTGCGCTGCACGGGCCCCCTAGTGATTATTATTTATGGTTTAGTAATAATTAAATTCAATTCGCAACAACATTTCTTTAGCATTAAAAACTAATTTCGGTGTTAAAATTTAAATTAATGCATAGTGAACTATTTACATTTTATAAATTGCTGTGTTTATATATACTTACACGTTTTTTATCCTTCAATTATTTATTTATACTTTTAATGCTTCGAGAGAGTTTAATTTATGGAGTTGAAATGTTCATTTGTAATAAACAATCACAGATCTTACCCACTATCTCAACCAATTTCATGGATCATTTAAGGTCAATTTAAAGTTTGACTCGGTTATCTTGCCAGATTGAATCTGGAAAACTTTTAAATCTTATAATGTTACTGACTAATGAATAGTAAGGTGTAGCATATAAAAAATAGCACTTTGGGGCAGGAATTTGATCGTTAAACTTATATATTTCTTTTTCAGTTATAGTACATTATCCTACGATCAAGATCCTAAAAAAGATTATTATTATTATTCGGTCGTTTGCTCCACTAACTCGAACACGTCGAGCTTGTTCGCTCTTTGTAGTATTTTAAAGATTCGCCTGAGTATGCTGCACCTTCATATTAATTTGTTGTATCACATGTTGAAATTGTAACACGTGGGCTTGACTCCTTCATCAGCTGGTTGCCTTATGACGATTTATTTTTATTTTATTTGACTCTTTTACTTTATTTATCAAAACAATCATATTCATCAGTGTAAAGTACTGTTGAAGCAAGGTGTATAAATAAGAAGAAGAGGTGTGTGCATAGTCAGCTGGTGTGACGTAGTTGGGCTCACCGCTAGCGCTCCGAGCGGCCGTGAAACACATTAAACTCATGTTGTTTACTTTTGTGTTTACAAATAAACTTTTGTCAAGTAAATGTTTTGTTTTCTTAACCGCAATACCAAATTATTCCGTGTTTGGTTGCAAAATAAATCCCGAGACAGTGATACACGGATTAAATCAGTTTTACAGATTTCCTGTCAGAATATTGCCAAAATAGGTCGAAGTTTTCCAACAGAACAAAACAGTTTTATAGGACGTTGAGAAATGGAGGAATGTTTCAACTTCAACGAAAGCCACGGATGTTCATTGAAACAGTAAGAGGGATCGTTGGCGAAGTTCTCAAAAGCATGCTGGAAGCTGGAAAATGCGTTATTGATTAATGCTGTTCCCAAAAGAAGTTTTAAAGGCACTTCATGTGCAGAACTCATATAAGAATATGTTATATATGATATGGCTTTTAGTGTAGGATGATAAGCAATTAACTGACAGTTATCCTCGTCTAAAAGGCCTGCACTTTTTATGCAAGTGGACCAACGGCTTATTGATACTTCAGAACCAAGGAGAATAAAGAACTGAATAAAAAAATTGAGATGGTGACTGCGGCGTTAGAAAAATCCTCGTAAAAATTGAAAAAATAAGCTTATTACATACTTTTATTTTAGAAAATGTTTGAGTGTTTATTTATCGAATTGACCTTAATCATTAAAAGTGTATAGTTGAGTGGGACTGTACTTTAATTATTAAATCTTTTTATTTATCAAATACATGTGTCTTGATTTATCCCTAAAACTCTTTAAAAATTTACGAAGAAACTTCATTTTCCGAGGTTACAAAGGAGGTTTAAAAAATTTATTAACCTCCAATGTCGGTATATTGAAGAATTAGATACAAAATGCTTACAGTATTTGATTTTGGCAAGTTTTCCCTTGGTATGAATCCATTGCAGAGTAGTCACAGAGAGAACAATCGAACGCGTAGTGATATTTGTTTTGAGATAATGATATAAAACATCAGTCATTAAAGTCCGTATATACTTAATAAATAAGTACTCTATTTAATTTTAAGTCAGCGATGGACCCTGGTGCATATCATAAGGCAAATTTCATTTATTGGTAATGAAGAAACTGACGATTACTAGGCTATACATGCATGGGTCTATTTCAATATGTCCGTTTATAAATATAGCCTACATTATATAGGCTATAGAAAAGCCTACAGCTTGAATTCCAAAACAGGTTAAATTAAAAAAGCAAGGTTGAATTCTAAAATCGATAACATTATCATATTTACGTGTCATTTACGGGGTTTGAATGAGTTTTTAAAAGGTGATAAGTTTGAGATCGGCATACAACGGCGAGAGGATATGGGTAGGGCCTATGATTAGAGTGCGTATGAGTGATTAAAGAGTCAACTTTGCTTTTTCATAGTAATCAATCAGAATATGCTAGATCTTCTGAGTTCTTGTAGGCCGTTTCAAGCATTAGAGTGCAGGGTCAGCTCGAAAAAATGACAAAAATAACGTTAAATAAATATAACTAAAGCAACATCGGCTATATATTAGTTTATGTCATAAGTTTCATTCTTGTTGGATTTCATGTAGTCAAAAAATGGTTCATTCTACAATCGTGCTAAATAATTTGTTAAACCAATATTTGAGGATACATACTTAATTCAAATTAAATTATCCTACTAGCTAATGTGGGTCATTTGTGAAAAACATAAAATTTAAATTGCATAGATTGACTAAAATAGTTTATATATAATATATTTATTAAATAATTCAAGAGTTAACAAATCAAGAAAATAGTTAGGGCCTACTGAATGTATGTTCCAAGTACGTGCATAGTTCATTCTGCATAACTGTATATCGTAAGCACAAAAATAATTTGTACATCATATGATAGTACAACATGAAAATAAAATTAGGCAAAAGTTTAATACGTTGGCTTGCCACTCGCGGCGCTAGCGGTGAGCCCAACTACGTCACACCAGCTGGCTATGCACACACCTCTTCTTTTTATTTATACACCTTGCTGTTGAAGACCAGAAAATTTTTTTACAATAGTTTATGACTGGCTGAAATGCCAAACTACATTTTTAAACTTAAACGCGTGGTCTGTACTTTGCCACTTGAGTCAGGGTTTTTCAGCTTCTTTTTTTTAACTGAAAAAAACTAATGTTAAAATAGTTTGAGTATAAATTGAATATATAGGCTATATTATTTTTAACCAAGGACTAAGATCTTTACAAAGTTCGGGGACAAACTTTAAAAGTGTTTTCAAGATCAGTGTACATAAATATACAAACAAATACCTTACTAGTATTCGATAAGAACTCCGTAAGCAAATGTATTCATTTTATACAGACGATTTACTTACGCAACATTTATGTTGTATTGTTCATTAAAAACGACCAACCGATAGTTTCAAACTACATTATGGACATAAAAAAAATAAAACATTCTATACGGGGGAATTTTTGATGTCGTAGGACGAAATGCTTCAAGTAGAATATTAGTTTTACTGTTGCTGTCCTTCTGGAATAGTCAATTAACATTTTTACTCCGTAAAGTTGGCAAAACTGGCGATCAGCTGACGTTAAACTGATGACGTAATTACTTTGCCCGCTCCTCCTCTTGGCTTACTTCCGAAAGCCACAACTTCGCGTAGACATTTTATACCTTTATTTAAAAAAACTGTTAGTGATTTAGAAGATAAAAAATAAAATGGTTTGGTTGATAGCTTTATTTATTAGGGATCTAAAAATGCTGTCATTGGTTTGTTTCTCTTCGTAAATACACTAAGCCTATGGAGTATTTTACAGTATACAATACTTTCAAAGTACTATCAAATTCGTTAGATCAAATAGGACGGTATTGGGAAAAAACCAATGCAAACTTTTCCATATGTTTTTTTTTACGGATTGATTAATATTTTTATAGGTGTTTTTTTATGTACGGTACATGTTTAGCCTACTACTTTACTTATTTATGTGAGTTGGTTAAACGTTGACAGTAAGACTAACCACGTAAAAATGATAGTACAAGGTTATATAAAAAACTAGCAAACAGCCCTTCAAAAATGACGGGTAATTTTTATGATGATTATTCATGCATATGGTGATTTACAAGTCTGAATGTAATTTATGAAACATAATTCATAACATAATACATAGCTAAATTACTGTTAATCTATAAACACACTTTACTCCTGACGACATACTTTAATGTTTCCATTTCTTTAGCAATGTGAACAATATATAGTTATATAACAATAATGGTTTATAAGTTAATAAATAGTTTACTGTCAAATGATTTTAAAATATAGTAGGCCTTATTGGACTTATCTATTGAAAACCCCTAAGATAATAAAGTTTTTCAACCATCTTTTCTCTTATTCTATTCCAGTTATTTTACAATTTATTGGTATAGTTAATTTCGCTGCCTCAGGGTCCAATTTAATTTCCCAGTGTGGATTTTGTAGGGGGCCTATTCAATTTGATAAACACTCAGATTCATCAATCTGACTAAGTGTTTCTTTAGTCTCTGGCAATAATCACTTTTGCCTCTTTAATTAAGTTTGTAGATCCATGCTAACGTCCCCATTAAGTATTGGTACCGCACCACCACCGCTGAGCAACAGATCCTGAGCTCTTCCACAGGACTTATGAAATCTAATTGAACCTTGCTTTCAAGTTCTGACTTGAGTTTATCATGTAATGGTAGAAGTACATCCCTGGGCGTACTATGTGCTACTGGACGTGCATTGTCCTCTAAGTCTCTCAATCATATAGTAGGTTTTTACAGTCATTAAAACACTATTTAAAATGTTTTTTCTTTGTCTTTTGTTTGCACTTTATTCCATATCCTTTTTATTCATGATATTTCTTCGAGACCTTCTTGTATATTTCATTACTTGTTTATTCATAGTACATAGTTCTGCATCTTTACATTTTTGTACTTCATTTTTTATATCAGTGAGAAAAAACTAATTGTTAAACATGTAAAAGCATAAGCCTACATTATAATTTTAAGAATCTAAATTACGTAGTTATATAAAAAAATAAAAGTGTTAAAATACCATGGTGAGTATTTACAATCAACAGATTAACTTATGTTTTTGTTTATTTTTCAGAATATAAACCTCTTTATTTGATGGTCTAGATATAAAACATATATGCAAACAAATATTAATATAAATTATAAGTTTTAATAAATACATAAAATCAATCATCTAGGTTATAATCAGCGAGCACCTGTGCTCGCTGGTTATAATAGGTAAACTTTCTTTATAGTATATCACACAAAATTTGGTCCAAGCACCAGCTGTTAAAAATTTATTTTACTGCTTTAAAATAACTGCAACCTTAGTGTCTTGTTTAATTTGTTATCTGTCAATGAGAATTAAAGTTGTCTGTCAAAAACTACCTTGTAAATCAGCAGTGGTATAAAATTTAATTGCAGGATTTGAATCACCTGGAGCAGTAAACAAATCGACAAATTGACGTCTTAGATTGGTCTAAATAAGGTCTAATTTTCATTTTACGGAGTTATAAAGCATTTTCCAAGGGATTCCATATTTTTCCTATCATATAGGGTCGATAAGAAATCCATAGACACCAAAGCGACCACGATCCGTTTAGTAGTTTTCTCTCTAGACCCTTAAATGCACTCTTTTATTATATAAGATGTAAGTAAAAAGGATGATCATGCGTATTTGTTAAAACGTAAGCTTTCTTAACGCACTAAAACTGGGAAGGGAGGATTATAAATTAATTTTAGTATTAAACAGCATATTTTGACTAAGACATAATAAAATACATAATAAAGAGAAACACAAAAAATCATTTTCTTTTAAAGTTGAGGTTTCCTCAAAAGTATTGAAGATTGTTTCTGTTTTTATTAAAAGAAAATATGAATTATGTCGCTGATAACAACTGTAGGCCTAATTGTGTGTTTTTACAAACTGTAACTGATAAACAAAATTGTGCACAGTTTATATATGTTTTCTATTATTGCATTTTATTATATACAGTATAACTTATTTTATTTTTATTAACACCTAACACTCCGATTAAACACAAACAACAAGGGTAAGAAACGTGAAATGGCTTTTTAAGTGCTACGTTTAAAAATGTCTCGAGAACATTTTTAAAACGTATTATTAAGTGAAAGGATCGAGTTAAAGTTTAAATGTTGTAAGACTCTCAAGATGATATAATAGTATTCCAATATTAATCTAGTATATTTAAGATTGTATACTGAATGTAGTCATATTTTTAATTTGTTAAATCAACTTGTTAAACTCGACCAGTTTTATTTTATTTTTAAGCTTGTTCACTGAAGCATGAAATTTCAAAGAGGGCTTCTTAGCTTTTATTTTCTCCAATATGAAAATCTAACACATAATACGGTTTACGTAGTTTTAACTTGAAGCCTTAGTTGCTGTCATAGTTAGTTAGGCACGGGTGTGGAATATTCTAGTTCAGCAGTAACAAAGAGAATGTTTATGTGCAGTACGGTCGCCCGTTTGGCTAAGATGTTGTTGAGGCCAGCTTCATAATGTATAATGTGACCTCGTAATGGGAATGTAAAGGGGAACTCGTGCTGCTTGCTGGTGTAAACTTGCTTCCTCCAACTACCGTGTGTAAAAAATAGTTCAATAAATTAATGATACCTTAGTTTTTGTTCAAATTTCATCGCTACAAAGATGCAAAAGATATATATTGAAACGTTGGATGTGTGAGTAGCTTTACGAAACCTTGAAACATTAGCAGGTAGTTAGCTATTGTGAAACCATCATAATCTTTCTGGTGCACATATTAGCGGATTTCCCCATAGGGAATACGCTATTACGGTAGTATCCATAGTAAGACCTATGCCCGGGACCATGTAATTTTTTTTCATTTTGAGGGCCCCAGAAGCCATAAATACCAATCGTTCATTTCCATACATATGTACAGTATATATGGGTGTCCAGCTTCCACCTTTACAAACTTTTCCAGGTTATTAAGCATGCCAAAACAAACAGAAAAATCATATAAACATATGTCCCAAAATGCTTTTTTAAACCGCTAGCCCCCATTTTGTTTTGTACACTTAAGAATTTTTATTTCCTTAACGATTTTTTGTATTAAATTTATAGTTTGCATGTACTGTACCTTAATCACACAAAAACTCATGTTCAGAAAAATTTATTATTTTTTCAATGAATATTTTCAAAATGGAGGCCATTTAAAATTTTTTAACTCAAATATCTTAAAAACGGTAAATTTTATAAAAATGTTACACGAGACAAAAAAGTTGACAAATTAAATTATCTATACATTGATACCGAGTTTGTGAGGATCTGACAACAACTAACGGAGTTATTGAGATTTTTCTCTTAAAATAACCTAAATTGGCATTAATCATAGTGCAAAATCAGTGTTTTTCTGCAGAAAAACCACTATAACTCCATTATTTATTGTCATATCCTTAAAAACTTGGTATCAATGTTTAGATAATTTAATTTGTCAACTCTTTTGTCTCATGTAAAGTTTTTATAAAATTTACCGTTTTTGATATATTTGAGTTTTAAAATTTTAAATGGCCGCCATCTTTAAAGTATACATTGAGAAAAAATAACATTTTTTCTGAAAATGAGTATTGGTGTGACTAAGGTACATACCAAATATAAACTCAATAGGCTACAACAACTCACTACGGAAATAAAAAATTTTAAGTGTAAAAACAAAATGGCGGCTAGCGGCTTAACGGAGCATTAGGACTATGTTTATATGATTTTTCTGGTTGTTTTGGCATGCTTAATAACCTGGAAAAGTTTGTAAAGGTTTTACGCTGGAAGTTTGTAAAGGTTTTACGCATCTGTAAAGGTTTTTAAGCCTTTACGCTGGACACCCTGTATAGTTGTGTGTCCGGGGTACTGATAACTTTTGATATGAAGGGGACCTCCGATTTTAATGAATTCTCACGAAGTTGTTTATAAGTATGTACAAACGTTTGTAAACACTATCGTAACAATTATGGTAACGGTTCTATTTGGCTAAAAAATATGGTTTTTAAAAACGATTTTTAAAAAATCATGAAATATTAGCTCTACTTTATAAATCAAAAATAGAAAATAGTTAAGCTGCATTAGTAACAGTTTAGTCTTTCATAAATATTACGTATCGCGCTCCACCATTTTCTAGAATACGTGATAAAAGTTCCATAATGTATACTGCCCTTTTGGGGCGAATGTAAAATACATGACAACGTGCATGATAATAAGTAGACGAGTATTTCATGCTCTGATCAGTGTTCAAGCATTATAAAAAAATCCTTTTAAAACAGCCGTCCCGTATGCTGCTAATTTGCAATAAAATCTAATTATATTTCGATGAAGATTCATAAAACTACACAATTCTTTACAAAAGTAAAATTTCTCTCGAGTATGTTCCTATTGAACCCATTTCTTAGTTTTTATATTGCAGTAAAACAACAGGTGATGTGTATAATTTAACTTGGAAAGGCTTTTATCAAGTGGACATAGGAAGGCACTTAGTATCCGGTTGATGTTAGTCGAAGATTAAACCATTTTAGTGAAACGCAGAAAGACGTAAATTAGTAGTTTAGTGATTGGACAAGCTTTCTAATTTTAGAGGTAGTCATTTATTTAGTTAATTAATCACAACAAACAATTTTTCATTGACTGTTTTAATGAAGCTGTTTTAAAAACCACACAACCAAGTAGTAATATGAATGTCTATGTACAAAAACTTGCTCATGGTATTAACTACCATAGATTCTAATAAAAACCTAAAATTCTTAATTAAGGCTTTGTACCAATAATAAAAATTGACATTTTAGAAGCAGTAAATTTAAATAATTTCCCCTTTTTTAATTTGGCACAAAACATAACTAAAGAATCTTAAAAAAAATTCTACTTGCTTTTTGGTTAGGGGTATGTATATATCGTATGGCTAAATTAGCTAGCAACCAGGTTTTACGAATAGGGTTTTTCGTACGCTAGGGGTTAGGGGTAGGGGTAACTTTATATTTTAAAAATGCAACAACTCGTATAATTGCAAAGAGCTCTTAGAAAACGAATGCCACAAACCAGACAAATGGAAAATCCTTGAACAATAAGAAGCGATCAAACTTTGCGTTGAAATTCAATAGAAAAAATAAAAAAAAAAAATTAAAAAAACACATTAATATTTGTTATATTTAACACTGTATGATTCTGTTCTAGGTAAATTGTTCAAAATGGAATGAATTTTTGTTTTGTGTTTATCTACGCCAGTGGCATTTTTAACGTTTTGACGGGGAACGGTCCAAACCCCCCCGTTTGGATTTAATGATGTATGATATAAAAGAACCGTATGATTTTTTTATACTTCCGCTTAGGGACGTTCCCAAAAGGAAGCATCAAATATTACTTTAACGTAATATATACAATAATTTAAAGGTATTTTATTATGAGAAATTTTAAACAAACAAGATCTTAAAATCTTTGAATACGGTATAAGTTATTTCAATTTTCTATTTTCTATGTGATTTTGAAATAAAAATGTTGATCGCCTTCTATCTTTGAGCAGACTATCAATTTTAATTGCTATTTGCAGCTTTGGTTTCCGTTTTATAAACTTTTTACTTCCGTTTTATAAATGCCAAACCCCAAAAGGGGGTTGAAAATATGTGGAACAAAAACTCTCGAACTTGAGCTCAACAATTTTACAACAGAATGTTTTTATCTCATTTAATTTTTTTATACAATTTGTTTTCATACATAATGTACACGCTGTATTATGTTGATCACTGCTGATGAAGTTCTCAGGTTGTGGCAGGTCGATGATCCACCTGATGGCACAGCGCCCTTGCTAATTGGGCTAAACCGAACGACCCGGTTGCGGTAGGACCAATTAGTGCGGGTGATTAGAGGACTTGACACAGCGGCCCGCCCAATTATACCTCCACAGCAGTGGCTAAACACTGCTTAACATTTAACACTGAGATGATAAAACTAATCATTTTCTGCAAAATATATTGAACATGATACAAATGTTCGTCATTTTAAAAATAAGATCCCATTTTAAAGTCCCATCTTAACAGGTTTCTAAAGTAGCTAAAAGTTAACAAAGCAATAAATGTTTTATTTTTTTGTGTTATATCATGTTTTCTTTATTTCTGTATCAACCGTCTTTATGACATTAAAAATCTACATCTTCTTTGTTAGTGAAGCTTTCCCTACAATGGGAGATGACACATCTATCATTTCAGACAGTGTGAGATTGGTTGAATACGAACATATATTTGCAATTTAAGCATTTCACTGGTGGTTTTGCCCATGCATCTTTACCAGTTTTTCGACATGCCTTGTCCATTAGAAGGCCACAACAAGAGTATTGTGAAATACTCACCACCACATCTTCTCAAAGTGGTTTCATTCTTCACTAGTATTATCTTACTCATTCTAAAAGCAAATCGTATTTGGTTAGTAACAGATAATTATTGTATAAAATTTCAATAGTTATAATATATTGCGCGATTTAAATTAATAATTCTTTCACTGTTGAAAACATTAATTTGCGTCATGGCAGAAAAAAATATCGCAAGGGTAAATTGTATGTTTTAACTTAACTCTGATTAATAGTGAAATTATTGCTTTAGAACGTACATAAGTTTTTTTTTATAATTTTTGTTTTTACTTTTATAATTTAGCTTTTATACTTTGTTAAAAAAAACCAATAGTTTCTTATTCTTAATATGCACATTTTAAATTAATTTATCCAAATGTTTGATGATGTAGGCTAGATTTTTCTGTTAGTCATATTAAAATAATAATGACGATTTTTCTTACGTCTTTAACGGTACATATCCAAATTAACATTTATTACAAATATGATCTTTGAATAATTGTTTTAATATTGTTGCCGAATAAAGATATTCTAAGACTGCATTTGGAGATAAGACTTTAACTCATTGTATGTAAATATTATATCGTTCATTTTTAAATTATATAGGTCCTATATCGAGAAAGGATGGAAAAATCTATTACAACTAAACGGCCATAACTGCATATTTTCATCGGTAACGAAAGAGATATGAGAATTTTCTAAATAGTCACCCAAATCTCTTCCTTGTACGTACTTTGCATAAACTGAAGACCCAGTTGTAAATGAAGCCAATAAACGGGGAAATACGCTACTGTATTACCTAGATACAAAATGAAAAAAAAGTTACAGCTATAATGAGTATTCTTATAAACTTTTTTATAAAGCTATAGTGCCTGGCTTATAAACTTTTACACAAAATTAAATCTTTTAAAATATTTTATAAATAATTATAGGTTCAAAAGTAAACAATTATTGGAGCTTGAAGAGCTTTACAGACAATAATCACAAGTGCATTGCTTTGTCCCACACAGTAATGTTTAGCCCACACATTACACCGCACATTGGGATACCGTATGTGATGTGTGGGTGCACAAGGGCGTCCAATTTTTGGATTTCAGACAAAAATATTGTCCTTTGATGCATTAAACAACAAACTAAATGAAAGTAGTATGTGGTTAACATTGCATGTGTCATGTCTACTACTAAGATATTTACCGTTTTTCTGTTGTATTTAATGTAAAAGTGGAGTTTTGTCAGTTGGTGTGAAAAATAAATAAAATAAATAAATCAAGCTTGTATTGTTTTATATTTATTTGTAGGGTATACAAACCTAATATGTACAATTAGTTATTACAATTAGTTGTAAGCAGTTGGATCAAGCCTTGCTTTAAAGCCTTCCTCGTCAGAACTGGTAATGTCCTGACCATTACATCTGACCTCTCTACATAGAGAGGACAGTTATGATATAACATACTGTGTCAAGATTTTAGGTACCTACTAAGTAGTTCCTTGGTCTTCGGATGAAGATTCAAGAGATTCCAGAGATCCCCATTAAAATTTGAAAGGTTTGACCCATTTTCTAAAAAGAGTTTGTAACCTCCTCTTAAAAAATTCTCTGTCGTAAATACAAGTATATGGCATTGTGTAAGACTAAAATAATACTCATTTAACGTGCTACTCTGTTAACTGTGGTTACAACATATGTAAAATGTTCAGACTTTCACCATTGAACTATTTTTTTTTAAATAAATATTGGCAGGACTTGGAAGAATAGAGTTTAATGTACTAACACAGAAATAATGTATACTACTTAAAAAAAAGAAATCGATATCATATTTTTCTTTAACTGAACTTGTTGAAGTTAATATTAAACTTGTTCCTTAGTGTCGCTATACTGTATAAGCGAAATCTTTATAAAGACGTTGTTGGATGATTTTCTCCAGCCCCATTGTTCGGAAAACTTAATAAAATTGCCAGATCTCTTTATCTTCTCAAACTATCGGAAAAGCAAATTAAATTATCATTGGATATTAGCATTAGAAAAAATAATTAGTTTCGTTTGTGTTCTAAGTAAATTTTTTATTTTTAATACAACTTAATGTTTAGATAAACATAACATTCAGATACATAAGTTACTTTAAAAATCAAAAGCAAATAAAGTTAATTCTGTTTCAAATATTTATTTTTATTTTTTTGTGTGTTATTATTCTGAAATCGGGCGATAGGTGGCCATTTGGTAATTTGGCCATATATATTGGTTAACATTTTATGTCTAATGCGAAAAGTAAAAAAAAAAATAAAACCTTAAAAACTGTTACTGGAATTATTTTGTTGATTTATATTTTAACTGTAATCATTATTTGAGAGTTGCTTTTGAATTTAATACTTATATTATAGTGGTGCACTCAATTAAAATTGGACACTTAATGTGATACAAAACAGATTTTTTTAATAATAGGTAATTTTAATGATTTATTTATTTGCAACTAATAGAAATATTTCTACTAATATTCACGCCTCACTTGAAAAGGGTATATCAGCATTTAAATCAGATATGCAATGTTTCCTAACCAGGTCTGTATTGGCATCGTTACTAACGGATCGCGGTGGGGTATAGCCTAATGAGAGTCTGAGGTTACCTGATCAAAACCTGGCACAACCTGATCTGGACAAATAACAATAAAATCATCATAATCTACAAAAACTTTAAACAAATATTCTCAAACTTAAAATTATTTTTATAGTTATTAAGAGTGGGTCTCTCAGAAGGCCGAGAAAAAGATAAAGACTTATGCTTTTGGATTTATTTACTTTTTTATTCAATACGAATCTACAACGGTTCAAAGTTGATCTACTTTAAACCATTATAGCTTAGCATGGATTCAAAATTGAAAAACCCATAACAGCAAATGAAAGAGTCCAAGGATTTATCTTATATTTTAATATCTTTCTCCCTTTTATTGGGCAATAATCATCATAGTGCACTAAATAAATAAGTAAATGCACCAAATGTGGGCGAGACACTGCACGATGAATTTTTGACTCGCGAGACCCCTAATACTGACAACCGAAAGCTACCGGCAGCCGTTGAAACTGCTGGGCGCGCCGACTATGGATTTGGTCTACGAATCACATAGGCCTACATTCTGCGGTAAAACATCCTTTCTCTCAATCATTTTCCAGAGTCTTTGGTCTCACACGTGCTGAAGTGCAGCAGCTTTACTTTGGCTAGTGTTTTATACCGAATACTAGTTGTGAATCTTGCATTGGGTACAGCACACGAAGTAGCTATAAAACGTGGCAAGTCTTTTGACCGTCCAATATGGCAATTCCCCCTCCCTCATAATCCATTCATGTTCTGGACAGCGGGGGTTGATGTCATCCGGAGGACATAAAAATTCCTATCTGAGGAACATGAATGGAAAGTCTTATCGTTGGCCATTTGAGGGCTGAGCGGACCACATGTTTGAGCTTGCCAATGAGTTGTTACAGGAACACTGGCGTTGGCCCTCTGAGTGGTCAATCAGCCATCTGCTGCCCCATTTCTCACCCTTTCTCTTACATCAGTATCCTGTCCTTCCAGAGGCTTGCGCAAAATTCCCGTTAGAGGCAGCTATTTGACCGGAGTCTCCTTATCCCTCAGCAACAACAAACAACAAAAACTGAATACTACTTGGTGTCCCAGACCACCCGTATACTTTTAAATTCTACACAATTAATTTTTCTCAAAAACAAATTGTGAAGTTATAAGTAAACCGATTGAGTAACCATTGATGATAATTTCAATGTACATGATGTACCAGAAGTAACCAACCCAGACCAAAAGTCGTTAATTTTTAAAACGAACCCCTACTAATTACTAATTACCCCTTTTTTAATTATACACATAACTCTAAGACAACTTTACAATTTAATGAGTACCCCTAATCGTAACGGTTCGGGAGATAATGGCGGTAGATGTTTCATTCTTCCCATGAGAATAACATGGGGCTAAATGTCACGTGAATTATCTCTGTAAATTTCTCGTCAAACTAAAACGCAAAGCATACAGATGCCTTAGTTTCTTCTTTCAACCACTTAAGCATCATATATTATTATTTTTATCATAGATTATTATATTTTTCCATAATTTTTTCAATACGATGGAGATAATTTTTGTCAACATACCCCTATAACGAATTAAAAGTTCGAAGACAAGAAGGATTTTACTGCCATAAAATACACAATTATTTTTCAAGAAGAATATGCGTACTTATGAGTGAAGAATAAACATTTTATAATATTCCTTGCTATTCTCTTCCATATTTGGTGAAGATATAATTAATTACTTTCTATACTCCCATTGATTCATTCATACACGGATGCTTTGGGAAATGAGAGTATGCCTATAGTTATCGTCCAAAGCCTCTGCATTTCCTACAAGGCCACTCTAATATGCATCCATCCCTTCATCAGTGAATGTGTAGCATACAGCTGGGCTTATTCATGCTGCTTTCAGCTTGATTGCTGTCACCAAGTTTGTGCTTTCTTATATCTTATATTAAAATGATCAATCAATTTTAGTTTTATAGTAGCGTTATGAATGTTTTATGTAACTATTAGTTGATATAAGCTACATTGTTACACATGAATATCACATGTAAAGAAGTAACAGTATGTCTGATTTTAAATGTTACTTGATTTTTAACCAAAAGAATCGTCATTTTAGTGAGTGATATATATCATTTGTCTACCGAAATAAAAAAATGCAAATAACATCATTGGTAGTTTCTAAAACTCTTAACCAAACATTACATTTTTACTACCCTTGGTGGCGTAATAATGTCCTTTGACTTTGACTTTCAACTTGTTACATGAATTAATTGCAGTAAAATGCTGGTTTCCTGCACATCTTTATGTTACAGTGATGAACTTAAAAGATTGTTTTAATCTGACTTTAATTAATGAAAAATTTTAATAAGCAGTTTGTTACTTTTATTTAGTTACACATTACGCCTTTTATTTAGTTAGTGTACGCCTTTTAGTACACATCTCAGAAGTTGCAGGTAAAATAAATATTTTTTAAATAATTTCCTAGAACTAATTTTCTTTTTTACATGCCTTTAAAATTTATGGTGAAACTAAATTGTTTAACGTTTTTCTTGGGAAATTCTTTCAGTTTGAAAGTATATAAAACACACTTTGATAAAGTCAACTTTAATAATTTACAGATCTAATTTGAAATACTCTTGCTTTAATAGAATATTTCAATTCTGATAATAAAAGTTAACAATTTCGCTTTTGGATCAGAGGCCACTATAATTTATGGCGGGATAACGTAATTAAAATTTCGATCAAAGGTCTATTGAGCCCACCTTAAAGACCTTCCTAACCCTTCATCAAAAACCAGAAAAGAAACAATAAGATCAGTAACTGAGTTTATGGCTTCATATTTCAATAACTGATTCCATTACAGATTTAACGATTCTGTCCGGTAGAACTTAAATAATATTATACATTCAAAACTGCTCGATAAAAAAATCACTAAAACCGTTTTAATACGTTTATGAATACCGGTAATATAAATATTTTATAAAACTCTATAGAATTTGAACATGAGTCATCTAGTAAATAAGTTGGATAAATGAAAAATGGAACTATTTGTCCCGTTGCCAATAGTCTACTGTAGCTAGTCTGTAATTGGTGCATCGAGTAATCAGGAGCAACAAATTGAAGCGTCCTATAACTGTGCAATAAACCCAAGTAATTGTCTCATCAGGGTTTATGTTATCACTCTATTTTCCATAATTAATGTCTGTTTAGAATTAATGACTACTTTACTAGTTGGGTACTCAAATTTTAAAGTCATTCGTAATTCAGCTTTTTAGAGATAATTGGGATAGATATTGGATAACATATAGATATTGAATATTATTACTCAACACAAATACCGTAATAACCATTGAAACGCTACTTTGATAAATCTTTTAAAATAAGTTAAGAAAGGCATTACTTTTTAAGTTTCATGTGTTTGAACTTAAATAAAATGTACAAATCTACAAACTGCTACGATAGTTGCGACGAAAAAAAAATGATGGGACTCAAGTATATCGTTGAGTTATTTTAATATTTGGCCATGAATGTAATAATAAGATACCAGTTATGCTATAGCGGATTGGTCACATATATCCTACTTTTCATAACGTAATTTCCAACTATCGCTCACCATTCATGGTATTCATGGCTAATGAATGCATAGGAAATCAGGGCTTTAGGGGAAACGCAGAGTCCCCTATGATAAGTCCTACACTGAGTCCCCTGTCATTATAAGAGAACCTTGCATGAGTGAATCCCTCAGAGAGAATAATCTTCCATTAAAACATGCTTGGTGGGAAAGCAGACACAGGAATATTTTATTGATATCTATATATATATAATTCTGTAAGCCCAATTTTTTGAGCAAAATTGTGAGCGTTGTACCAATCGCAGAAAGATGGGAGGGGTCTCAAATTAAAGGTCTCAGTCCCATACACGAGGGAAAACTATCGGCGTGTCCATAGTTTTAACAGGAAATGAGAAATCACGTAAAACGTCCTCCATAAGAATAGCATGGGGATTCGACAAACGTCTGTTTTGTGAACATTGAAACATGTGTTAGGTTTGATTTTAAAACGAGACACAGATGATAACATTGAGTGAAGATGATGTAATTACGAAATGACAAAAATATACTTAGAGTGGTAACACTATAATAAGACGTTTTGTGGCTTTGAGCAACTTCAAGCGACTAAAAATTCTACTCGGAGCGTTACCAACCTTACAAACCATTACAAATTGACTGCTGATTTTTACTGTTGTTATGATAATTTAAATTGTAAAAAACTGAGTGTGTATGCAAATCATAAAATATTCCTACATTCTGATCGTTCTTAGTGTCTGTTATAAGCTGCTAGAGAGGTTGATATACAACAGAATCCTCCCTGTTCTGGATTCCAGCATCCCCGTCGAACAAGCTGGGTTTAGGCCTGGGCGCAACTGTTGTGACCAGGTTCTAGCTCTTACTTCCTTCATCGAGAATGGGTTTGAGCGAAAACTGAAAACCTCTGTCGCTTTCTTAGATCTTACTGCAGCTTATGACACTGTCTGGAGAAAAGGCCTTCTCATTAAATTTTATAACCTGATTCCTTGCCCTTTCCTGTTGCGTCTCCTCAACTCGATGCTCTCCAATAGGATGATTAAAGTATATTTGGGACGCAAGGAAAGTACTTTTAGGCAATTAAAAGATGGCCTGCCACAGGGGTCAGTGCTTTCCCCACTGCTGTTTAATGTGTATACTGCCGACATGCCTGACACTTGCTCCTTAAAGTTTGCCTATGCGGATGATATTGCACTGGCTTATCAGCACAAGGAATTCCGACACGCTGAGGAAGTACTAACAAATGACCTCAAGTCCCTCGGTGAATACTTTAAGGCCTGGAAGCTAAATCCAAACCCAACTAAAACAGAGGTATCTTGCTTTCACTTGAACAATAGACTAGCCCACCAAAAGCTTAAAATCGTATTTGACGGTGTTGAGCTAAAGCACAATGATCACCCACAGTACCTGGGAGTCACTTTAGATCGGTCTCTCACATTCAAAAGCCACCTACAAAAGACAGCAGCCAAGGTGAGAGCTAGGACTAATATTGTCCATCACCTTGCTGGCTCCACATGGGGAGATAATGCACAAGCTCTGCGAACCACTGCTTTGTCCCTGGTTTACTCAACCGCAGAGTACTGTGCTCCCGTGTGGCTGAACAGTGTGCATGTCAGAGAGATCGACGTCCAACTGAACAGGACTATGAGAGCCATAAGTGGTACACTCATGGCAACACCTGTACCCTGGCTCCCAGTGCTGTGTAATATCGCTCCACCTGAAATAATACGAAGGGAGGCACTTACTAGGGAATATAATAAGATCGTATCCAATCCACAGCTACCCATCCATGATTACCTACCCCAGGAGACGGGCAGATTGAGGTCCCGAAGACCACCACTGCGGACAGCATCCCAGTTGACGGAGACAAACTTTTCCATCCATACCGACTGGACTTCCTCCTGGGACTCTTTCCAAGGCCGGAATCAATTTTTAATTGCTGACCCAACCTTAGCAGTTAGTGGTATGGATCTTCCTCGGAAGCAGTGGACCGTTCTTAATCGATTCCGCACTGGTGTGGGAAGATGTAATTATTGGAAATACAAATGGGGAATGACAGAAGACCAGTCATGCCGCTGTGGAGCGGAGTTGCAGACTATGACTCTCATAGTCAATGAGTGCCCTTTGAGTGCTTTCCCCGAAGGATTGATTGGGCTGCATTGTGCAAGTGAAGCTGGGCTGCAATGGCTTAGCGCCCTGGATTTAGCTTTGTAAAGAGAGATCATAACTTTATGTTTTTAGTTTAGTTTTTAAATTTTTTTACGCAGGTGCTAAGCACCTCAGAGAATGTATTATATTTTTCTGAAGTTGGTGGCTGGCTATTAATGCCATACGATATATATATATTCTGATCGTAATAGGGACGCAATGAGCGATGTGGTATGAGAAACGCATACATTAAAGCATGTTTTGGTTTTATTTTAAGACGAAAAGTGTCAAATGATCATATTGAGTGACGATGATACTCTATCTGAAACTTAAAGTGTATCATTCAACTAAGTGTTGGTATTCTGTTAGCTTAATTTTCCCAGAAACATTTTGGACATTTTCATTGATTGCAGAATTATAGAAGAGACGTTTGTCCTGCATACTACGGGGAAATGTAGCAAATCAAAAACATTACAACAAAATGAGAAAATTATAAGAAGGATTATTTTCTCAAATATTCTCCTTTAAAGATTCTCCATGTATGATTTTAAAAACAGTCTACTTTGTTTATACAAAGTGAATTTTTTATTCGGAGGGACGAATATTCCCTTTTACTTCACTTTTACTGTAAGTGAAGATGATCTAATTTGAGGCACTGTGTTTATATTTGGTGACTAAAAATAATAAAAAATCTGACAGGTGCTAAAAAAATCTTTTTAATTTTAGGACAAAAAAGACAATGAAAGAGGTGACACAAAGTATTGAAAGTTTATTGACTCTGAAATGGGTATTGAACATTCATCATGTTTTTTTCTCACTGCCGCTTTTCATGTTATATTAAAAAGCCGTCATAGCTCAAAGGATTATGATTTCTTTCAAAATTTATTTTTTATAGATCTTTATAAGTTTAACAACAGAGAAAATGAAGCATTTACAAAAGGGTGGCCTATAGTACAGTACTGTAAAGAGTGCTTTGGGGGCGAATGGTCTGTCCAAACGGTATTGTTAAAATCTATATATATAATTCTGTAAGCGATATTTCTTGAGCAAAATTGTGAGCGTTCTACAGATCGCAGGAAGATGGGAGGGGCCTCAAATTAAAGGTCTCGGTCCAATGCAAGAGGGAAAACTATCGGCGTATCCATAATGTTAACAGGAAATGAAAAATCACGTAAAACGTCCTCCATAAGAATAGCATGGGGATTCGAAAAACGTCTGCTTTGTATACATTAGAACATGTGTCATGGTTTAATTTCAAAATGAGACACAGATGATAACATTGAGTGAAGATAATAAAATAATTCACACCAAGAGAAGCAATCTATATATAAAATTCTGTTAGCGAAATTTCTCGGGCAAAATTGTGGGCGTTTCACAAATCGCAGGAAGATGTTAGGGGTGGGTCTCAAAGTAAAGGTTTCGGTCCCATAAAGCGTATCCATAAAGTTACAAGGATGTGAGAAATATATTAAAACGCCCTCCTTAAAAATAGCATGGTGATTCGAAAAATTTTCTCTTTGTGTACATTTAAACATATGTTTTGGTTTTATTTTAAAACGAGAGACAGATGACAATATTGAGTAAAGAACTATTCATAGCCAAATGACAAAAATGAACCCTAAAGTGGTAATACCAGTGTACAAAGTCAATGGTAATACTATAGTGGAATACTGAGACAGGAATACTCTATAGTGGTATATAGACTGGAATACTGAGACTTTTTTAAAGAAGAACACATGGCTTTATTCTGCCAGATTCGGTATTTGGGCAACTCACTACGAGACAGCGCGCGCCGTACTCCCGAGGTGTTTTCCATTATATGTATCCCCCCCCCCCCCCCCCCGTTAAACACGGTGCTACTGAGGAATAAGCGCAATTCCAACAATGGTGCTCGCCTTTGATTACACCTTCCTATGCCATACGAAAGTGGTTTGAAGGGCTATAAAATCTAGATATTTTGATTATGTATTACATTTCGAATCCAAATACTAAAATTGCCGCTCACACGGTGGTTGCTGGAGGGGGCATGAAGTGCAATTGGAACAGCCAGTTGTTCACGGTGTTCGCTGGTTGGGACAGCCACCGCTCAAGCTAAAGGTGGTGATTGGCCCAATTTATATAAAAGACTGGGGGTTTGTAGTCGTTGTTATAACAGCCAGCACTCCGATGCTACCTGGTGGTGAGTTGCCCAATTAAGAAAAACGACAGAATATTTAACATGGGATATGTTCTTTTTAAAAGTCTCAGTATTCATTGACTATAGTAAGACGTTTTGTGGCTTTGAGCGATTAAAAATTCTACTAGGAGAGTTAACCTTATACATACCATTGCAAATTGACTGCTGATTTTACTGTTGTTACTATAATTTAAATTGTAAAAAAACCTGAGCGTGTTGCAAACCATAAAATACGTTCTGATCGTGATAGAGATGCAATGGGCGATGAATTGTGGTTTGAGAAACACCTACATTATTTCCATTAAAATATGTTTTGGTTTTATGTTAAGGCGAAAACTGACAAATGATCATATTGAATGACGATGATACATTAATTGATACTTAAAGTTTATCAGTCAGTGAAGTTTTGGTATTCTGTTAGCTGAATTTTCCTAGAAACCTTTTAGTCATCTCATAGATTTTAGGATTATAGAAGACGAGTTAAAATCAAAGACGTTTGTCCTACTTACTAGAGGAAAATGCAGCAGGTAAAAAACTTCACGACAAAATGGGAAATATATAAGAATGATTATTTTATTAAAGGTTCTTCTTACACATTTTCCATGCAGTGATTTTTTTTAATCTGCTTTGTTTACACTAAATCAAGAGTTTTGATTAGGAGGGACGAATATTGACAGCAAGTGAAGATGCACTTTGAGGTGCTGTGTTTAACTTTGGTGACCAAAAAATAATAAAAAAATCTGACAGGAGCCAAAAAATCAATTCAATTTTACGACAAACTAGACAATTTGATAGGTATGATACAAAGTATTGAAAGTTTATTGACTCTGAAATAGGTGCAGAACATCCGTCGTGGTTTTTTTTCTATTGCCGCGTTTCTATGTTATATTAAAATCCGTCATAGCTCAATTATTAAGAGACTATGATTTCTTTCAAAACTTATTTTTCATAGATCGATATAAGTTTAACAACAGACAAAATAGAGCATATATTTACAAACGAGTGGCCTAATAGTACAGGATTGATAAGAGTACTTGGGGGCGAATGGTCTGTTCAAACGGTATTGTTAAAATATTATATACCGCAAATTAAAATTAAATTTTCTGGAAACCTTCGTAGAGGAAGAAATTGTCATACACTATGGTTCATGCTATTTTAATTTTATGATTAGGGGCTTTTGCCCCTATGAGCCACTAGTTTTTATATATTTATTTATTTTTGTTAACAGTCACTACAGTATCAAACCGTTTAAGGCTAAAATAGCCAAATTTATTAAAATATATGCTTTTGTTTGGGTTTCAAATCATCGTATATTAATCATATTTAAGCTTTTATACTAAATCTTTACTTTAACTGCATGCGAATATTAAGTCAATATGGAAGAGTGTCCTGACAAGGCCTTTTTTGTTTTCTTTATACACATTTTTTAAATATTTAAAATATATAATTTAAGTAAAGACCAGTATTAAGACACAAAATGTATGAATGTAACACAAAATTTTTACATTGTTTATTCCCACCCCACTAACATATACTTAATACATATACTTAAACATAACACCCACTAACATATACACCATTGTTTTTTAGAAGTTTAGTTTCAAATATGTATTTGTATGTATGAGGAAAGACGAAATAGAAGCAATACTGGGAATTGTAGGGGATGAAAATACATCTAGAGTAATAGATGGAAGTGTCAACTAGGTCGAAGAGTCTTGGCCTTCTTATTGTGGGGAAACCCACCCATTGGAGTTAAACTACTTTTTAGCATTAAGTTTCAAAAGTAAATTTTTTTGAGGTCATAATAAAAATGTATACGAAGTTGAACGAATTTATATTGGATATAATGTTGAGCCCTTTATTGCAAATAGGATGAAAAATAAATATTTTAAAGTGTGGATCACAATAATTTTGAATATTATGAATTTTAAATTCGTTGTTTGGCATGCTCTATGTATTTCATAAAAACCTAATAGGAAGTTTTATTATAAAAATAATTTAAAAGGTCTTTTAACTCAAGAGTTCTGATATATTCTACACAAAGCCGACCTCAAGTAAATATTGGAATATAAAACATATCGAAAGTTACAAATTGTCAAATTGTTGCCAATATTTAAATGTAAAATAAGATAGCTTGCTATTCAACGGTTTCATCTATTTTAATACCAGAATTGCAGCAATTTGTCCTATTATGTTATAATTTCGTTTAGTATTTATTTACTTAGGCTATTATTATTTCCTATTGTCAAACGAAAAGAGGTTTCTCTTTGGATCTTAAACGTTAAGAAGAATTCCATATGACTGCAGACAAAACACGTTCTTGTAAAGTATCATTTGGTAATGAATGGAGACCGATGATTTTAACTCATCCTGTACGTGATTTTCTATTTTTCGTTGTATCTTTGCGGAACATAGGTATTGTGTATAATATGATATTTAGTATGTTCGTTAAAAAGAGTCAGAAGCATAGTTTTATGCATTAACAATAAAGGTAATGCAATTTCCTGTGTCCGATAACACAATTCGTGATGGTTCTATTTACGACTACTAGGTAGTTCGGAAGCTTATGACCTCATGTTAATGTTCTCTATTGTTCATTATACAGAATATTATCTCAATCTCAGTCATGGTTATTTACTTTTTATCCACGGACGAACGTGTAAAATCTAATGTAGAGATGTTTTAACTTATATAATTGTTTATCTAATTATTATATACCACCATTATTAATTACGTTTCGTACACGTTAGAGAAAATAATTCGTGATAACATTGCCTTGATATACAATACAATTTTTTATTAAAGTTTTAAAAGCTATGAAAATATATTCTATTTCAACCAATAAAATTATCTAATATCTAGTATGATATTTTGAAGTCGTACTAAAATAAATTAGTTAGACAGCACTAGAAAAGTTAATTGGTTGTGTGTAAAGTTGGAGGCTATGTTTGCTTAACTTAAGTAGAGTTTGTTTGTCATACAATCCAATAAAAAGGTTTAGGGTTCACCAGTAAATCCTCATCAGTGCAGCTGAACACTCCATCCATCACCCAAGTCTGGCCTGGATCTGGATAGTTCAAACCATCCAAATAATCGGGATGAACTGATATTATACCACAGACACATATATTTTGATCGTCATGATGAACGTCATCCTATAGCAAGTCAGGTGGGTATCTTTTTTTCATTTGAAGTACTGAGATTTACAACAAAAAAAATTAATTAAATAAATTATTAATTATGATAAATTTAAATATCTAAGAGTAGTGTTCAAAAAAATCATTCAGAAAGATTTGAGTACGGACTAGTCATTTCTTTATCTATTTGTGAATATATTTCTTTATCTATAGAGTGCATACTCTTTTACAAATTCTTAAGCAGATTACATGTTTATACCTCTACATGGTAGATAGTTTGGAGCTGCATCTAGCTCTAGATTAATGCCTTAATTAACGCTCTAGATAAAATTGATTATACTATAATTAGTTGTGCGATCTTTTAAAAAATAACAAAGGTACTCAAAATTTGCTGAAAAATAGAACTAACAGTACAGTACAATAACAATTTATGACTTTATTAGAGGTAACCAGTGTGAACATATTTCTAATATATATCCCTATTGGAAAACTAAACTTCTACTGCCAAAACCTGCAAATCAAATGATATAATGTTACATGTAGAATAATATTGTATGTTTTTAGCGAATTTCCCTATAAGGAATACGCTATTACGGTAGTAGTCACGTTAAGACCTAAGCCCGGGACCATGACACATTTTTTGTTTTGAGGTCCCTAGAAGCCAAAAAAACCGTTCGTTCTCATTTATATACTGTATATATAATTTTTTTATTTATTTATAAATGTATACCAGGTCTGCTGCAACAGGTAAAATTAAACAAATAAAAGTTAGGATTTCGTTTTTAAAATTGTTTTTGTTCAATGTATATTTTATAATTTTGTGAACATTATTCTTTATACCATACTGTAAAAATGATTTTCTTAATAACACAAGACAACGCGGTCCACTAAACAGCTGACGCTAGTGATGGTTCTGACCTACTTTAGGATGAAGTAAGAAATGTCGCTTAAAAGTTTAGACAACTTGGCTTACTATGATGGCACTTTAGTGTTTGTCAGTTTTAAATGGCCTTATGTTATCAGCACGCCTTAGGAAAGGATATTAACTTCTTGAAAAATAAAAAACCTGTATCTTTTGTTACTGGATTAATGTGGTAAACTAATTGTTCAGGGTTAAAAAATAACTACAATTGAATACATATTATATTATATTTAATACTAATTTAAATACACTTTATTATTTTGAGATTTATAATTAGTTTCTTGGTTATTATTCCTTAGTTTATTCTTATAAATAGGGGTTTTTAGGGTATATATATATATATATATATATATATAAGTAGTGGGAAAAAGCCACTTCTAAACCGGAAGTGACGTCAGCTGCCCAGGGCAGCTGCAGGGTCAGATGGTGTCAGTTGCCAGGGCAGCTGCAGGGTGCAGATGGCGAGAGCATATGCCCTGAATTTGAAGTAGAATTGGGCATGAATGAAGAGTTAGTTGAAAAGTAAAATTCAACTGTGTTAACTAAACTCTAAAAGTTGAACAAAAATTAAGAGTAAGATGAAAACTGAAATTCAACAGTTATAACTGGGGGCCTGGAAAGTATGTCAAGGTCATCCAGAGTAAGTTTTAAAAAAGCTTACCCAACTACCACCAGAAATAGTTTAAAGTTGAACTAGTTGGTGATAGTGGGATAATTAATTCATTCGTGCCATGGGAGAGGTGTTTATTGTTTGAAAGTTGGCGATCGAATGAGAAGCGCCGCCTAGGGAGAGGGCTTATAAAACGGCAACCTTCCCCCCACCACCCCTTCCCCCACTCCTTTAGACCAATAACCGGTCGCCGACTCTATGTGGTAAAACTGTACCAGACATGGCGGCCGCCATGGATAATTCTAACCTCAAATCTTAGCTCAGCTGAACAGAATAGAGAAGGATGAAGTAGGAATTGTGGTTAGAGCACTTATATAAGGAATAGTGGGGGTAAAATAAAAAAACTTGTTGAACACAGTCGATAGGTGTAACAAGTTCAAAGTTGTTGAATTGTAACATAGAATGCAAAATGTTGTAAATAACATTATCATCAACATTAACCTGCGAAGTCTTTGAGTATAATGGGTTAAAACTGTACTTCTTCCTAACTCTATTTAAATTAGTTCTACACTTTGAAATTGAAGGTTTAGAAGTACTTCGTAATATGTGTTGTGTTCGCAAAAGCTTTAATTTTAAACATTGTGCAGTCATCATAACCGATGTGTTAAGTTCAGAAGTTAAAATAAGACTGAGATATAAAATGAAGTATAAAAGAAATTGAAACAGAAAGCCAGAGTAGTAATTTTATAGGTTAGAATTTACGAAGGCTATTCCATGGATAATTCTAACCTCAAACCTAGTAAGTGAAGTAGTCATAACATAAAACTAACGAGAGATGATGACCGAGCGGATGCGAGGCAATGAATGTTTGTAGCGCGATAAACTACCCACCTTTATAGAGGCAATAACTCCAGCCAGATGGCGGCAGATGGCAAGCAAATGACTGGTTGACCGACTTTCACCTGAGTAGTAAGAGAAGTAGGGTTCTGTGTCTATCCCTACTCCTTGGGGTCAATGACCGACCGGAAAGGTCAATGACCTCCCCCCCCCCCTCCCCCCCCCTCCCCCTCCCCCCCCCCCCCGAAAAAATGGAGCCCCCCCCCCCTTCCCCCACTCCTTCCCCCACTCCTCCAGGTCAATGGCCGGTCACTACCGGTTGTTGACTTTATGTGGTGAAACCAGACTAAATATGGCAGCTGCCATGGATAATTCTAACCTCAAACCTGCTGCGCATGCAACGAGTTCTCCGGATCGGAATAGTGACTATGCTATTGCGCATGCGCCTAGTCCTGTATTACTCACTTTAGCGCTACTGCACATGGATAATTCTAACCTCAAACCTTGGTTTTGCGTTGCTGTGCATATGCTGCTCCCCACTCCTTCGCCTTCCTTTTACACTGCTGCGAATTGGACTGGATTGAACACTGTACTGGAGTGAAACAACTTCCCCCACTCCTTGAAAACCCGAGGAGCGATAGGAGCTATATCTTTGCTTCAGTCGCCAACAAACTTTCATAGCGAAAGGTTGTTGGCGACTCAGCAAGAGGTTTCAAATATATAGTAGGCCTATATATATTTGAACTTCTTCTACTATGTTGCGTTTTTTAATGCAATGTGGTATGTGTGTGTGTGTGTTTAGTTTTAAGGTGTATTTAATTTAAGAAATAATTTGCGCATTGCGATGTTAGTTATAAGTTGGGTTTAGCATTAAGGTGTATTAATTTTAAGAGGTGTTTAGCATTAAGGTGTATTAATTTTAAGAATAATGATGGTATTTGGTTGTGTTGAATTATTTGGTTTTTAATAATGATGTGTTGGTACTAATAATTTATGTTTGTTTTGTGCATTTGTTTTGCCTTACAGCTAGATGTTAGGGGGTAGATTAACTGTAAATTCAGAAGTTCAGTTGAACTTCACTTAGAAGGGGTGGGACATCCGCAAATTGCGGACTAGGTTTTTTGCATTTTGTTTAGGAATATGATGGGTGGGATTAGTTTGGGTGGGTGTTAGAGTTGCGTTTCTGCATTAGCTGTTCCAGTTTCCCTGAAATTAATGGTTACGCTTTGATGCGGACGGGACGTTACGCTTTGATGCGGACGGACCAGGGCCTCCCTGCTGTTCCAGTTTCCCTGAAATTAATGGTTACGCTTTGATGCGGACGGGACGTTACGCTTTGATGCGGACGGCCCAGGGACCTCCCTTGCAGAACGTAACTAGTGGGTTGGGAGTGGGAACCGCTAGGCAAACAGGGTGGTGGGAACAGTATTACTGTTCCCATCACCTTGGATCATTATAAATCTTGAATGACCTTGACCCACTTTCGGAAGGGTCAATGACCCCCCCCCCCCTCCCCCCCCCCGAAAAAATGGAGACAATTCCCCCCCCCCCTCCCCCCCCCTCCCCCCCCCCGAAAAAATGGAGTCGATTCCCCCCCCCCCCTTCCCCCACTCCTACCCCCCACTCCTTCCCCCACTACGGGTGAACGACCGGTCATGACCTGAAAAATTAAAATGGCTATAACTTGATAACGGATTGACGGATTTGGACAAGCGATACATCATTGAAAAGGTCTATGTAAGACAAACATTTTGGTAAAAGAAGAATTTGGTTATCTTATTTTAGTCAAAAGTTATGCGAATTATTTTAAATAAATACCTTCTCTTTCCCCTTTTCCCCCACCTCCCAGGTCAATAATCAGTCTCGGCCAGCTGCTACCCCTCTCATTTGCATATTGTTATAAAAGACGCACCGACTGCGGCTAACATTTCATTCTGATTCCAGACGTTACGCTGCGAACTTGGAGCCACAACCATGTTATTTCTGCCAACTACAACTTCTACTTTAACTTCTACTTCGACTTCTATTTCTACTACGGCTGTTCCTGCACCTAAGAAAACTCTTCGCCTCAAAAACCTTCCTGATTGCTACAAGAATCGACTTGCATCTCAACCTTCAACTTCTGGAGCTATTCTTCTGCCAACTAACACTTCTAGACTTCGTAGTATTTTTTCACCGCCTTCGCCTTCAAAGGACTCCGCACCACCATCAACTACTATGCCGCCACCGCAGAAGCCAGTTCACCACCATCCTAATACCCCTTCCGTTGAAACCATTGTTCATCGTCTTAGCACACCCATTATCCCACTATCACCATTGCCTCCTACCCCACCACTTAGTACACCTAAAGATCATACCTATCACAAAACTGATTCCTCTCAATCTGCTACTAAATCATCTCCTAAATCAGCTCCTAAACCAGCTTCTAAACTTACTCCTAAACCTACTCCTAAACCCGCTCCTTCAGAGCAATTTCAATTATTACAAGAAGAGCGTCGTAGGGCATTTAGCCGTCCCACTACTTGCCCTGAAATGCTTACTAGGGGAATTAAGAAAGGATCACCTTGTGGGAGGAAATGTGTAAAAAACGAAAGTTTTTGCCGTGTACATGTCGTAAAACACATTTCTGAACCACAAGTGACAGAAACCCCCACTGTTGAATACCAATCCAAAATTATTGGTGTGAAAGGAAATAGGCTTAAGAGAGGTTGTGTCTATTTTTTTGAAAGTGTTATTGACAACGAACACATTTTGGCAACTTGTAACGGCTTAAGATATAATATTAAAGTGATTGAATCCTTGCGCAAAGAGAAATCAGTTTATGAGTTAGACTCTAAAGACTATCTCCTGAGACACAAACAGGATGGTATTACAAGGTGGGGGCGTAGCAAGTAAATTCACATAGCTTTTTCCAAATTATTGCTTAAAAAATACTGGGGGAGAAACACAACGCGTTATAGCGTTGTGTTTCTCCCCCATTATTTTTTAACACTCTAAGTCTCGTGACCTACTAACCTACTTCCATCCAAGTAGTAAGAAAAGTACTTCCCCCACTCCTTTGGTCGATGACTGGTCATGGTCAGCACCTACCCCTCATTTGCATACTATTATAAAAGCGGAGCGAGCGTTGGTCACCCCTTCATTTTTCTTCTACACGCCGCTCTTGTCGTTTCGTCTCTGCTGTTTATAATATTTCTTGCTTTAAAATGCCTCCTCATCTGAATGAAAATTTTAATTTTTCTGAAATTTCTGATGTTTTTGAACAATCTGAAGACACTTTAAGTAACGACAGTGAAAGTGAAGATAATGAGGACGATGATGATTATACTGTTGAACTTAGTGAAGAACGTAAAGTCATAGCAATTGATCCACAATTTCCATTTGATACAATAGAAAAGTTTATGGCTGAAGCTAATAAATGGTTGGACTCAGGATGTTATGTACGAATTGACTCTTTTATATTGTATGGTGATAGTCATTCTTTCCTTGTCACACCAAATGACAGAGACCGCATGTTGCAGTGGGCACAATCTATGATGGAGTGCTACGAACAAGGTGTGGACACTGGCGGCTATTTTCTTGCACAACTAGTGTAATAACAAATTACCCTTCCCCCACGTAGTGAAGAAGGAAAAGAAATATTAGGAATCTAATTATAATACTTCCTTCCACATATAAAGAAGAAGGGGAACGGAGTGGGGATTATAAAGTGGTGGGGGAATGTGTATAAATGCAGGTTGTTTCAAGAGACTTTTATTATTATTGTGGCTTTAGCAGAAACAACATGGAGTTTAAATCTTCAGCAAAAATAAGGAATAATATAATAAAGAAAGAAATTCGCAAGAAAGAAAAGATTGAACTTATAAAATTACAACTTATAATACCTTCCATTGAAATTGGATGTAGCAAACTAAAGACTTTGGTGAAAACTAACGAATATTTGTTACAATTGCTAAAAACAATCGAAGAGTTGAAGAGAAAGAATGGACATTCTACATAGTAAAATTTGAACATTTTAATATAAATAAGTAAACTGTAAAAAGTAGATGTAGAATAGAGAGCGAGGAATAGATCACTTTGTGGTAATGGACTAACATGCCACTTAGTGCTCTATTCCTCGTTCTCGCGTTAAATTGGATTACCTTGACCTATTTGTTTGACTGTTAGAATTTGGTTAACACTGTTGAATTTCAGTTTTGAACTAATGTTTATTCTTGTTCAAATGTTAGAGTTTCTTAACACTGTCGAATTTTAGTTTTGAACTAACTTTTAATTTATGCGAATTTTTAATTCAACTCTAGTTAATTTATGTGCAAATTTAGTTCAACCAAGTGCCTGTGCTCTAGCCATTTCCACCCTAACATTTGTTCTTTCAACATCTGTCCCATAACATCTGTCCTAATAGATGTTTGGAGGGCAGGTGTTTGGTTTTAAAAGTAACTAAAATTAGTTGGGTGGGGGAAAGTTAGTTAAAGCTTGAATATAAAGAAGTATATACTAAAACTCCAATGGGAATAAAGAACACGAATGAACAATTAGTTTGTAGAAGGTTAATATTTTTATTTAATAAGTTTGATTTCCTTGTATAGTGAAGAAGATGAAATAGTGGTGGGGGGACGTTATAAAAGGAGGAACGCGAGAGCCCATTTCATTTCTTGGCAAAATTTCGAAGAGTAAACATCTCAACATGTATCGTTGCGATAAATGTTCGGAATCGTTTCACGATGAAATTCTATTAGACTGTCATAAAGAACTAATTCACAACAACCCAGAAGAAAAACAAGAACAAGAACAACAAGAAGAACAAGAACAAGAACAAGAACAAGAACAACAAGAAGAACAAGATGAAATAACAGCAACATCTTCAACTACTTTACCGAATCTACAAGTATTTGCATTACCCGGTAAAGTAGTAATGCATCATAAGATTCAAAATGAAAACTTGAAGCTAGAAGAATTTATTAGAGAAGCAAAAACCAATCGTAAGTAAAATTTTAAAAGAAGAATTGAAAAGATTAAACTTTCTTAAATTTGGTTTACTACTAGAAGCTATGTTTATAAATGTACAAGAAGAATTATCACCAAGAGGATTCATAACAAAAAACCGAACCATTATGGAAAGTTCAAACATTGATTCAATAATAGAAAATTGTATAGAAGAAATATTAACAAAAATTCAGGAACACGAAGGAAGAGGATCCGGATGGAGTCTTACAAGTATTGAAGTATTAGATATAAGAGTTCACAAACATGGATATGGACTAATGGGATCTAGTTACATTCCTTTACCAAAAAGAATTGAAAATACAAAATCTTGTGTTAATGTTAAAAATGAAGACAATGAATGTTTTCGTTATGCAATGACAGCTAAATTTGTACCACCACTTCATGTGAATAGACCTAACCAAGAATATGAAAATCAAAGATTTAGATACAATTTTCAAGGAATCACTTATCCTGTATCACTGAAAGATATATCAAAATTTGAGAAGAAAAATCCTGGTACGTCTATCAATGTTTTTGCATTAGATAGTTCAAACAAAGTGTATCCTTTACGTATTGCAAAAGAAGAGCTACCAGATCATACGGATTTACTACTACTAACGCGAGGAGATGTGTCTCACTATGTGTACATAAAGCAATTTGATCGTCTTGTTAATAAGCAGCTTTCTAAAGATCGACACAGAAAGTTAATTTGCAAGAGATGTTTCAATTTTAAACGAGATGGGCTACACTCAAGAGAATGGTTACAAGAGCACAAAAGATTATGTAACAATAATTATGAAGCAAAGATTATTTTACCTTCGGAAAGCAGAGCATTTGTTACATTTGAAAAGGTTCATCATCAGTACCGTATTCCTCTAGTTGTGTATGCGGACTTTGAATCAACACTTGTTCCTGTTGAAGATGAAAATTGTGAAGCTAGAAAAAGTGTCAAGTATGAAATGCACAAACCAAACAGTTTTTGTTTAATGGTTAAATCAACATTATCAGAAGAACATTTAAACAGATATGGATTAACTTCAGAACCTCTAATATATCGTGGTGAAAATGTAGAAAAAATATTTCTTGATCACTTATATTCAATAGCTGGAAATGCACAAAGATTATATACAAATATTGTACCAATGAAACCGATGGAGGAAGAAGAAGAAATTCAACATGAAAATGCAACTCGATGTTTCTTATGCAAAAATGATTTTACTATTGAGAATTATAAAGTTAAAGATCATGATCACCTCACAGGTTATTACAGGGGTGCTGCTTGTAATAAATGCAATTTAAGCTATCGTTTACCACTATTTATTCCTGTGGTTCTGCATAACCTCAGTGGGTACGATGCTCATTTTATAATACCTGAACTAGGAAGAGACGACGGTAAAATCGATGTGTTAGCTGAAACTTCAGAGAAGTTCATAAGTTTTTCCAAAGAAGTTGGAAACATGAAACTAAGATTCTTGGACTCCTACAGATTTATGCCGTCGAGTTTGTCCAAACTTTCAGAAAATTTAAGGAAACAAGATTTCATCGAAACAAAGAAGATTGTAAATAATGACAAACTGGATTTGGTACTTCGGAAAGGTGTGTTTCCATATGATTACATAGACAGTTTAGAAAGATTTAATGAAACATCACTTCCGGCTAAAGAAGAATTCAAAAGTAAACTTTATGACATGGACATATCTCAAGAGGACTATGATCATGCATGTAAAGTATGGAACGATTTAGGATTTAGAACATTGGGAGAATATTCAGATTTTTATGTTAAATTGGATGTAACTTTACTATGTGATATAATGGAAGAATTTAGAAATACATGTTTTGCAGCATATGGATTGGACCCTCTTCATTCGTACACTTCACCTGGATTAGCATGGCAAGCTATGTTGAAAGAAACAAATTGTAAAATACAACTTCTTACTGATATAGATATGGTTATGATGTTAGAGTCAGGAGTTCGAGGGGGATTGACGCAAAGCGTTACACGACATTTCAAGGCGAACAACAAGTATCTGCCCGATTATGATGCATCAAAACCAACAACATTCCTGGGTTATTTTGATGCAAATAACTTATACGGATGGGCAATGTCGAATCCCCTTCCATATGATAATTTTAAATGGATAGATCCAGAATCGATTGGAAACATAATGGATATACCGAAGCATGGTGAAACTGGTTACATTTTTGATGTTAATTTTGAATATCCTGAACATCTTCATGATCAACATTATGATTTACCACTTCTTCCTAAGACTGAAATTTCCCCTACTGGAAGATGGCCAAAATTAATGATGACTTTAACCGACAAGTCTCGATATGTTGGACACTACTGGATGATACAACAAGCTTTAGACTTAGGATTGAGAATTACAAAAATTAATCGAGTACTACAATTTTCTCAATCTTGTTGGTTAAAACCTTACATCGACAACAACACAAGAAGAAGAGCCACCGCTACATCAAGTTTTCAAAAAGATTTTTTCAAATTAATGAATAACGCAATATTTGGCAAAACTTTGGAAAACAAAAGGAAACATAAGGATATCAAATTGGTAACTGATCCAGTAAAATTACAGAAATTGGTGCAACAACCAAACTTTGGTTCATCTATAATTATTAATGAAAATCTAGTTGTTATTTCCATGAACAAGAAGTCAGTTACAATGGATCGTCCTTTGTATCTTGGAATGTCAATCTTGGATATTTCAAAAACACATATGTACGAGTTTCATTATAAGAAGATGGTTAACTATTATGGAAGAGAGAACATTGGTATTGCATATATGGACACGGATGCACTAATTTACTGGATTAAAACAAATGACATGTATGAAGATCTACGCACCTTTATATATAAAGATGATTTCGACTTTTCCGATTATCCTAAGGATCATCCAAATTACGACTATGACAGAAATAAGAAAGTATTGGGAAAATTTAAAGATGAAACAAATGGTGTGCCGATGATGGAAATTGTAGCATTAATGTCCAAACTGTATTCATTTCAACTGTACATAAACGAGAGGAACGAACATCAAGTCACGAAGAAGGCCAAAGGAATAAAAACTTCTTTCCTGAAGAAGAACGTACAGTTTGAACATTATAAAAGATGTTTGTTTGAAAATGTTGAAACAACTGCAACGTTCAACACTATTAGAAGTTATAATCATCAACTATTTAGTGTCAAACAAACAAAGTGGGCATTAAGCTACAAAGATGACAAGCGCCATATTTTAGAAGATAAAATTAATACTTTACCATTCGGCCACTACTCTCTAAACCCTATCGACCAGTAAACCTATTCTTCGTCCTCTACCTTCTTCCTTTTTCCTTTCCGTAAAGAAGAGGGGACATGGCAAGCCCAATGCCATGTTCCCTCTTTTTTACACTAATATGAATTGGCCTTGACCTATATTCAAACTATATAAATGAGAATAAACTATTCTATGGATCAGTATTTTTACATGCGGTGTACAAGCAACATCTGAAGATGGAAAGTGTGAAGGACAAGATTGTAAATGAACTACATAAACCAGCAAGAAGAAGATTTCCAAGAAGAAGTACAATCATTAAAGGGATGAATGATCTTTATCAAGCTGATCTCATTGAAATGATACCGCACAGTAAATTAAACAAAGGATTTAAATATATTTTAACAATTATAGACTGTTTTACTAAAATAGCTGACGCTTTACCATTGAAGGATAAGACTGGTAAAAGTGTTACAAAAGCTATGGAAACCACAATACAAAGAAATAAATTTAAAATTAAACATCTACAGACCGATGATGGAAAAGAATATTTTAATAAAGACTTTAAAGCTTTGATGAAGAAATATCAAATAAATCATTATTCTACAAATTCTGAAGTTAAAGCTTCAATAATTGAAAGATTCAATAGAACATTGAAAGGTGCGATGTATAAACAATTTTCAAAACGAGGATCATATGTGTGGTATGACATATTACCACAACTTATAAAACAGTATAACAACAAATATCATCGTACCATTGGAATGAAACCTATCCAGGTAAACAGTGCTAATGCGAAAATTGTATTACAACGCATTAAAAATAATACAACACCGAAATTAGAAAAATTGCAACCAAAGAAGTTCAAGGTCAACGATAAAGTTCGTATAAGCAAATACAAAGGTGTATTTAGTAAAAGATATCTACCAAATTGGACTAATGAAGTATTTACAATTTATAAAGTGCAACCAACTATACCTGAAACCTATTTATTAAAGGATAACAAGGGTGAATTACTTCAAGGTGGATTCTACGGACACGAATTGTTGAAATCAACAGTTGGTGATGTATATCTTGTCGAGAAGATTTTACAAAGGAAAAAGGATATGGTTAAAGTCCGGTGGTTAGGGTTTGATAAAAGTGAAGACTCTTGGATTCCTTCAAAAGACTTAGTATAGTTGTTTAATAGCTCATTGTGTGTTTAACCTTTATACAAGATGGAGATTGTACAACAAAAAGATCGATTTAATATCAATAACATTGATGAATTGACAGTTGACAATGATAAGTTAAATCATGGAAAACATGGTGAATTACTACCAAATACGATAAGATGTCTAATAACTGGTCCTTCAAATTGTGGAAAAACTAATGTTGTTTTTAACCTTATAACTAATCCTAAAGGATTGCGTTTTAATAATATATACATTTTTTCAAAATCATTGCAACAACCAAAATATCAATTATTGGATAAAGTACTTGCAAGTGTACCTGAAGTGAATTTTTACAAGTTTAATGCCAGTGAAACAATTATGCAACCGAATGAAGCAAAACCATTTTCTATTTTTATATTTGACGATGTTTCTTGTGAAAATCATGACACAATAAGGAATTATTTTGCTATGGGAAGACATCATAATATTGATAGCATTTATATTGGTCAAACATACAGTAAAATTCCAAAACAACTTATAAGAGACAATGCAAATATGTTGATCATCTTCAAGCAAGATGAAACAAATTTAAAGCATATATATAATGATCATGTAAATGCGGATATGCCATTTGAAAAATTTAAAGAGATGTGTGGCAAAGCATGGAATGAGAAATATAGCTTTCTCGTTATTATGAAGGAAGAAGATATTAAAAATGGTAGATATCGTATAGGGTTGGATAAATTTGTATTTATGCGTTGAACTACCGATGCTACATCTAGTTACATGTTGAACTTCACAGTGTAAACATGCTGAATCAAGAAAAACTATTGAAAGAAATAAAATCACTCAGTGATTCTATTAGGATGAAGAATCGTGCATTGAGGATGGGTTTAAGTGAAAGAGAAGAATTTCTAGAGACTACATTTAAACCTATTACGGAACCTTTAAAACAGATATCAGAAACTATTGGTAAACCTCATTATGAAGGAGATGTTTTACTACCAGTTTCTAAACAAGAAGTACAAGCATTAAAAAAAGAAGAAGATGATGATTCATATACAAGTGCTAGTGAGCAAGAAGAAACAAAAGAAGAAGAAGAACCAATTGTTGAAAAGGAAGAAGAACAGCCAATACCAGAAGCAGAACAATCTATTCCAAATTTAACTCAATTGAGTAGCGATATATTACAACATGGACCTCTTGGAAGAAAATATATAATGAAAATGCTACATGACATGAAATCAAACCCGAATTTGAGTAGATCACACGTATACGGAGCAAGAATTGATGGGAATGAATTGAAGATTGGCGATTCAAAGCTTGAAATAACACAAGACGATTACATCATTATTGGTGAGCATAGATATAAAGGAACAAAAGGATTATATGAATTAATTTTTAAAAACATACCACTAAGATATTCATCCAAAGATTTAAGTGTTTTTAAGGAGATTCTACAAAATACTAACGCTCATAAAAGAAACTACTTAAAGGATGCAATGATTAATCGTTCACGTGCAACAAAATATAACATCGTTATAAAAAAGTTGTTTCCTCCACGAAAATTGCCAACATTACGTACTGCGCCAGCGGTGAGACAACCACTGAAAAGAAAATCTTTATCACTTATGGATTTATCACTTCTTGAACAACATAGTAAAAAGAGTAAAGGAGATACTTCAACATCTGGCAAAGGATTGATGAAAAATCTATACAATACGAATGTGATTTACTACAACGACATCAATAAATTGGTTGATAGAATGAGACTATTGCATGAAGCCATGGAAGCCGGTCATACAGGTTTAAATAATGAATGGGTAGCTCTGATTGACGAACTCAGGAATCGCGGTATAATTGTATAATTGTCCGCGGATATATAAGAATTGCAGGCGTATAATGTGTCAGTTCTAACATGAGCGTCGACAAGTTCGGACGATACTCCGCGTTAGGAGTGCAAGTTGGAGAAAACAGAAAAAGAAGTGGATTACCGCAAACACCTGAAGGTGACTATAACATAAATAATAAACGTTTAAAGTTTGTTAGAGATCCAGAAGAAGATGGAGATGCAACAAATTTAAAAACAGTTAAGGAGGTAACATCTACAAGTTTAAAACTCGACGACAACCAACTGTATGATGCAAAATCTCACAGGGTTATTAACGTTGCAAAACCAGTCAATAATGGAGATGTTGTTAATAAAGGCTATTTTCTATCTGCGATGGAATACGCTTTACTGTTGGAAAAGACTAAAAGTGGAAAAAGGTACAATGCTTTAAATTATAAAATAACTAATGTGGCAGATCCAACCGAGGATACAGATACAATCAATAAGCGTTATTTGCACTCTGTAATACCAGAAAAGAAAAAAGATGGATTTTCCTTCTATAAATATACTATAAACGATATTGGATATCCTAAAGAAGAAAGTGATGGTGTTAATATAAAATACATTAAAGATAATTGTATTTTATATAATGGTGCTGTTATTGATTGTCATGGAAAAGTGTTGTCCAATCTGAAAGATGGTTCAACTCCATCGGATGCTGCTACCGTGAGACAAATGAATGAAAGCTTGAAGAAAGGAACATCCGCTTTTGTTAAACAAAATCAGGTGGTGTCAAAGAAAGGTGATGAGTTTATGCAAGGAAGTGAAAAGTTTACCTTACTACAACTACAAAATGACAAGTGGGATGGAAAAAATAAAAGATTGTCAAATATAAGTTTAGGCACGGAAGAACATGATGCTGTTATTTTAACACAAGTACCACAACTATCAGCTACTGGTGTTAATTTTATATGTAAAGGTAGACGATTAACCCAAGTTAAATCTGGTAAAGATGATCAGGATTGTGCTGTTGTAAAACAAACTATAATTTTAGATAAAATAAATAACGTATATGATGGAAAAAATAGAAGAATATCTAACATATCAGCAGGAATAGCTCCGAATGATGTTGCTACTATTAATCAAGTTATAGCGACCTCTAAAAAGGATCCATCGGTGTATACATGTAATGGTAAACGTATCACAAATCTTGATAATCCTACATATGACAAAGATGCTACTAATATCGAGTATGTAACGAATCTTGTAGGTAATGTAGTTATTGATATGCATAATCATTTGATTAATACATCGATGAAACACAATAAAATCGAAGATTCTCAGAGAAACCAATGGATTAAAGATGAAATCATTGATAAATACTAGTAAAACTTATGAATATTTAAGTATGGAATACACAAAAAAGGATTCATTATCATAAAGTATTTCATAGAGTGAAGACGTTGGTTACATAAAACAACATAATGAAGACCGTATCGCTCAGTCGTCGTCAAGACAGCGGCAAGAGAGGACGTGGTTTAACATCAGCTGCATTATCCCTGCTCAGACGGATTCCAATTGGTGCTGTTGTGAATCGAACGATAGACGCTTTACCATACGAATTACATCTGCCCGGAGGTTATCAATATTGTGGACCTGGAACTAAATTGGCAAAACGTTTAGCAAGAGGAGATCCTGGAATTAATAAATTAGATCAAGCTTGCAAAGAACACGATATAGCATATTCAAAGTATAAAGATTCAACAAATAGATCAATAGCGGATAAAATTCTAGCGGAAAAAGCTTGGCAAAGAGTAAAATCAAGTGACGCAAATATTGCAGAAAAAGCAGCGGCTTGGGCAGTAACTACAGCCATGAAGACGAAAGCAAAGTTAGGTGCTGGAAGACGTCGCAGAGGAAGACCTGCAAAAAGAAGCGCTCCCAAAAGAGGTGGAAACATTAAAAAAGGACATCGTAGAACTCGTAAGGCAAATGTAAAGAAGACTTCTGTTTGGCAAATGGTAAAAAACGGAGCAGGTTTATATCTAAGACCATACCGTGTGTACTAAATAGAAAGAATCAATTGCTAATTCCAAATAAAGCCTTAACAAATCATCAGTTAAATGATTATGTAAAATGTTTGAAAATACCATTTTTTCGAGGAGTTTTTATGAAAGATGCATTACCAACTAAAATATGGGAAAATGAAACTGGAATAGTAAATTTGGATTCCACCTATGGTCCAGGCACTCATTGGGTATGCTATAAAAAGCTCGAACAAACCGTTTACTACTTTGACAGTTTTGGCAATCTACCACCGCCGAAAGAACTGCAACATTATTTTCGAAACTCCAAAAACATTTTTTACAATTACAAAAGAGAACAACCTAACAATACTGAAATATGTGGGCATTTATGTTTGGAGTTTCTAGCGAAGAGTGTCAGTCAGCTTTAAGATGTCATCGTATACAGTGTCACTGAGTGGAAATTCATCCACATTGAAAAGTACGCTGTTCCCAGCATTGCGTCTATCCAAGGAAAGATTATGGGAAGCGGCATTACTTGATTTAACTACCTACAACTCAATTCCCAATGTTACGGAAGGAAAGAACAATTTACTACATTATTATGAAACTAAGGATGCTTCAGGAAAATACTCAGAATTGAAAATAATTACATTTCCTACTGGAGCTTATGAAATCGATGATATAAACCAATTACTACAAAAACAACTCGGAGAAGAAAAGATCACCGTTAAAGGAAACAATAATACTTTAAAAGCAGAAATAACTTCAAAATATTATATCGATGTCAGCTTGGAAAACTCCATTGGCAGTTTACTTGGATTTACAGATACAAAAAAGAAAATCTTAACTCCTGGAACTACTCATTCAGGTGATACAACTGTTACAATATTGAAAGTCAATAGTATCGATGTAACGTGTAATATTATACACGGATCGTATAGAGAAGGAGTGAATCAGCATATTTTACATACATTTTATCCAACTGTGGCTCCCGGTTTTAAAATTGTTGAGAAGCCACAAAACTTGATATACCTACCGTTAAACACCAGTTTCATTTCAGACATCGTACTGAACATATTGGATCAAGACGGTCATAGTGTTGACTTTAGAGGAGAAACAATTACTATACGGATACACATCAGAGCAGCAACATAAAAGTCAACATGGGATTATCATTTAAACCGCAACGGAAGAGTCGGGAGCTCAGTAGCTCCTCGACATTGGAAGAGTTAACATCGGAAAACATTCGTTTTCTACAGAAGATTGGATTAAAACTTAACAGCGATGGATATCCTGGATATATCTCAAGGACCAACGTTCGACGAAACACTATGGGAGAAGGAATATCACACGCACAACCCTTACACTTCATCAAAATTAAACAATAACGATGAAATAAGGATCCCCATTCAACAACAAGATATTTACACTTTACCGTGTGAAAGTTACTTGTACATTGAAGGACGGGTATTAAAATTGGATGGAAAAACTGCTTCAACAGTTCCTTTTATAAATAACCCGATGGCATATCTTTTTGATGAAATAAGATATGAAATATCAGGGGTGACGGTTGATTCAACAAAAAAGGTTGGTTTAACAACGACATTGAAAGGATTAACATCATTAACACCGCATGAGAAGAATTCAATAGTCACCGCCGGATGGGTTGCCCCCGATAAAGACACTATAACACCAGCTTCCAACGGTCACTTTGATTTTCATGTACCTTTACGATTGCTTTTGGGATTCGCTGAAGATTACAAACGGGTAATAATAAATGTCAAACAAGAATTAGTATTACTCAGATCTTCAACTAATAAGGACTTGATACTTGCAGACCCTGCAACTACGGAAGATAAACTGGAATGGCAACTACAGTTGGATAAAGTTGTTTGGAGAGTACCTCATGTAAGATTGGCTGATGAACATAGAATCCTATTATTGAGAAAGTTGAAATCTGACCGTGATATTGTGATGCCATTCCGAAGTTGGGAATTTCATGAATACCCTACACTACCTCAGACAGAACGACAAACATGGACCGTCAAGACATCAACTTACTTGGAACGAGCAAGGTACATAATACTCGGTTTTCAAACTAAGCGAAAAGATGTTAT
This sequence comes from Neoaliturus tenellus, assembly GCA_030545055.2. Lineage (NCBI taxonomy): Eukaryota > Metazoa > Arthropoda > Insecta > Hemiptera > Cicadellidae > Neoaliturus > Neoaliturus tenellus. The sequence goes on from JAQYXR010000098.1 coordinate 62,668, forward strand.
CACTGCAAATGCTGGTCAATTTGATCACTGTAAAATAAAGAATTGTAAAGTTTTCCTAAACTCTCAATTCTTTCCCTATGACAATTTGAATGTCATGTTCAGCAAAAAACGTTTTTCTATTTTATACGATATGTATGCAAGATTTCAATCGTCATATTATGGAAAGACTAATACACCACTATTATCACCTGACCAGTATTATTCCAAGGCTCCAATAATTGTAATCGATTGTTCAAAACAAAATGAATCGGTAAAATCATCAAGTGTGGATATAAAAATTGAAATGGAATTTGAAGAACCAGTAGCGGATGGAACTTCGGCATACTGTCTAATTCTACATGATAAAATAGTTACTTACACACCGCTGACCGGAATTGTGAAGAATGTACTTTAAGAACAATTGTACAACAACTGCAAATTTTTGAGGTTAGAATTATCTGCTTTAATTTTTGAGGTTAGAATTTCATTTGTGAAAGACAAGTTCAAAACAAACAATTATGTAATTGTATAAATTTCAAGGATTTACGAAAAATATAAAAGCGAGAAAATAATTAGTAAAAACTTCATTCTATCTTCAACCGTCGTATGGGAAACATCATTCGCAAGATGAATTCTACTAACGGAGAAGAAAATACACCTCTAATGGATGATAATAGTTCAGATATAGAAAAACAAGTTGAACGAGAAATGGACGAGTTCCTAAAATTCAACAAACATAAGAAGAGAGAAGAAGAAAAAGCTGAAAAAGAAGTAAAAAGGAAGAAGGTTGAAGTTAACATTACAACCAATATTTTAACAGAAGTATTTCTTCGGATTATCTACCCAATTTCTTCATGCATGACAAAAAGTATATCAGTTGGAATTTTAAAATCAATGGATTATTCACCAATTGTTATTTTAAATCATGGAAACAAAATGGTTACTTTCAGTGAAATTACTTGGGAATCTCTCATGAAACATTTACATCTTTTGGAGTGCTATTTAAGTAACAACACATTTGGAAGAAGAACAAGATTAAGTTTATTGGAATCAAATATTGAAGTTGATATAGTAAAACATCGTGGAGGACAAATTGTTCGCTTCAGAGATTTAACTACACATAATGTTAAATTATATTTCACTAAAGAAGAATTTTATACTTTAAGTTGTACTACCGGTCCCGTCACCAGATATTTGAAACAACTAATATTTTCAAGTGCAATAATTAAAGACTATCTAATTGATACATTGGACAAAAAACCTTTTGTTCCAATTTTATACGGTCCCGTGGATACTTCAATCTTTAATAGAATACCTCAAGAAGTTGAAATGTGGAGACAATTAAACAACTATCACACCAATTTTAATATTGATGAAGTGGCACAAGAAGTGAAAGAAGAAGAACAATCCTGTCTGTTATAAACATCGGCTCATTCAATTTTTAAGTCAGTTGTTAGTAAGACTTCATCATGAATAAACGGGTTTCGTTTTCTAATGCGCCACATATAATGGAAGTTAAAAGAGGTATAATTGAATTTCAAGCTTTCCGAGGAAATGATGGTAATTTTATTATTAAAGAATTAGTAATCTTGGACATGAACACATCAGTAGTTTATCATTATTTGTTCAAACCTCCAGTACCATTTAATAGACTAACAACTAAAGCGAAAGTTACAAACAAATGGTTGAACAAACATTTTCACAACTTAAGATGGGATGAAGGTTTCATTAATTATAATATGATGCCGCACATTATGAATCATTATTGCAAAGAGTTTAAAATTATCTACACAAGGGGATTGGAAAAAGCAAATTGGATACAATCATTTACAAGCAACAAAGTGATTAATGCAATAATTGATAAAGATTTCCAATGCTACTTCAACGAACTTTGTATTTCATCAAAAAGTTTTAAACATCGAAGGTCGCAGTGCGCTTTAAAGAATGCCTACCGCTTGAATAATTTCCTTCAACAAACTGGTGGGGGTAGTGTCAGTGGTGGGGGTAGTGTCGATTATAAAAGTGAGAGCGCTACCATGACACAGCATGAGTATTACTCAAACCTCCGAAGAGACAACATCTCCGACGGACATTCTTATTAACAAGAAGATTAACAACAACATCAATATGGCATCACAGAACTTACTTCAAAGTTTAGTTGATCAGTTCAACGCTCATTCTAAATCATCAATTCTACCTACGAAGAAATGTTCTGAACTAAAAGAAGAAAAACACTACATCATTCATACTATTAAGAAAATGGAAACTTCAGTAGGTGATGCTATAAATTGCACTTTGAGCGAGGCACCTTATACAATTGGTGATGAAGCAAAATTTCAGATCTTCTTACCAAAGCGCTTCATACAACTACTTCAAAATGAAGATCTTCGTATAATTCAACCCGGCGCACTCTATTTGGTATCACATGGACCCAGTGGAAACAACTCTACTGAACTTACAATTCATGTAACACCTACTACTGATTAATTTGTACATAACATTGTAAATATTTCTTTGTATTTGTTTTTTCAATAAATATGATATAAAACAAAACAAAAAATAAAAATAAAAAAAGCAACATATTGTAATGTCTTTGTACATTACAATATGTTGCTTTTTTTAAAAATTCCACAGGATAACCTTGACCCAATTTTGTATAATTATAAAAGGGGAAATGTACTTGCAAAATTCATCAGTCTACTGCTACCTTTCATACCGTACACATCTCGCTCTTAATCCCTGAATATAAAACTGCAACATGTCCCTAAAGGTTAAGTGTGCATCTTATGATACCAACACCATAACTACTTTTGAACAACTTGAAGATTTAACTAACGAAATGCGAGTTTTACTTACCGGTGGTTATCACTTAACTGTTGATGTTAGTGCTACTAATACAAGGATGTTCACTAAAACAAAATATTGCGATGATGAAATATTTATTTCTACACAACCTACAACTTCTTCATCGCCAACTGGTCAACATAACATCAAGTTCCAAAAGTATTACCAATGTTGAATAACTTTTGACAGACAAAGCTACAACTAAAGAATCACATGATCAATGTGAGTTAATAAAAAGGATGTGATACTTGTATAAATAATCATTCGCTTCTTAGCTCTCACCACGACAAGACCTATTTAAGAAAATGTTGTACAGAATGATGATTCAACTTGATGGAAAAATCTATGGAAAAGACTACAACACCATTGAACAAATGACCCAAGATTTAGATGTATTAACTAAAGAAGGATATCAAGCTAAATTAATTTTAAAATTTCCTGAAGTACATCCATTATCAACAGAAGAACTTGTTGCTATGGCTAAGGCGGAGAGAGAGAAAAAGTCTGAAGAAAACAAAGAGAAACAAACTTCCTAAATTTTAATAATCCTTACACTTGTAAGGTATAATTTTTTAAAACTCCATTTGGATGACCTTGAAATTACCCCTACCACTTTTCACAGTACATAAAACTCACTATTGAACACTATACACTCTTATTCTTTCACTGGACTCCGCAGCGTCAACATGGAAGAGCAAAAATACAAGTACAAACCTCGTTACTGTTGTGAACAACAGTGTACAGATTTAGGACCAATGATGGTGGATGGGTTAGCTTGTACTAAATGTGAATTCTTCGGATCTTGTTATTGCAAATGCAAAACAAAACAACTACCACCACCGGAATTGCGAACTTTCAAATTTTACAAATCAAGATATTTTCATACATGTTGTCCTCAAAGATGTTTCAAATTTCACCCTCTAGATCTTGCTCATTGTCAACGCACCAATTCTCATCAAGATGATTTTTGTACACATATGATAAAAAGATGTAAATACAGATCAGATTGGTATTCCGATCCTGTAGAACCATCAAATGTGTAATTTCAGTTTTACACTCTTTTTTAAAACTTCATTTGGATGACCTTGAGATTTCCCCCCACCACTAGTTCTAATTTTTATATAATATTAAATCATTCCACTTCCAACACTCTAACTAACAACATGGAAAACAAATTTATCAAATTTGAACATATAATAACTGACAGGGAGGAGATGGAAGAATTGTTTCAAAACTTACTTTCTGTCATTGACGAATATCCTATAAGATGGTTCAGAATTGTAGTTCAATATTTAAATCCTGGTGAATTGTTTTCTTCATCAAGTGAAGAAGATGAAACAACTACTTCGGTTCAAATAATTGAATTAAAAGATGGAGAAGAAGAACTAAATGTTTTATTCAATCATAAGCTCAAGGTTCCCTATATAAAAGCCCCCTCCCTAGACAGCCCCCCTCCCTAGACGCCTGCTCAAGGTCACCATTATATAAGCCCCCTCCCTATGCGCCGATCCTCATTCCATCACCGACTCTCCAATAATGAACAACTCTCCATTGGCCCGAATGAATTCTAGTTTTGAAATAAACTCTAGGGAAGAGTTACAAGACATTTTTAATATTTTACAAGAACTTGTAGATAATTTTACAACCATCAAAATGAATTTGGAAATAACATACGATTGTCCTATTTGTGATAAGATTGAAAGTTCGGACGAAGACAGTTTACTAAATCTAACTCCTGCACCATCTGACACTACTGATGGTAATAATGAACAGCAAAATATTTCCCCCACCACTTCTTTGTAATTCTTCGTTCCCCCCACCACTTCTTTATTTAACTAACATTTCTCGCTTTCACTTCTCATTCCGTCTTCAACTTTTGAACTATCAACATCACTTGTTTTAAAATTTCAAACACTACAAAATCATGATGGATATGATGGATGAAGTTCCCTTCATAACTAGAATGGAAGAGGATAAATTGAAATTAAAAATTAAACGATTGGAAATGGAACGGGAAAACCAACTCGAAATGTTACGTTTGTTCAAGCTTTTCAAATACATCATCTGGGGACTCTGCGTTTACCTTCTCATCGTCGTTGGTGTTTGCATTTACAACTCTGTAGTTCATCACAAAAGTTCAACTTGTTTAAACTCTGCTGTTGCACATTAATTGTATGTTCACAAATAAAATTCAAAAGTTACTTCAACCTATCCCACTATCACCAACTAGTTCAACTTTAAACTATTTCTGGTAGTAGTTGGATAGGCTTTTTTAAAACTTACTCTGGATGACCTTGACATACTTTCCAGGCTCCAGTTATAACTGTTGAATTTCAATTTTCAACTAACTCTTAATTCATGCCCAATTCTACTTCAAATTCAGGGCATATGCTCTCGCCATCTCCACCCTGCAGCTGCCCTGGCAGCTGACACCATCTGACCCCTGCAGCTGCCCTGGCAGCTGACGTCACTTCCGGTTTAGAAGTGGCTTTTTCCCACTACTTATATCAACTTTAAATTTAACTTCATTAACTTTCATTAACTTAATAACTGTAATAAATCGTAATCACTTGCATAGATGTGTAACCGGAAGTTAGTGTTATCAAAATACTGACCGTGAAATCAGCTGATTCAGAGCAAAGCAACTACAATTAATTTGTAATGATTATGGTGATTGTCATGTGGTTTCTGACCAATAGAAACTAGTCTGTGTTGTGACGTCACCTTCTTTACCGTTCTAACCTATTGTAGATTTAAAATAACCTTGAATTAGCGTGCGCCAATGTTCCATTACCGCTCTAGAGCGGAAAAGGACCGGAAAACGGAAATGAACTGTTTTGCGTAGGATTACAGCTGTGGCAATGTGATTATTTCCATGCAGTGGTAGGAAAAATATATTTCCATCGTCCAATAGTTTCTCTTTGACTTCCAAAGGTATAAATTATCAGTAATTGATAATATTGTATCCTAAATATTAATAATCGTCTACTTGAACAACAAAGTCATGACCGAGCGAACTAAAGGCTCGATGAGTGGCCCTATATGCTACACTAATCCGCCTTCCCTTGAATTGTATGAAAAGAAAAACTAGTGACTCCAGTAATTCTGCATACTAAGCACAAAAAGTACAGACACTTTCAGACAACCGAAATCGGTCTCAACCTTTCAACAGGGCAAAGCCCTTGGAAGCGAGCCGAAGGTAGAGGCAGAGGTAGGTTCAAAGGAACAGCGGAAAAGGACAAAAGAAACACTCAAGGGCTGGCCAAAAGAATCCGTTTATTTTATTTTACTTAATGACTACTAGATTTCACAGATATTTCCAATGATTACCATAGTTTAAAGAAAGTTACAATCTGATATTTGTAATTTCTAATTGTGCATATCTAAATAGGCCTTTTCTACTGAAGGGCACCGCGCCCCAAAATTTAAATGAAAGAAAAATGTTTGTTGAAACGTTTAAGATAATGATATTTAAGTAAGTCAAAAGATTTTAGTTAATTCGTCTCAGTAATTTAAAATGAACGAACCAATTCCACCCGGTATCCTCCTGCTAAAAAGGGCGGGCTCCTAGTTGAAAAGAAACTTAACTGACTAAACAAGTTAAATTTAACATAATTTGAATTGGTACCATTACAACAGTCCTAACATGAGATAAAACTTCACACCAACATTTTCTTTTTAAGATGGAAAGTCCAGGCGGAATCACAGCTAGGTGGTGGTAGATGGTATACAGTAGTACATCATGTTAACACTGACCTCACAGCCGTTGACAGGGTCCAGAGAGGTTAGGCCTACCGAGGTGGCCTGAGCAGCGGAGCCAGAAGGTGTAGGTGGTCACATGTGCCGGGCAGGTGTAGGTGGTCACATGTGGCGGGCAGGTGTAGGTGGTCACATGTGCCGGGCAGGTGTAGGTGGTCACATGTGCCGGGCAGGTGTAGGTGGTCACATGTGCCGGGCAGGTGTAGGTGGTCACATGTGCCGAGCAGGTGTAGGTCAGCTGGTAGTGTGCATCCATCCTTGGTAAGTGTGGGGCAGCAGCCAGGCGAAGTAGTTGAAGAGTCTAGGTTCGGACCATCCGGTGCAGTGGGCAGCGAAACCGCCATCCCTTCTCATATGGCCCTCATGTGGGCCCATGTGGCTCATGTGGGCCCTTTTTTCATATTTACAGCAGGTGATGGTTTCAACAGAGAGTAATGTCCAGGGTGGGGTACACTTACAACAAAAGGGGGCATCATCTCTAGAAGAGAACATTTATGGATGTTCCTCTTATGTTTGATTTTTTTAACTCTACTTTCCGGTCTTTCTGTCTGATTTTTTCATTTTCATTCGTGTTTGTTTTAGTTGCTGGATAGCACGTGTTTTATTGAATACTTTTAATCACTTGAAATACCACTAAAGGTAAAAAAAAATGCATAAACCTATTTGTGATTGATAATTTGGTGCAAATTGTGAGTTAAACACTGAGGCAACACATATTAACCTATTTTAAAAAAGGGAAAAACTTCAACATCCACATTAAACTTAGCCAGTTTCGACCAGGTTTGAAAGCTAACTGAAAGTTGACAATAGCGAAACGGCTTCGGCAACACCGACGGCTAGTGCATTGTGACGTGAGGCAAATACAGTATAAAATTCCCAAAGGAATCTTCAACCGTAGAATTTGCCACGGCACACGACTTTTTATAAAATTGTAATGAAAATGAGAATTTAAACATTTTGTAAACTTTTTAGTTGTCACAGTTTTAGTTTTTTCAAAAGATACTGAACATTTAGGAGTGAATATAAAACACGTATAAAACATAATATTGTTTTAAAACGTGTAGCTGTCCATACCCATCGAACTGGACCATCCAGTAGCCCTGTAGTGGGCCGGGTGCATGTACGGGAGCGAAGGTGAACTCTCCCGTGTAGTGGGCGGGGTCCACGCCACCCAGCACCACCTCGGCGGCCTCCACCTTGTTGTCCTCCCTGTAGGAGTTAACCAGATTATCACACAGACAGTCGGTCCAGGAGAAAATGTTACACTTACTCTAATAATAACACTACACGACTAGAAAACCACTCGAAATTAATCGAAATCGAAATCGTAGTTTACAAATCACATCAGTATCGTAGAGGTCTACATTTAAAAGGTTTTATCCCAAAAATTCATAAAAAAGGCTGCGTGTCAAAAAAGTTACCAGGAACTGAGATATAAACTAAAAATCTCCTCCGTAAGACTGTTATGATGATTTGAAAAACGTCTGCATTGTGAAACGTGTTTTATTTTGAAACTATTGCTAGATGATAACATTTAGCAAAGAAGACCTATTGACTTTAGAAACTTCTTTGTAAATATGGTACATGAGATTTAAAGAAATAAAGGTTTCGATCCGCTGGACTAACAGTAGCAAATGGAATTAATTAAATACCAGAAAATGATACATAACGGCACGGACCTCCACATCGAGTTATGATTCAACATAATTATGATTCAAAAACATAAATCTACATTGTTTAAATTAAACCACGTACCAATATTTTTGTTTGATCTGAACCGTTATTAAAGGATGACACTAAGACGATCTATTACTTTTTCGTTGAATTTTTTTCAACCAATCATAAAAACCAACATTGAATATTATAATTTGATACAACTTGAAGGTCGTATTCATTTTAAATACACAGGTATTAATATATCAAGCTTTACGTTGTTCCAATGTACTATATGCGGTTCAGTATTGTTCAGTGATTTTATGTATTGGTTAGACGAATGATACAGACAAAAGAGCCACTCCAAGTATCATTATTTAAGTTTTAATATCTCATCCCTATGTCCATAATGACTCTCTAAGATGAAGACGCTACCAGAGAGTATTTTAAGGAAACATGAATGAAGGATGAGTGTTGATTACGTTTGATTCATGATGTAGGTTTGTTACCATCTAAGACTAGCTGATTTTCTAGACAGGATAATCATTAATAAACAAACGACGAAAGACAGTGCTGGGTCTCCAACCATTTAAAAGCTCATAACTTTTCTCAGGATCGAATACGTAATTTTAAAGTTCAAAGTAGAGCACTAATAGAGGGTTTTTAACATACAGAAAGTGCTCTTTAAGTTTCTGTTCGAATCCTGTGCCCTCATATTGTTTTTGGATAATGTTTTTTTTTTTCAATAGTTTTTTACATAGGAGTAATTAAATAATTAATATGACTAACAGATTATCATATTAATATTGTAAATTAAGATAATGCAATTGCGCTTGCAATACAGTATTTACATGCCTAATACTATTTCGTCTTTTGCTTTACGATTCAATATATATTACCACTTAGATTTATCTGAATATGCGTACAATAACAAACGATCAATTTACTACTTCATCAATTTCAAGTTAAGGCACTTACCTTTTTAAGTAGAAGGCAAAAACTGGCTCTTTTACCACACCCTGCTTAATCATTTTGACGAAAACTGGATCGTCTTGTACATTGCACAGTTCAGGGAAAGCAAGTCCCAAGATGCCTTCTTGTTTTTCATCCATCAAATCCGGAGATATAAAAGATGGTGTACAGAATTTTTGGCTTGTCACTTTTAAATCCCCTACCTGCTTGGACAGTTCCAAAGAAAGGTGTCTATATTAGTGTTATTGTCAAAATCATATTCAATATGCCAAGTGAAGGACACTTACAAGCACTTACAGCTTTAACTGCAAACAATGTAGAAAATTATTGAATTATCCACTTTACTTTTTAAACTTTACATATTAAAATAAAAAATATCGGTCATGAGTAGAACTGGAGTCAAGCAAAACATTATTCAAGAGAAGGAAATGAATAAAACATATTTAATTAGAACAGTACAAGTTTTATACAGTAAACATTTATTTAAAAACGTATGAATGTGTTTTATATTAAATATACATCTGCCAAAACCACGTCCTACACTATCTCTAATGGCCGGGTAGAAAATTTTACAAACAAAAATTAATTAACTGCGTATTAAAAAAATATATATATTAAGTGTGACGCTACCGACTATAAATTAATCACTGTAGAAATATTATTGTTATAAAAATGAGATACACTTTTTGACCACAATGTAAAACGTAAGGATGGATTTAGATAAAAATTTGTACAAATGTCGTCTTATTATGCATTAACCTTGACATTTTCTAGGTTATCCTTAGGACAAGGATTAAAACTTCTATGTTATGATAAAAAATAATATGTTTTACTATAGCTCATTAAAGCGCCAAAAGCATAAATGCTTATGTGGGGTATATTAATATTACTGTACTGTAAAGCAAGTGAGTGTAAGGAATTAACTTATTCCCTTTAGATTTGGAGAGAACGAGCAAATCCTGAAGGTTAATGAGTGGGACGAAAGGCTTTGTTCCAAAAAGAACATTAAGAATTCGGTTGTTCGTACACAGTACTCTTCTTGGTGAAGTTATCTTTAGTTAGTCGTACTAAAATGTATTTATGTACTATGAACACTTTTTTTAATAACCACCTGCTATACCCCATGCTTTGCAACGACACCTTAAGGTAGAAAAATATTTATATTTTAGAAATTAATATTTTAAATTGTACTCATCCAATCAAACGGTGCAGTGGTAAAAGTGTGGTAGGAGTGGTTAAGATTCAAACAAGTAAAAATATAAACAAATATTTGACATTAATAATATCAGTAGAAATAAAAGTTATCAACAAAAAATGAGCTTTAAGGTATGCCCGTTTCTTTCACAATACAAACATCCAAAATCCAAAGGGTTTTCAAAAACAGTTTTGGGAAACTTCGAACTGGAACGAATGTTATTGCACCCCAAACGTCAAAATTTCTGGAATCAAAAGTCATGAAAGTATAGTGTAACCAAAGTATGACAGTTAATAATTTAAACAGTTTGGTTATTTAATTGGTTATTAAATATAGAAAAAAAGTATTCCCTTCACCATGAATAGATGGTAAAGAAGAGCTCAGCACCGTAAAAACCTGCATGATTAAATAACAATTATTAACACTGTTTTTAACGTATCGGTATGAAGATGAGACTACTATAATTAACTGCTCTTCTGAAAAACATTTAATAAATAGTATAAAACTGTAACTGTATGGTCTCGTTTGATTAGAATCGGAAATTATTATGTACAGCCGTAGGGGAATAGGAGTAAACTGAAAGTCACTCTCAACAGCAGTAACTAAAATGGACCCACCCCAAAAAAATTCCTGTCTTCACTCAAATTGCAGTTTAGGCAACCATCACAGATAAAACCTTTAGTTTATTTACCGTATAAAGATATTAAAACCATATTATATAACAAAAAACTCACCGCAACATTGTCCTGCGAGACTACTCCGAATGCAGATCCAGATCCGTAAGTAAGTCTAATGGTCTCGTTATCAAACGATTTGTAGGTGCTGCTTTTTGTATGATCGTAAGTATTGTGATTTGCTACAAAGAAATTATTTTTTATCACCAACATTCTTAACGACATAAACGTTAATTTAAAAATATAAATAATCGGGATTAAAATATAAATTAAGGATAGAATGCAGCTAGCCAGGGCTTGGATATTCATCAATTTTAAATATATTCATTCACAGGGTGTCCCTAAATTATGTCACCAAACTTCATACCATGGTAAATATGGTCAAAAGAAGCAAAAAAAAAAAATATATTTTAAGGTCAATCCTAAAATGCATATTTACCCAGGTATCCGCAATTTTTCCCCCACTTAATAATTTTTATTTTGGTGATGGATTGTTGTAAAAATGTCATATTTGGCTTAGATCTTCATACGACTTATGCATTTCTAAAAAAATAATCCTTCTATTTGAATTTTCAAAATGGCAGCAGTTTAAAATTTTTGAACTAAAATATCTTAAAACCAGTAAGTTTTATCAACATTTCACGCGGCACAAAGAAGATGAAAAATTAGATTATCTAACCAATGATAACAAGTTTGTTAGGGCATGACGATAAATAACGGAGGTATTGCGATTTAAAAAAAAAAACCTTAATTTGCATTTATAAAAATGAACAATTAAGAATTTATTCAGAAAAATCACAATAACTTCGCCGTTTTGTGTCACATATTTAAAAACATGGAATAAATAGTTTGATGGTTAAATTTGTCAACTGTTTTCTGCCATGTAAAATTTTAATAAAGCTTACCGGTTTAAGGATATTTTAGTTAAAAAATTTAAAACCGCAACCATTTAAAAAATTTAAATAGGGAAACAATATTTTGGAAATTGGTAATAATTATATAAACTTCCTTCAACAATCTGTCACCAAAATCTAAATTCTCATTGTAAGTGGGAAAACATAATGGCGGATATATGGGTAAATATGAATTTTAAGACATACCTTCAAATTAACTTTTTGGCTCATTTTGACCTAAATTACCATATTATTAAGTGTAGGCCTCGTGGCGTTATTTACAGACACACTGTATATGTATATCTTGATAGGATGTAGATTTGTCTGGTCTTCTTTCATACAGTACGAGTCTAAAAAATCATCTTAAAATTTAGTGCGGGATGTGCTTTTTATATTTAAGGGATTAAGTTTTGCAATCACACAATTGAAGATAAAATTTAATGTACAGTAAAGATACCTTTGAAAAGGCAGTAAGCTCTTTATATTTACTCTGATCTTAGCTTATATTCTTTTGCCTAATCATGACCAATCTCAGATTTTTGCAATGATATTCTATTTGTTGATAGTTAGTTACTCACTGCAATATTTGGGCTCCTTTTTACAGAATACGTTTGATGTAACCCAGAAGTCACACGATCCAGTGTCAAAGATCACATTGAACGTTTGACCGGGGGTACCAACCGTTACTGGTCCATAATAGTATGCCTGGAAAGGGCCTAAATAAAACGCCTGGTTATTAATAGATTATAACATATAAAATTTCACTCTCAAATAAATAAATATTTAAGTTTAAAAAATGCTCTAATTTAAAATAATTAGTCTCCCTTACATAATTGTTCGGTTTTTTTAATATATCGTTGTGTATTTATGTTTTGTTACATAACTACCTGCTAACCCAGTATTTTTGTGGAAGTTAAAGAATTAAAAGTAACTTAACTACTGTACTTTGACACTCCTATGAGGTTTAACAACATTAATGTACGTTGAATTCTGTGTGTATGGATTTCTTTAACGTATGGAATGCTTGTTCGAGCATTCTTTCAAGTTACTGAAAGACAACCTTGTGCCTTGTTTTTGTTATAACTGTAAAAATTCAGTACTCACATCATGTATATCTGTAAGGGTGATGTTTGTTTCAGTACTTAGTCGCAGGAAGTGCTGCTTAAAGGAATCAAAGTACCCGTCGTGGTTCCACTTCCTTTGGAGTTTCAAGGTAATCCGCCGGCCACTGCAAACATAATGTCTACTAGTTGTTGCCCGTCGATACTCGACGGATATAGCTCCATTAGTGGTAAATGAAACGCTATAATATTGCAAATATGTAAGGTAGTCTATAAAATGTACTTCTTTAAACTGCCATACCAAGAACATCAATAGTACATTTTAGAGAAAACACTATGATTTTAGTCAGAGTTACGGAAAAGTAGGATTATTCCTTTAAACTAATAATGTTGCATCTTTGTACTTATATAGGCCGTACCCTTTAGTATTTTATAAACATATCAATTTGATTGTTTAGGTAGGCGCAAACCTAATTAGCCTAAGGAAGCCGTTCTATTAGGTTCAACAACATCAGAAATAAGTAGACTAATATCCACTTGTAGGCCTATTGGATAAATTGTTCTTAACAGTTTTTTTTTTCAAGAATTAGGAAAGGTCTACAGTGTTGTAACTTATGATGGTTGGCTATAACAAATATTGGTATTAGGGTAGAATATAACGTAGAGAAACCATTTATAACCACTTTCATATCGCAATATTTATGCTGTAGTGTGCAAGTTTCAATAACTATCCAAATTTAAAGAATACAAATTTATTTCACAGAAATTTACATAATTTTAGTTGGATTGTCGGTCAAACAGGCCTATAGGCATATTCCTTAAAAACAATTATGTTGCACCTTACTATGTAACACAGACACTCTTTAGTATTTTATAAACATAAAAAAATCGATTGTTTACTTAGGCCTAAACCTTAGTAGCCTAATCAAAGTGTTATATTAGTTAAAAACGTCAAAACATAAGCAAGCCTAAACTATCAATTTGTAAACTTGTTAGTTTAATAAATGAGTTTTTTGAGAGTTTGATCAGGCCGATAAATATTTTAACGTATCTATTTTGCTTAAAATAAATATCGGTACAATCAGTATTTAGTAGTGACGCCGTTATTGGACACATTACAAAGAGTATATTTGTGAAGATTGGTCTGGAACCCGGGCCGTCTGATTTGGAGTAAGTCAGACTACTGACTGCGCCACAAATACTGTTGCTAAGCGATGTAAATGGAAAGCATTACAACGTTGCAAACGACAAATTGATTGCATAAAGAAATTCCGAAACATCCGTTTCTTTCAATACAAATGTGAGCAATTTATTTAAACTAAACCTTTACAATTTAGTCTTAATTTTAAAGCAATCAGCTATTTTACATAATTAAGCAACTTTCTTTCATTAAGCAAAGGATTAAGCAAAGGATAATACATTATAATAATTTTGAACGTTGAAGTCGATGTTGCTAAAAAGTTAACATCTCGAATATATTTTGTAAATTTATTTTGAATGGATTATCATTGTCAAGGTATGATTGTAAATTAAGCCGTGTTACTTCTAAAAATGTTTATCTAAAAACCTTTTTATATTCATCAAAAAACCTGGATTTTCTATCGCAACTAAGATTCTTAAAAACACAAAACTTTTCTCTTGGCAAGTAAAGACCTAGAGACCTTTTAGATTCAGTGTACACGTCAACACACCACACGGCAAAAAATAAAAAGCTGCAATATGACCAGAAAGGTACTTTCATCACTATGAAATCTGATGTAAGGAAAAGTTTTGGCACTTTGAAAGCGTAAAAAACAATTGGGCTTAAACTGAGCTAAGTCACTATTTGTGTAAATCACTATTACAAGGGCACTCAACTCTAATAAAATATAATTTCTCTTCATCTCAAAGTTATTTCAATTCACGTGAGCATCTTCAATATGTTAAAACAAAAGAAGTTGCCCATGTTCACATGAGCGTGAAAACCGTGGTTCGTGAACAATGAGCAGTTAATCAACTATTTCTATTGATACCAGTAAATGAAACTAACTATAGAGATAAGAGAAGTACTTGTCACCGTTGACCCATCAGGTTTAGGTCTAATGTACTGTATCACTGTTATCATTCCTATACTAACAGACAATAACGAAAGGATAATAATAAAAATTACCCTTAGAATTGCCCTTCCAATTACCGCTTGAAAAATAGTAAAAAAAGTCTTGGTTTCTTCAACATGGGTGAGTCGGTGGCGTAGTGATTAGCGCGCCGGACTTCGGGACCATGGCAGCGATGTCGTGGGTTCGAATCCGCGTTCTGCCAGTGAACTTTTATCAGTACCCTTCACCTTGTACTGTAGCGGCTCACCCCCTTACTTTGTCTAATACGATCCACGCACAGATCAATAGTCTATGTGGACGGGGCAAAGTAAGGCAAAAAGAGGTCCGCCAACCTCTTTAAAAAAAAAGACCACGCAAAAGCCACAAAATTATGAAAAACACGTGTTACATGAAACAGACCATGAATATGTATACAGTTTACAAAGCATTAATTGCAATATTTCTTTAGGACACTATAGTGCAGATTTTACAATACATATAATTAAATAAAAACTAAAGAGGTCCTAAATAAAAATATCGTTTTAGATATAAATGATTTGAATTCGGGAAATCTGAAATTTTCGACAAACCTCCGAATTTCCAAATTCTGAACCTGCAATGGCAGATTATTCTAGACCCTTATGGACAACTTCATCGTGTCTCCTGATTTCTAGACAATCCTAAACGAGGGACTTCCAACTGACTGTGGTTTCTCACCCCTCGGACATGCACACCGCCTCTGGTCTGATGGTTCACAATCCATTCCTAGAGTAACAAACATAACCTGACTGACAAGATTTCAAACCACTCAAATACTTTCCGACAATATTCTTGAGGCGCTCATTTTTTTCAAGCCTTGGCTTTGAAAATTGAAAGTTACGCGAATATCATAAGTTAAAACTGGGTTTAAGAAACAATAAAGAATCCCATAAGTATTAATAATTGATAAATGCACTTTTGCATTAAATACATGCAATACAATAACACGAAATATTTTTCAAATTAATAGTTTTGGGGCACAAGGAAAATATATATTTTTTTAAATAACTTACTTAATCTGAATAACTTGTAAAAGCTTAAAGTGTTTCTCGGAACAACCATACTTAAGGAATAAGAAACGCATCAAATACGATAAATAAGCCTTTGTTAAATTTATGTCAGGTATACACCATAGTGGATATTTCTTGCCTCTTGATAATAGGATCTTTATGTTCTATCATAACAGAACTATACAAAAAGAAGAATATTTTTATGTAATTTATTACAAAAATTTCTTTGGGTTTCGTTAGGTGAGCATGTTCACATTTTGAGATATTGAGGAAAACAACTACAATTGTAAAAAACAACTATGTCTATAAAACAAAAATGTCGATTGAACTCAACAAATTCCAACTTAAATGGAAAAAGTTAAGAATCCCACACGCCCGACCCACTCTTGATTTTACATTTCTGGGTTGGTTTTAAGCCATGTTAATCGGAAAATTTTATTAAAATGGTTGAAGCCACTTTAAGGATTTTTACAGGTTAAACCATCTTTAAGGTAAACAAGAATAATTTATACGATGTTAATTTTTTACTTACATTTTTATGTTAAATGAAATCAACGAGATAAATGATATTGTATACACATTTATGTAAATCCCAAAATGCATACAGTGCTCCGAGGTTCTACATCATCAGAATTTAAAAAATAGATTAAATATTTTATTATAATAGTAAAATTAACTTGTTAGTTCTATACCTTCTTTATAAATTATAAAACTCCTAAGTAAGTAATGTAAATATTTTTCAAATCGTTAATTACCAAAAAATTATAACTACGAAACAAACTGAAATATCTATAATTTGTGTAAAGTTTTAAAGAACTGATCTAAATAATTTGAAAGAAAGCATAGTAACGGAACATGTGTGATAAAGGAGTACATTAGTTTGAGTGACGTAGCAAATTTTCATGACAGCCACTTCTCTACATCAGATCCAAAGATCGAAGCATTTATGACAGGCATTATATTGTACCTTTATTCTTTACCATTGAACAAATATCAATGAGAGTCTAAAGATCATAAAATGTACGTTAAAAAGTGTAATATATGCAACAAGGTAACAAATTTACATTTTAGTTTCGTTCTTGAAAATCTGTGTAGAATAAAACGCAGAGATCGCTATATTAATCGAAACGGGCCTCCGAATCTATCTCTGGGACTTCTAGCTAATATGTATGTATACTGAGATCTAAATGAGCCCCAGAGTTGCCCGGAGATGCTTTTGCTCCACTATTGAAGAATGTGAGTAATTCCAAAACAAACCATATCGACGGTTTACCAGACTTGAGCGATTACGATGACAAGGAACCTATACTGGTGATGATTGATGAATGATGAGTGAGGCTGACAATAGAGTAGATCTGTTAACCAAAGGATGTCATCATTGCAACATTAGTGTGTTTTTCATTACACAAAATCTTTTTAATCAGATTCGTGGGCAGCTTGATATTCCTCTAAATGTTCAATACATTGTATTTTTTTTTAATCCCAGACACAGAGTACAACTCAGATATTTAGCCATACAGATATATCCAGACAGTCAAAGAAAATCGTCGAAGAAGCCTAAGATGACGCTACGAAACAAGCATAAGTGTTACAGCTCATGTACAGTAAACTTCCCCGTAGTGTTGAACCTAAACTCAAGGTGGACGACACTGTACGCATAGCAAAGGAGAAGGGGACATTCACCAACTAGACTAATTGGAGTAACGAAGTGTTCGTCATTCGCAAAGTGAACACTCTAATGCCCCAGTCCACTTATACGCTGGAAGAACTCAAAGATGAAGTATTGTCTGGACAGTTTTACGGTCACGAATTACAGAAAGTCAACAATCGAAGTGATCATCTATTCCAGATTGATAAAATACTGGACACTCGAGGCAGAGGAATCAGTAAGCGTTGCTACGTCAAGTGGCGAGGTGATGGAGACGAGTCTTGGGTGAGAGCGCAGGATTTACAAAATGTCTAACTCACAATTCTACTTGACGCTACACAGCAATAGTTCGTTACGCTATTTTTCTAACAACACGGTATCAAACTACACTGTACATCTGACGAAGCAAATTCGATTAAAAGGTGAATGGGAGAAGACTCTGGTAGAATATCACTTTAT
Source organism: Neoaliturus tenellus (assembly GCA_030545055.2). Classification (NCBI taxonomy): domain Eukaryota; kingdom Metazoa; phylum Arthropoda; class Insecta; order Hemiptera; family Cicadellidae; genus Neoaliturus; species Neoaliturus tenellus. Next base: position 80,929 of record JAQYXR010000098.1, read on the forward strand.
ATGATGGTTTCCGTTAGTGGGCAACAACGAAAAGATAACATTCCAATCTATTCCTTTGGCCAAGAGTTTGGCAGACACTAACAAGTACTCGTTTACTCTGAAGTTGGGATACTACAAAAATATTTTAACTACTGAATATGATCTATGGATGGTATTCACGAGTACGTAGAGTTTATTCACAACAAAGCATCCAGACAGAGTCGAAGTAAAAATACTGAAATCCTTTGTAACTGCGATCCATTTTAATTAGAAACTGGCATTACTGGAAGTTTTTCCGTTCTTGTCCTGAAACTATTTACCAACTAGTTCTGTAGAGGAAAAAGCATAACTGCTTCCAAGGTCTGCTGAATAGTTATTTTTTGTTCCTGATATGAAGCGTCAAAACTAAAACGGAAGTCAAGTTACCTTATAATATTTAATATTACACAGCTAATTGGAAAAGAGAATGAAACAGTCTTGCACGGGTACGATATTTATTGTAACGACACCATATTAATCTATTTTACATTTGGATTATTAGTTAATAACAAACTATTAGGTAATGACCAAATTAACAATTATCAATCAAGGTAAACCTAAAACCATACATTCTACCCTATTTTGCTTTGAAATTCCTTATTTTAGTAATAGTTGAGACAAAATATCTCCAACGCAAACGAGAACTATTGTTGTTTTCTGCAGCGTTGGCAACACTTGCAAATAACAAAGAGTAAAAATTTTTAACACTTTTTTAACCAACAAAAATTCGTGGCGACATCCACGGATATCGCAGAAACTTATGGGATGTAGTTTATACGTATACCAAAACGTGTTTACCAACATTTTTATCCAACCATCGGGAATCAACTAGTTTCGATCACAGCTGACTGTTCCGAAAACAACGTTTTCATCATTTTGCACGTAATTAGCCTGTTTTTTTCTCATTAGTACCAAAACCGTTGCTTTTTTGTCCTAAGACTGAAAAATCAGCTGGAGAATTGTTTAGGTCCTATATTATCGATTTATGAATGTTGATGAGCAGAATTTGAAATTCAAACATTATAAAGAGCATTGTTTGTTAATAACAGAAATGTGAACACTGCAATTCATTATTTTGTAGATATAATCTCGAAAATACAACTTTATAGTTTATATTTTTAACAGGGTATTTATGATTAAAAACCCTGTTCACACTCGGAGCAAGTGTCTTTTTGATGCTTAATCGTTTTTAAAAACTCGGCTGAGCCTTGTTTTTAAAACACGATTGAGCACCAGAAATACCCGCTTTTGCTCCAAGTGATGAAAACTACTATTATCGCAAGGGGATTATGAAAATTACTGTTCATAAGTCGTCCGAAAATGGTATACTGATGCTCGATCTAATTAAAATAATCGGCTTCGTCTTGTCTTGAAACTCGATCTTGTAACGGCAACGAATTAGCCCAGTAAAATTAGCATAAAAAATAGCTGAATCCGGAAGTAATTGCAAACTTATATATTTTTACTGATTATTATGTAACATTACCTGAGAAAAACGATGTTGAAATGTCTACCACTCCCCGACGCTGCGCTCGCCTGCTGTGGCCAAATTTTTCGAAAAGGCGTCTGCAGTTTTGTAAGTTTTTGCTGAATATCTTTTGAATTGAAATTTTAATGAATCGTGTTTTGGTATCTGGGAACCCTGTAGTAAAAAGTGAACTCGGTTTAAGGCTTATACTTAACCTTTGGCACTACCGTAATATGGGTTTCCCAACAAAAGAAATTCACTTTTGAAAAGAAACAACAAACTTCACAAACAAATCTATGCTGATATTTTTTAATAATTCTAATAATTTATACTTATTTTTAAGAAAACCTCTGTTGGAAATTCAGGAATATCATCTAAAATTTAATCTGTGTTGTATTAATAACAGTAATATTTATTGATCTTTGGAGAATATAACTGTGGGAGTTCTCCTAACCTATAATCAAGTTACTTGAAGGTAAGAACTGTTTCAAAACAATGATTTCAACTAGGCCTACAAGAATGATCACAAGATCACAAAAACTATCCCCCCTGGATCCTCAAAATTCAATGAGCAGTAGTACTGTGAAACTTTCTTCGCTGAACCAATCCAAAGATGACTCGAGTCAAGCTCAGTGTAAACTTTTACTAAATAAAAATGTCATGGGAAAACAGGGGCGTTGCTTGAGTAGCAGAAAACAGAATACATCACCTAAGGCAATTTCAATGAATAATCCTTTTTACAGAGAAATTGATAATCTAAAGAAAGAGAATGAAAAATTGATACTTCAAAAAATGCTCTGGAAAAAGAGTACATAAGATGAAAAATATTTTTGATATAAACAAGCCTTTATGGGTAAATGATGATATTATTTCCTTTTATTTTGGGTTGCAGATGAATATATTATTCAATGAAAGGAGTAAAAACACTTACTGGAATCAACACTATCCCATGCAACTAAAAATAATGCTAACATCAATGAACTGCTTGACTCTTTAATCCTGAAGGCATAAAGAATACCTTGTAATGCCAATAAATGATAATATGAACTTTGGACAAAGAAGGAGGGTCTCACTGGAGTCTTTTAGTGTATGGATGCCTCTAGTAACATATTTTACCATTATGATTCCTTAGGAAATTATAATCATTCAGTAGCAAAAATGACAGCAAATGTAATCAGTAAATATTTTGAATATTCGGTAACACCATGCATAAACCCTTACAAGGCCCTCTACAGACAAATTCGTATGACTGCGGGATAATGATACTTCTTGTAACTGATTATTTATTGCAACAATTGCATAGTGGCTATGTGATGTCAGATATCCAAATACCACACTCAAGTACCACTGATTGTATTAAAAAACGTGCTTATTTGACATACCTGATGACGAATGGTTACAGTATAAACATAGAAAACTATGCTATCACTGATGCATATTGATAAAACAGCACCTAAAGTAAATAAATCTACGATATATAGGCCTGATATGACAACTTGTTTTGAAAGACTTTCCAATCATTTGGAAAGGGAGGAAACTCAAGGCAAGTTTGAAAGAACTAAAGTCATCCAAAGAATAAATGACTCAAAACAAAGTATCAAAGTGCCGTCAATTACTGAGGAAAGAAGTATGGAGCATATGTAGAAATAAACTTATGAAAAGGAAAACTTTCTGAATGATATAGAGTGTAATAACAGATATTCGTTATTACAAGAAGTTGAATCAGATTTGGAGTCATTGCATTGTACAAATACATCATCCCCTTTCATGATGGATACACTTCCTGAAGACTCTGCCTCCTTCCAAACAGAAAAATCAACAAATGCCAAAGAAAACTTGTTAAAGAAAGAAAATCAAATGCAAAAAAAGAAACAGACAGTCAATGTAGGCCCGTTGGAAATTTATATCAGGACCAAAATACATAACACCGGCTATCATGAATGAGACCAAAATATGTGGATAGTAATACGAGCAAAAATTCAAGTTACTCTATCAACAAAGTCTCTCTTCAATCAATAAACAATTAATCCTATTGATATAAGAAAACTATTGTTACCATTTTGGCTGACAGCCATGGAAGGAATCTCAGCAGTATGTTATATGAGGAACTTAAAAATGAATATCAAGTACTCGGAATTTTCAAGCCAAATGGTAAATTAATCAATCTTTAACAGTCGAGATACTATAGACCTCACAAACATGAACAAAAATGACTATGTATTTATAATTGGAGGAACAAATGATATTTGTAAAAACATGAATGTTGATAAATTATTGGCAATATAGAAGAAACATCAAGTCAGTTTCACATACAAATGTAATTTTAACTGCCATCCATACAGATATGACAGAATTGACCTCAATGAAAAAATCAAACGAATCAACAATCAACTTCAATGTCTGTCCTACTTATACAGTCACGTTAAATTTATTCAACTGTTTTGCTTACAACGTGTATTTTATACAAAACATGGTTTGCATTTAAATCAAAGGGGAAATACATACTAAAAGACCTAATAATAAACACCATTAAATCACCACCTTTCAATAATATTCCTGTTTTAATATAGGAGAAATAATTTTTTAGGGGTTGCACAAAAAAAAGGAGAAAATGGTTTTGATAAAAATACCCAGGCAATATTCTAAATTTAATAATAGCTCTTTAAAGTCCTTAAAAATTATTCACCAGAATGTTGATGTTTAGTCCGAAAATGTAATATAATGGAAGTCACATTAGAATGTGAAAAACCTGATGTAGTTATTGTTTCAGAACAAATTCTTTACGTATTGGTGACTATCGATGTGAGTCTCATTATTCACAGAACTACATCAGATTCACAGCAAATGGAGGACGTTGGCCATCTTATGTACATTCGACTACCATAACGTATAGTAAAGTTGATGTATCTGAGTACTGCATAGAGTCTATCTGTGAATTGGCGTCAATCAAATTACATACATCACCAAAAAATACAATATTAATTGGGGTTTACCGACCACCTAATTCAAATTTAAATTGGTTTTTTAGTTTAATAACTAAGTGTTTTGAAAAAATTTTAGATTACAAATTGAACATTTTAGTGATGGGTGATTTAAACATTGATTTTTCAAAAGATAAACAGGATAAAAAGAGGATGAAATATATTATAAAAGCTTTGGATTAAGGGACACTATTTTTAATTTTACAAGAGAGTACAACGGATCAAAATCAAGAATCGACAACGTATTTACAAATATACAAGAACAAATTTTTTCTAGTGATGTGTTGGTTACAGCTATTTCAGATCATCATGCACAAGTTGTTGTTATAAAAAACTGCAAGATATAAAAAAATAATTCAATTTATAAATATATTCGAAATTTTGATGAAGACAGAATTTTAGAATTCAGGAAATGTTTGCAAAAAGAATCCTGGAATGCTATATATTCAAATGGCATTACATTGGAAGAGAAATACAATTGTTTTAATAATTTACTAAAAAACTATATTGATGAACACTTTCCTCTGATGAAAAGGAAAATACAATCTTTTAACATTAAAAATAAAATAAAATTTTCAATTGAAACAAGAAGAATGCGCAAAGAAGTTAAGAAATTATATGTAGCTTCCAAAGATGTGACTCATTCACATGAGTTGAAACAAAATTATCTCAAAGTAAAAAAAGATTATTATAAACTAGTAAAACAGGAAAAATTGCAGCAAATTAAATACAGAATAAGCTCTTCTAAAAATAAATCAAAGGAAATGTGGGCTATAATTAATGAATATACCAACAACAAACGATTGAAAACAAACAATTACGAATTAAAGAATAGTACAGGAGACTCTATTAAAGATCCAACTGAAATAGCGGAACATTTTAATTATCACTTTATTAATATTGTAAAATCTGTATCAGAACCACCAAACGATAAAACAGAAGTACGTAACTTAAAAAGTATTAGAGAGTCTCTTTATTTAGTTCCAACCACATCTGAAGAGTTATCTTACATAATCATGAGTCTCAAACCATCTAATTCTTGTGGATTTGATGATATATCGTCAAAAATAATTAGAATTTGCTGCAATGAGATTTTACCACCTCTTACATATTTAATTAACCTTTCTTTAACAAACGGTCAATTTCCCTCGATTTTGAAGGGAGCATTAGTCACTCCAATTTTTAAATCAGATGACCCACTAAATTGTAATAATTACAGACCCATTTCAATTTTATCTACAATAAGTAAAATATTTGAAAAAGTTTTCTATTCAAGATTAACGTCCTTTTTTGATGCTAATAATATTTTAAGTCCTAACCAATTAGGGTTTCGAAAGAATTTGTCTACATTAGATGCCATTTATAATCTTGTCGATTTTGTAGTTTCTGCATTAGATGAAAAAAGGCATACCATAACATTATTTGTTGACCTGAAAAAGGCTTTTGATACTATAAATCGTGAACTTTTGATAAAAAAATTATGCAATGTAGGTGTTAGAGGAGTGGCTTTAGACTGGATTAAATCCTACTTAAGTGAAAGAACTCAAATTGTTCAAATTCCTCATAAGACAGAAGATAACTGTATACAAATTTTCAAATCAAAACCACAAATCATCCGATCAGGAGTACCCCAGGGCTCAGTTCTTGGACCAATTCGATTTATTTTATATATCAATAATTATTATCAAAATTCTAAGCAGTCACAAATTACATACTTTGCAGATGATACATCATTGTCATTAACAAACGAGAGTAAAAAAGATTTAGAAATCCAGACATTTATTAAATCTAACAAATTAGCAGAATGGTTTTCAAACAACTCTCTTGCCATAAATACAACCAAAACCAAATTCATTGAGTTTAGCATAAATTATCAAGACCATGGAATGAATGTCATAATTGAAAATCAAATTATAGAAAAAACCAGTAGAACAAACTTCCTTGGAATCATATTAGATGAGAATTTAAATTTCAAAAACCATGTTGACAATTTGTGCAAGGAGCTGTCCAAAAGTTTGTTTGTTCTTAGAAGATTATCCTCATTTTGCCCACGAGAAATTCTACTGACAGCTTATCATTCAATGTTTATTTCGAAACTGAGGTATGGATTACCAGTTTGGGGGATGGCAAACGCACAGGTAAGAAATGTATTTATATTACAAATAGCCGCAATTCGTATAATTTTTAAGCTAAAGAAAGGCCAGTCATGTAGAGAAATTTTCCTGAATTACAAGCTAATGGCTTTTTATGCTTTATACATATATGACACCTTAGTATTTATGAAGAAACATCAAAATTACTACAATACGGAACTTGGTAAATGCAGCATCAATCTCAGAAAAAACAACAAAATTCCTGCAATCTACCTTCGAACATCTTTTTTTGAAAACCACGTCAGATACAATTATGCAAAAATTTTCAATAATCTTCCACAAAAATTCAAAATTCTAGTGCTGATCTTGAAATATTTAAAAAGAAATTACAAAATTATGTTATTAGTAAATGCATTTACTCCTTCGAAGAATATTATACCAAATGATATGAATTAATTTTAGTTTAAAATTAAGATTATATGTTAAACTGATGTAAAGGCTGATACAGTTTTTAAGAATTGTCATGCCAATAAAGTTTGATTGATTGATTGATTGACTTAAGAGCTCACAATTGAAAGTAGCTTTAAAGAGCAATATCACTCTTATTGAATATAACATCCAATACATACTATATATCAAAATGTGCAAAATTTAATTTTCTAAATTTTAATAATTTACAAGATTTAGCTGTCTTTAACGGTTCAAAAGATATTCAGCAAAAACTTATAAAACTACAGCCGCCATTTTGAAAATTTCGGCCATAGCAGGCGAGCACATAGTCGGAGAGTGGTAGACTTTTCACCATCGTTTTTCTCAGGTAATTTTATATAAGAACCGGTCAAAATATATGTTTGCAATTACTTCTGGGTTGTACCATAATTTAACTAGACTAAATACTTTCCGAACTAGTGACATAATACACTATATCGTTAAAACAAATACTCAGTGCGACTCGAAATTTTTATAAGTAAAATACTATATATAAGCGACAGATTTTTCTCAGAAAAGCCTGTGGAATGTAATTTGTATGGCTGCCAAGAGATGAGACCAATGAAGAAACAATCCGTTTCAATTTGATTCACACACCTGACAGGAGAGAACGGATGACCTGTCACTTCACATCTCGTGGTTAAGGCAAGTGTTACATAATGTTATCATACTGGTATACCTCAGGGATTACCAACGCTATTTTAATCTGCTTATAATTTTAGATAATTATTAATTAAATATGAATATAAAACGTCCTTTTTCTTCCTATGGTAACTAAGAAAAACAATGGAAAAGTCTATATTCACCTTTATATTTTGATTAGTAACAGCCTGCCAAAAAAGACGAATAATTTCTTGATGATTATTGATTTAATGTATAAAAAAATATGCTTTTGTGATTTATTATTCACAGAACCTTCTGTAACTTTTACCAACATAATAGAGGTAATTATAGCTACAAACCATAAATTTTGCATTTTTATAGCTTTAGAAGTATGCAGAATGATATCAGTTTATTCCTTTGCATGGTAAGCTATCGAAATTCATAATAACAAAAGAAAATATATTTTTACCATAATTGTTCAAGTTGAGTCACTCCATCCCAATGTTTTAAACTACTTTGTTTTACCTACTTTTTGTTGTACTTTTTTACTACTATGTTTTAAACTACTTTTTAGAATTAAGAAACCCTAAGCTTCTTAATTTAACACATTTATTCAAACTAACAGTTACCAAATTAATATAACTACGGTTTGAAATATATATTTATTCATGCAAAATACTGAGCATATGTTTTTCGTAACAAAAACTTTTTAATATTCTTTATAGTATTTGACTAATGTTAAAAATATTTCACTACTATATTGAAAAACATCCGATGAAAATTTTAAAATGATAGCGATAAAGATAATTAACAACCAATGTAGTTTCCTATTAACATTTTTTCAATTCCTCTAATGGTTTTTAAATAAAACTGCTTGTATACTTAAAGCAATCATCCTGTTAAATAAACTGACACGTGTTCATTCTAATAAAATTGCACGCGTTCAATTCAAACAATAGTTAATCAGTGCTTCAATAAATGGCCCCTTTTACTCCCCCCCCCCCTACGATTCAAATCAAATCAAATCAAATCAAATATCTTTATTGTCATAAGACTATTAAATTATAGCATTGACAACAAGTCACAATACAGAATAAAATAAATGAAAAATACTTAACATTCTAAAGCGATCGACAGAGATGATACAACAGCATAAACATATTCATAAACTAAAAAGAAAAATCATCATTCAAGAAGTCACGCACACTGTAGTATTCTTTTTTTAAAAGAAACTGTTTCAGGTTGATTCTAAATTTAAATGCATCTGAAACATGTTTTAAGTTGGGAGTTAATTTATTGTAAAGTGTAATTGAGGAGTAATAGGTTTGATTTTCAAAAATGGTTGTTCTATGGCGAGGAATGGTTATGGAAGATTGGTTACGGAAACTATAGCAAGAAATTTGATCTTTAAAGTGAAATTTGTCTTTGTTGTTTGCCAAGAAAGTTAGACAGTTCAAAATATACAAACCAGGAAAAGTTAAGAGATTATTTTCAGAAAAAACACCTCTACATGATTGGGACTTCTGAAAACCAAAGATCAACCTAAGTGCCTTCTTTTGTAGGCGAAAAATCTGTTTGTGCCTCTCTGTCTCAGCACCCCAAATGGCAACACCATAAGTCATATGAGGAAGGATCACACCATGATAAACTGACATGAGAACTTCTATGCTGGCGAAATAAGCTAGACGACGATAATAACAAAAGAAAAAAAGAAAAAGCTTAAATCGTTTAGATGTTTAGGAATACAATTAATTCCTGGGAAACGACTGGCTAAAGGCTTTTAAAGGCTATTCAAAATAAAAAGCTATAATCGAAATAAATCTTGGAGAGAAATTTGCTTTAATTGAATCCTATTCAAATTGAACCTGTCATATTGAATTCTATATTTGATTAATAGTGATCTATTGATAAAAAACTTTTTATACTAAATTAAGGTGTCATTAGAATGTAAAATAAGTTTAGTGTACTTTATGTAATATATTCAACGTTATTTTAACAGAGAATATTAAGTTTCTACAAAATATATTATATTTTATATTCAAACCAGTTTATGTCGATAAACCACCCTATGTACAATGATTTTTAAGTTATCTTAAAATGACACCTCCATTGCAATCTTGAAACGTAACAGAGCATCTTTTGATATTAATTTTCCAAGAATACTACTGGTCGAATGATTGGTGAAGTTACAAAAACCGACTTTTTTGTTCCACTGACTAAAACTATTCACACAGAAATATCACATTGACAGGATAATAAGACCATCTATTCCCTACATAACTGTTTATAATTTTCACAGAACAGACAGCAGGAAGCGCATGCTGTTTAAAAATAACTTAATCGTTCTATATATTGTCAAACAAACTTTTACACTCACAGTAAGTTATATTTCAGTTACTTTGGGAAAAAAAAATCCCGCAAGCCCACATGATTGCAAATGAATTCAAATCATCTACGAGCTTCTTAGTATATTTATATAGTTAAATCACGAAATTGATGATACATCAACCAATGTGAAAGTCTTTACCACCTTGACCTAATTCGACCTTGAAGGGAAACAGAAATTGTACCGTCTATGCAAAAGTATTTATAAGAAAGGAAGGCACGCACTAATGCTGATTACCAACTAAATTTTGAATCAAGCGCTGTTTTGATGGCTGCAGTATGATTAATTAAGGAGTACACGGAATCAGGATTAATCATGACTCCGGTCGTTTGCTGTAGTTGTCTAACACAGGACCAATTAGCAGTCGTGTTGAATATATTCAGTGGTGTAACAAGTTCATTGTACCACCTCTCTCAAGTATTGAGTACTGTAAATGTATCAAATTAGCTCTTACTGTTAACAATAGAATAATTCATAGTCAAATGATAGAGCTTATTGCAAATACTCGTGTTACTAGAAATAAGCTAATTCTGAAATAGAAGTAAATAATGAATCCACCCACCGTCAATGCAATCCAACAACTTTATTCTCGGGATAATTGTATTGCTCCTCGTTCATAGGGACATCTTCAGCACTGCCTTGAGGTTAAACATTTGTATTTTTTCAGCTCGTGCGCGTTGTCGAGGAAAGTTAGGTTGTACCAACCGGTTTAAAATCAATGTTTTGTTTAAGCGTTTTATCGTTTATTCGTGCTATATTTGTGGTATATGTATCTTTGTGTTATTCTCGACAAGAACTTTTAGTTCGCAAATATTTTAAGCTCAAGACAGTGTTGAAGATGCCCCAATCAAAAAGGGGCGAAACAATTGTCCACGATGATAAACTTTTTGGATTGCATTGACGGTGAGTCGAATCATTCGCAGTAAATAAATAATTCTTCTAATCATAAATATATAAGGTGTTATAATTTATGCAATTACTTCGTGGTTTAATCACACCCTAACCACTGCTCTCATTGAGCTGAAACCTGACTGGAAAGTTTTTTTAGAGAGAGTCAGGAAAGTGCATTGTACCACATGCAAATAACTCCAAAATCATAGATTAATAATCCAGTTTAGAAGTATAGTATTTCCACTGTGTATTATTAAATAGGTGTAGCCCCATAAACAATATTCTTTTGAACCCAAAGGTGTAGAGTAAAATTAAACAAGAAAATACAAACAATATTGAATATAACAGAAAATCTCTTTAGTGAAGGGATAACAATAGAAATAAGACAAATGGCACATTTTTGAGTAATCTAAAACACATGAGATATTTTCTTAGTATTAAATTACTGCAGCAAAATACATCAATGAAATAAAAAGTACTATACAACAAATTCCTGCAAAAGGTAGAACCTTACAGGCATTAAGCCCAATTATAAGAGGACTTTATGCTAAAGTTTACCTCCCCGGTAAAACACAAACTATACCGGTATTGCTGCATACACATAAAAATTGCAAAGATATTCAAGACTTTACTTTGATCTACATAAACCAATCGCTTGTAACGACCCCAACACAATTCTAGCACATTAAAAATATTTGTTACTATCAATGTGTTTGTGATAAATACATTTTTAATATAGCCAAATTCAAACGAAAGCATTTTGTCTTGCCATGACACTGAGCCTGTGGACGGTTAAATATTCAGTAAAATTTTCCCTCACTTTGTAAGCAGCTTTTGCATCTCTTGGACCTTACAGTTTCCACTTCCAGGTCGCAGTTCTGTTCAACGTCCATAACTTAATCGTACACTTCACAATATTAACCCTCTTTCTCCCTGATAACATTGTGAAGTACACAACATGCCAGAACAATGTTTTTTGTTTAATCTAGATGTAGGCCTAAAAGCATTGCGTGTTCAAACACACGGAACATTTTGGTCATCTTACCGAAGGCACATTCAACAATCCTTCGTGCTCGGGAGTGTCTATAGTTTTATATATATATATATATATATATATATATATATATATATATATATATATATTCTTCGTTCACGTGTGAGCGCAGCTTTTGCAAATTTTCATCATATGCTTTTGTAGCGCATATGATTCATCTCCTACAAATATATAAAGAAATTTGATATTTTTATCATTGTGCAAAGTTTTGGGTTGTAGTAGATTGAGGTTTGTATTGTTAATGACCGGTGAAACGTTGAAGAAATAAATATACCACCGTCACAGTGCTTTCCTTTCTCACCCAATCAAGAACAATGAATTTTCCCTCGGCATCCACAACTGCTTGTATTAAAATTGAATGGCTGGACTTGTAATTGAAAAAGAACGAGCCGGAATTCCATGGAGCTTCGGGTGTGTTTGCCGTCAATAGCTCCACAGAAATTAAAAAATTCCAAAGTTCATTAAATCCCTCCGCAATTTTCTTGCACTGGTCAGTGGCAGGGTTCTTCATCACATGCAGTGGTGATAAAACCTCCCAGAGAGCAACACTTGTTTCGGAAATAATTTTACTATGCCTATAGCGCCGATTCGAAGTTAAAAATCCATGCATTATCTTTCCCCTGTGGTGAAGAATCTGTAAAAAAATAACCTACTATAAGAATATCCCACCTAATACTACAGTCACTCGCTCACGCAGTCTCTTATTCATACAAATACATATCAATAGTTATGATCTAAAAGCACGTGTTTGTTTAGGTAAATTTTTACAAAGCAAAATGGGTAAACCTCATCGTATTCCAGATACCTTCGAGATTTGAAAAGAATGCAAAGTATATCTGGTCAAAAGAAACGGAGTATGGACTTTTAATTAATAGCCCAACGGCCAATGGTATCAAGGGACCTACAGTTTGACATCATAAATGAAAAATCAGCAGTTGAATTGGTTGCTGCTCCAATGGCAGGGTAAATAAAATCTGTTATGAGAGAAAGACAATAAAGAAGAAAATGCAATGTTGACCTTTGGCTGCATATATTAAGTATTAACAAAAAAAGCATTGTAGTAGTTTGTAGGAAAGTTTATCATATCCACCATCCACTTTAGTTAATTTCCTCACCATTTAAATGTTATTTGCTAAAATATAAGCAGCCTCCGAATTTATAATGGTAACAAAATACTAAATTAAAGTTATTTTCATTAAATTTTACTCAGCTAAATCTACAGTTCTACTGGACTGATTTTATAGATTAAAGGGTCTTTGTAAAGCTTCGTCTCTGAAAATTTGCAAATAATTATGAAAATTAGATTTTTTTTAGATTTAAGTTTGAATAGTAATAACACATTTTTTTCTACAAAAACCCATTGAAAACGGACGGGGGTTTCCAATTTTTTTACTTGTAGTCAAGTTTTTGATGCCTTTATTGAGTATTTTCGAGAAATGCATAACATCAATTTGTAGAAAGTAGCTTTCATAACATCACCATTCAATTTATTTGATTTCCTCCCCATTTACAAGTTATTTGCAAAAAAGCTAGCAACCTCCCAAATTATCGTGGTGATAAAATACTGAATTAGAGATGCAGTATTATTATTACATATCATTATACATAATATTATATGTGTGAGTGTGTGTGTGCCTGTGTGTATCCTGTCCGTCCGTCAATATTTTATATCATAAAACTGGTAACTCCTAAGACACAGACAGTAATAACATTACTAGTATCTTAAAATTTTATTCTTGGTGCTTTTTTGGGGAAAAATGTCATTCTTTAAAATTAGCAAGTATGTCTTTGGTAGAGTGCAAGTTTCATTGTTTGTTTGCTTTTTATTTCATATTGTAACCTGTCTGTAAAAGTCATCTGTAAGAAATAAACCTTTTTTGAATTTTTTGAATTACATTTGTACAACTAAATCTACAGTTCTACTGGATTGATTTTATTAATGGGTCGTTTGAAAGCTTCGTCCGTAAATATGTACAAATAATTAATTATAAAATGTTCATTTTTTAATACTTATGGTTAAAAATAAAAACAAATGTTTTCTTTAATAAATACATTAAAAACAGCTTTTTAGAAGTTTATTATATTTCTTGGCAAGTTTTGGCTGCTTTTTACCAATATTAAGAATATCCATAATATCAATTTGTGCAAAATGAACAGTTTTACTTGAAGACATTACAATTAAAACCATCTCTAACAAAGATCAAGGGAGTCAGAAAAGAAAACTAAGATGAAATGTTTACATAGAATGTTGTTTTAAATAAATATACTGTAAATAAAAACATTACGTTTGATTTTTTCATTTTCTTGCTGAATTATTAAAGTTTTTTTTTTACTTCGTTGAAAATAAATCAAGTTAATTTTTAGAAATATAGCATATACTGTATGTAGAGACAGTTGGATTTAACTACAATGGACCCTCTTTCTAGTTTAAATATAAATACAAGCTCTTTTAAGCCAAGTACTGAATTAGTTAGTTAATAAAGTTATATTGAATAAGTTTTATACACAATTGTTTCAAACAAATGGGAACAAAATTACAACACAAAAACCAATAGCACTTTGAGAAGGATGAAAGTAATTTGTTCAAATCAAACCAATTAAAACTTTTCGTGTAACCTTTGTAGCAGAGTCAATTTAATTCCCTTAAAACGCTCGTAGCTTCTAAAATTAAACGCTAACTGATTGTTTCCAAATTTCTACAAGAATTTCTTCAACAAGGCCTAATTTTATCGACGCAAAATCCGGATTATGAAAGAATTTTTTTTAAGTTAGGTTATAAACACATCTCCCTTGAAGATTTAAGATTTATTTATCTAACTGGTGCATTACATTAACGTTAAAATTGACGTTAAAATTAACATTAAAGTTGAAGGTAATTTTATGATTCTATAGCAAGAGTTTATGGTAATATTCCTTGTTCTAAAACGAAACAGTATCAACACATTACGTGACAACTTTAGCAACACATTAGAAAAAGACACTGAATAAAGAAACTTTAAACATCGAATGAAAGCCAAAACTTCAGTCTTCCACACCTTGCAAGCAACGTATGTAATTTAAAACATCAACATAATCGCATTCTGACGTATATCTTACTTGTTAACACACAAATTCTGCATAGGGTGGGTTAGGGTGAATGGATTTTGAATGGATAAATAAACCCTAAATCTCATAGAAGTTCGATTGGTACCCATGTCTGAGTTGACACGTAGATGTAAGTTTTTATTTATCTTTAACATTGGCCCCTCGTAAACGTTAACATACACCAAACCGGTTGATGGAGCAAAGAAATTTCGAATAATTTGAATTTGAAAGTTAGTAAAACCCGCTTATAGTTTTGTTCTTAAGATTGCAGCTTAATTTTCCATACTTAAAAACAACTTCTCTCAAAAAGTTTACAAAAAGTTTTGGAACAATGAAAAATCTTATGCAAAATCTCAAAATGTCACTGCCAGCTACTGTAAGTTTAATAGTTTCCTTACAACTCAAACAGTTTTAATTTTATTAATTTTACCACTTTAAAAAGGATGGTGCCACCCGTCAAACGATCGTTAACCATACCTGCCTCTTTCAGTTGAAACAAAAAACGCACTAAATTCATAACTAAGTAGCTTACGACACATATCATAACTAGATCACTACTGAACCAGTTTCAAAGTACTTATTCTCTCTATGAAAATGGGTTTATTTGGCCACTTCGTTAAGGGGCTGCGCATAACTTCCCGAGTTTGTAATTTTTTATGTCGTCCTAGATTTTATACCTATTGTACGGATTCCTCCGATTCGTTTGGAAAATCTCTGTTATCGCAGGTATTTTGAGTCATTGTTATTCAAATTACTATAGTATATTTTAGAAGTGATTTAAGTTTTACAAATGTGTAATTCTTAAACTTGATCATTATAAACGCCTCAAACTTGATCATGATAAAATGATATTAAAATAAAAAAAGGGTTATCGACTAGTTTTTAAAAAAAATCTTGAATTTACCTTGGTTACCTGTTACCTGTTACCTCCAGAGTCTGTCCCGTAGACCATTTCGGCATGAGACCCGTCATCTATTACTACGTAGGCCTATCTTCATGATTCAATCATGGTGTCATGTTGGGTAAGGTCGAGTTGGGTGATGAGGATCATTTGTTTAGGAAGAATTTAGGGAAAACCAGGAAGATTGTAAAAACACTCATCCAGAAGATATTGTTTCAAAGCTTTTTTGAATTTGTTGATTTGCTTAATGTCTTTTATTTCCTGAGGCAGTTGTGTGAAAAATTTAACTCCTACATAGCCAGGTTTTGTTTCAAAAAGTTTCAAGTTGTGTTGTATTGATGGATTTACATTTCTGTTTCTGGTGAAGTGAGGGTGAGTATGAGCCTGTATCAGATTATTGTCCATTACATATGAGATTGTTTCGAAGATAAAAAGAGACGGTACAGTTAATATCTGCAATTCTTTAAATTTTTCCCTGCAGGAATCTCCAGGTCTAAGCCTAGGTATCCTGATTGCTTTTTTTTTTGAATAATGAAAATGCTTCTGAGGTTTGATTTGCTTGACAGACCCCAAAGCACTATTGAATACCTTATATGACTTTCAATCAAGCTAAAATACACTAACTTACAAAGAGCAATATTATTAAAAGTAGATAGATTCCTTAATACAAAAATATTTGAAGTTAAGGTTGAAGCAAGTTTATCGATGTGCTCCGTCCACCTAAAACTATCGTCCAACCTCACCCCCAGATAGTCTACAAAAGGAGATTGTTCAAGAAGGTTTTCATCTTGAAAAACTAATGGAGTTGAAGAGCCAGCCCTCATCAGACGATTTCTCTTTTGCATGGTAGTGATAAACATGTAATTGGTTTTAGTTGGATTTATTTTTAAGTTGATATCTGAAAAGTACTGAGACATGGCTCCGAGCTGGCAAAACGTCTCCCTTTCAAGTTCGTGAATGTTTTTGTTCTGTGTAAAAAGTGATGTGTCGTCTGCAAAAATGGTCAGCGATTTGTTAGGGTGATTACAGGATTGGGATATGTCATTGATGTATATTAAAAAAAGGATTGGCCCTAAAATTGAACCCTGCGGAACTCCCATTGAATTGGGTGAAGTTTTTGAGAAAAATTGATTTTTCAAACCAGAGACTGAAGTGAAGTTGATTGTGGTTGATTGCTTCCTGTTTGTCAGGTAAGACGTCAGCCAGCCCAGAGCCACCTGCCCGACTCCTAATTGTTCAAGCTTTCTGGTCAAAATCTTGTGATTGACGCAATCGAACGCCTTAGAGAGGTCGATGAAGCAGCCGATAGCTGAATCACCACCCTCCAAGGCGTCGATGCATTTATTTGCAAAGTCTATGAGAGCTAGCTTTGTGGATTTTCCCTTTTGGTAACCAAACTGCTTAGAAAACAGTAGATTATTGTCCTGCAAATATTGAACTAAATCTTGACACACTGCTTTTTCGAGAATTTTTGAGACGGTTGAAAGGAGTGAGATTGGACGATAGTTCTGGGGAAGATGTTTGCTGTCTTTTTTGTGAAGAGGCTTAACTATCGCAAGTTTCCCACTGTATGGAAAAATACCTTCCCGGAGAGAGGTGTTCACCAAATGCACAGGGGTTCTTCTAGTTGCTTTGAACAAAACTTGATTATTTTACTGGAAATCCCATCATGACCTGATGACTTTTTATTTTTCATTGATTTTAATATTTGCCTAATGTCAACTATTGTCAGAGGTTTGAAAGAGTTTAATTGAGACTGAGGCCTAAATTCATCTGATGTTACATGAACAGAAGCGTGATAGTTAAAGTCTGGGTTGAAGTTAAGAAAAAAATCATTAAAAATTTTACTAACTGTCTCTGGGTCTTTAACTAAACCCCCATTTACTTCTAAAGTAATGTTAGGCTCAACTGTTGGCCTTTTTTGTGGTCTTAAATCGTTGATGAAATTCCAACAAGTTTTGATGGATTATCGGAAGCTTTAATGTCATTAAAATTGCACTGGATTTCGCTTCACGGATTTTTTCCCTATACCTCTTTTTGAGAGCATTGTGAGCAAGTTTTTTCCTGTCACACCTGGTAGACACCCACTCCGAGTATGAGTTTTGAACTTGAATTTTCATTTGCTTTATCTCGTCTGTTACCCAATGTAACTTTTTGTTGTCTTTCCTTTTTGCTTTTTTTATTGGACAAGAAATGTTTAAACAGTGGGAGACAGTGCTTACAAAATTGTCATACATAATATCTATATTTTCAGCAAAATAAACATCTTCCCATTTTTCCCAACTTAACCTAGTTCTCAACTCCGACAGATTTTGCTGAGAACAGTCTCTAAATTCAAAAACTTCATTGTTATTCAAAACAGAATTGACTGGCATCTCAAACATTATTGCATGATGATCAGAAATACATGGCTGAAAAGATGAACAAATTGAAAAAGGTATGTTTGTCAAGAAATTATCCAAACAGCTTTCTGAATGTTCAGAGATACGTGTGGGAAAATCTATTTTTATTTCTAATCTAAAGCTATTTAAAAGTCCTTAAAAGTTTGGTATTCCACTGGATGAATGTCTTTATCTAAATTAAAATCGCCAGAGATTAATATTGACTTGGGTCCTCTTGCTGCATAGTTAATGTAATTCTCAAGGCACTCGAAAAAACAGTTAAAGTTTGAATCGTATGGAGGCCTATAAACTACTGAAAAAATTGTTACGGTATTGTCTATAAGGATCCTAAGTTCGGCGATTTCAAAAACTGATTCCCTACAAAATTGATCTAACTGCAAAACATTTAATATCTCAAAACGGAGATCATTTCGTGCAAAAATGGCAACTCCTCCCCCCACGTCAAGGATCTGCTAAAATAACTCCTCAGAGAGTAGTTAACAAGAAAAATATTTAAAATTGAATCACTGGTCTGCCCATGCTCAGAAACACAAAAATGTCAGGTTTTACTTCATCTAAAAAGAGTTCAATTTCTTCCTTTTTTTGTGCTTAACCCCTTTTGAACATTCAGATGCACAATTTTAAAATTGCTTGATTTGCAGTTGAGATTTTTGAGTGAGTTACTACTATCTAAATTGTTTGAGATCAAATCATTTTGAGATGCCATCACATTAAAATCAACAATTGTGGGCTTGTTGCTCGATTTGCCTAAAAGTCCCTACATAACCCAACTCGTTCCTTAAAACTAAACAACTAAAAAATTAATGTAAGATACACTTTCTGATATCAAGTGACCTAACCAGTCTCTTTCCTCTTGTATTGAGGTGCAGTCCGTGCAATGTGTAATGAGGTCTACTTAGAGCAAAGTTTACCGGAACATATTTCCATTTAAATCTATCACATAATTCCTTTAATCTGTCATTCTGCGACTTTATGAGCTTGTTCAGAGAAATATTGTCGAACCTATAGGGTGCTTCTACTACAACTAGGTTTTTTAACTTACTTGAGTTTTTTTCCAGCATCTCAGTACATGTCTTGACACTTTCATCGCTTTGATCATTGACTCCGCCAAATAGTATGCTAATATCACTAGCCTAGGTTTCTCATTTAATTCTGACACAAGATTTGATAAATAATAGTGCATTGGGGCTGATGGAAAGAAGTTGACAGAGACATCGGCATTGACTTTTGATTGTACTAATTTTAACAAACCTCTGCCATGACTATCCGCGTAAAGTTTGACTTTAGGCCTATCACAGTGTGCCTCAGAGGGCTTAACCCGTTCTGATAAAGACTCATTTACAAAACTGACATTTTCATTAGAACTACTTTGATGTTCTGTTGTCTCAAGAGAGTTACTATTTTCTAAAGGACTAATACTAATGTTTGATTGATCAGAAATGATACTAGCACTGACATTATTTTGAGTTCTAGTGACATTGCCTTTTTGTCGATTTTTACCTTTAGACTAGTTTTTTTTTAAGTTCAGAAATGATTTTCCTAAGATCATGCACCTTAATATTAATTCTTTGTTCTCCTCAAGCAAAATGTGATTTAAAAGCCCTAACGTCTTTTATTTCAGATTGAAGTTTGGTCAGCCCTACCATGAGGTCCAACTGGCCATCAGCCCTACATTTCTTACTAAAGTCAAAGCAATTAGGACATACCCAGTCTACTTTTTTCATATGCTTAAAAACAGTTTTTTTTAGTTTGCAACACTTTTCATCACCATGCACCCATAGGTCGCATATATCACACTGAATTGAGGGTCCTTCATTTATGAATTGGTCACATTGTCCACAGATGACTGGCTCTAGGCCTACTTCGGGCATCTTATGTTACTTAAAATAATTGTTCTTAAAACTAAGGAGATTGGGGCAATAGGCCTAATTGGGTTAAAATTTTTAAGGTTGAAGAGTCCGATTGTGAGTAATTTAGATGAGCTGGCTGGGTACACAAAATTATTGAGGAAAAAGTTATGATGTTGGAAGGAAAAGACAAGAAAAATTTTAAAGGAAAAATGAAAGGATGACACCTGATTGGCTGAAAAGTCGACTCGTGCTGTCCTCTGGTTGGTCGAGGGCTTCTCCGACGCCAAGAGTGGAGACAATATGGCGAGAACGAGCTTCTTCCCCAATGCAGAATTTTCAAAGCCGAAAAAGTCGTATAAAAAACGATGTAAACTGCTATTTTTCTTTGATAAAACCGATTTATGACACTTAAAAAAGAAAACTATGACAAAGGTAACTTACTTTAATCAATGGATGGAAGTAGGGTTCCCGAGGAATGGGGACAAAAAACGGCATGCGCATGCGCCAATTTTTTTCTGTGACGTCACGGTGACGTCATCGCGGCGTTCGCGCCATTTTTTTCAAGATGGCGGCGTTTTTTTTTCAAGATGGCGGCGTCTTTTTTTTCGTGACGTCACCAAGATGGCGACGTCCGCGCCAATTTGACTGTTTTTCTGTGACGTCATCATGGGGAACAAGACCATATGGATCGCTGGGGTCATACTATATAAAGTGTACACAATACTATATAAAGTGACATGTTCGCGCCGACGTCAGCTGTTTTTCTGTGACGTCATCGCGGTGTCCGCGCCAATTTGAGCTGTTTTTCTTGTGACGTTATCGCAGCGTTCGCGCCAATTTTGACAGCTGATAGGATTTTCGTGCCAATTATGACGTCATCAAGATGGCGACGTCCGCGCCAATGTGACTGTTTTTCTGTGACGTCATCAAGATGGCCTGCCAATGGTGGTGCCTGACAGGTGTCGCCGAGGGACCGTTACCGGCCGCGTGGTTCGCCTACATGACCGATTGCGTCATGGCTGCCGTTTGGCGGAACCGACATGTGGGATAAATAATGTAAGAATATTTATGAAAGCTCAACATATAACTGTGGAACTCTCACAATTGTCGTGGGACCGCTATTTTGCTACTACTTGTAACCGATATTATTACCTAAAAATGATTATATATTTACTACTTTTAATGTAAAAAATTCAATGATCCGACCGCGTGTTCCGCCTACGTGACCGAACGTTACCGGCCGCGTGGTCCGCTACGTGACCGCGTCATGGCTGCCGTCTGGCACCTTTGTGAGTGACGTCACCGACCGCGTGGACCGCTTTGGTGGACCGTGGGATAATTGGCTCAACGTTTCCACACCACCCAAGGGGTAGGAGCCTCGGCGCGTTCTTTTTGTTAACCCAGAGCATCCCCTGGAGGCCTAACCTCTGGGGTAGACTGCCCCATCCATCGCAGTCTACGGTGGTAGCCACTCCATAACAAATATTGCTACCTCCCATTTTTTTCTCCTCCGCTAATCCTGGTCATCAGGTCATTTACTAAGACAGAGTCTGTTCATTTTAACCATCTACTAAGATTAACGGAGGGGTTTTATATTTTTTAATGTTTTTGGTGTGGATTGTGGTGACGTTGACCGGCTCATTCAGAGGTTTACGGGCCTTTTCGTCAGCCGCGCCAGGGACCTCAGGACCGTTCCAAGGAGTTGCCCGAACCCTCCTCGCGGGGCGCCTCAATTTACTAGGCCCTCACATTCATACTGAGGTTTACGAGCCTTTTCGTCAGCCGCGCCAGGGACCTCAGGACCGTTCCAAGGAGTTGCCCGAACCCTCCTCGGGTCGGGGCGCCTCAATTTACTAGGCCCTCACACACATGCCGACATGCTCACTCCTGGACTTATGGGTTTTACGCCTGCCTGTTGAGTGGCGGTAACATTCACCATAATCCACAATTTTAATCGAAATATTTTTTATGTTCCTCTAGAAATCTACCACTTACATCTTGATATAAGGCTACATAGTCCCAATCGACTTTACTAGCAAAGTCACGGATAAATTGTTCGGATAATGTTTGATATTTACACAGGACGTACCAGCAATTTTCAAAATTAGGGACCATCTCTCTTAGGAATTCTTCAGAGAATCTAGTTCGTTTTAAAACCTTGGCCCAATTGACTCTATGCGCATAGATCCGCAACATATCGATGGAGAAATCATAATGAGAGGATAAAAGATCCCAGTTCATGAACCGATCAAACTTCATGATAAAGTTGTCAGTCATGACCCCGGCGGGTTCTTTGGGCTCTACCGAGAGAAGATTCCATACAAATGTTGCCATGACGGAGGCTGAACACAGACTGAATCAGCGAGTTAAGCTCTTGTACCTTTTATGCGCAGCGTGGAGTGCGCATCTGTCAAAGCCCCCAGCGTGTTGGGGTAGGAGACAATATGAATATTCGACAGGCTCCTCGGTTCCGTCATATTCCAAGATGTTTGGATGAAAACGTCTTAAAAACTTTACTTTTTCCAAACCTTTAGTGTAGATGATGTCAAACGGCTTGCATAAAGTACGTATTAAATTTTCATCATATTTAATTTTGCCATCACACCATCGGATGTGGTGGTGGTGACGTGTGAGCCATCGTGCAGTACGCTGCATCTTTTCATTTAAATTTTGAATACTGTAAGGGGGGCGAAATACTAGATGGCTGCATATTGAATCACCGACGATGGCAAACTCTTTTATAATAAACTTGTTATTGTTATCTTTAAAAGCTTGGAATTCAACTACCGCTATTGTAGAATGGCCAACGTCTGTATATTTGCAACTCATTGAAAAGGTATGTTGATAAGTGTTGCGGAAGACTACTGTCAACGTCTACACTGTCTTTGTCTATTTTTAACACTTCCTCTATAAATTCTTTTATAGCAGGTTCGTGAAGGGACACGTCAGCCAGACGGATGTAGATCAAAGGAAGGCTATTTATAAACTGAATCCACTCCGAGCTGTTGAGCGCTAAAGTATGCTCCCCATCGTGCAGGAACACGTGCTGTTTGCCAAATACAGTATTGACTTTGATGCCCTCTCCGCTACCCAAAATAAAATTGAATTTTTTCCCCTCTTCTACGGCTACGGTGACATTGTTAAAATTGGAAATGCCAAATTGATTGAAAACATCGTGGGGCCAGTAAACGCACCCCCTTTTCCCCTTAAATAAAACTCCCAAACTGTTATTTCTATTTTTAACGATTCCCGTTATGACACATTTAGTTAGTTCGTGATCGAGAAAGTGGGTTGTTTTTAAAAATACCCCGGTTAATATGTTAATGGGTTCTTTGGGCTTAGGAATTACCTGGATGAGATCCTCACTCGACGACTCCATCTCCACAACTGACCATTTTACAGCAACTCCTCATCTGAAAATTCTTCTTCTTCCTCATCTTCGGAATAATCGTATTGGGTACGCCACTTTACTACTATTTCATCAGCCCCAGCGGGGATATTAAACAAACCTTCTTCGTTTTCCCCATTATAGCAGTTGGCGTAATCTCTTTTAATGAAAACCCCACCGCTATAATATTCAACCTAGACCCAGCCGTGGAAACCCATGTTGACGCTACGATGACAGGCGATCGACTGACACGTTTCATATAGTCATTTTATTTACGGTGCCAGTGAGTAGTGAGTATGTCATGTGACAGTCGTGTAAGAAAAGACAGTATGCCGTAGTATCTGGCGCCACGTTGCCCTTGGTTTCAAAATCAATTCGAACATCTACAGGTCCAGACTTGATTGTATCGTTTTGTTTGGAACAATCGATTACGTACAGAGGGGTCTCAGTTTTAAATTTGTCCAACTCGACCGTCGGGGTTGAGTTTCTATTGTAATAACTATTTTGAAATCGATAAAACATCTCATAAAATATGGACGTGTCACCGTGGATGTTATCGTAGGGGAAATATTGCGAGTTTAAAAATAGTTTTACGTTTTGTAGACCGCAAGAGTCAAACGACGACATGTTCTTTTTTAAATCATTTTTCCTCCCCGTTTGAAAAGCCAATATGGCGTAACGAGGTTTCTCGAGCTGGGACGATGATTTTACAGTCCACGAATGTATTTTGGATGTATTTAAAGTGGGATATTCGTGTATCTCCCAAGAGCGAAACGGTAGATGTATTTTTGTATCTTTTTCAATCATTTTAAAAAGTTTGAGTTTGTACGTATCAGACACAGTGACATGCGGGACTCTCCAATATATATTTTTAATATCAAGAGATATTTGAGAAGCGTTCGCACTATATACTGCGTTATTATCACTCGAAGAGCGGAGTAAAACGAGTTCCTGTCTTGTATTTACAATAATACGACGGTAGTCTTCTGCAAACCCGAGCAGGAGACGCAAGGGAATGGAGAATGAAAAATCCCCATCAACTACTTGTGTTTTGCCGGGACCTAACCAACAAGCGTTTATCAAGCTGTGCAGCTTGCTCGGCTGAACCGATAAAAGACTTTTAATAGTTGTCGTTATACCGACATTTTTGGTTCGATCCACCTCAACACCCCCAATCTCATAGCGGATATCGTCAAATAGAAATGCTATAGCGTTATTTACAAAACTTACACTGGCCGCAGTATTATCGGCTTTTTTCCCGCTAAGTGATCCTAAAATGTACAGAGTACTATCAAACGGTGCCGTTATAATATCCTGCTGACTTATGGGTATGCGAATCTCATCGTTATTTTTATACGTGGAAGACGCATATGGTTTATGGATATGGAATTCCATTCCAGTGACTACATCGCTGTATTCTGCGCTATTTTCTATGTCCAACATTTTGAACCTTGAATCCCAGAGAGCGTAAAAATTTAACGTTTGCCGATGTTAACCTTACGGTGTTCGCACTCTTACTGACCTTAACCGTGTTTGTAACCTCCCTAAATACAAGCCCCATCCTTCCGTCTTATATGTAGTCTGACAGAGAGTGCCTCGTTTCTTAAATTTATTCTCTCACCGTTCTGGTCCTTTAGA
Organism: Neoaliturus tenellus; assembly: GCA_030545055.2. Lineage (NCBI taxonomy): Eukaryota > Metazoa > Arthropoda > Insecta > Hemiptera > Cicadellidae > Neoaliturus > Neoaliturus tenellus. The sequence continues at coordinate 106,175 of JAQYXR010000098.1, forward strand.
CAGATTGTAACGTTGTTTATCCTCTTGACGTTTACAGGCAAATAAACGATTGTGTTGGGTATCTCCACTATTTTATACCCCGGACCTACGTTCGGGTAGAACTCGTGGATCACATGGCCCTCTTCACCGTTGTTGTACGATCCTCGAACGATATTACACTCTACGCGTATCACATCGACTTTCATAATATTGACTGGCCTATCAGATACGTGCTTTACTCCTGGAGATAGCTTTCTACTATCGAATCCCAGCAGCGAAGCGATAGTTTCCTCCTTTGTAAAATCGATTTCTTTTTTACATTCGATTTCAGCCTTTAGCGTATTATTATTCGCTTTTAAACTTAATCCCGAGTCGTCTCCGGTTTTCTCCTTTAATAATGTTTCCAAGTCTTCAATTTCATACGCCCCCTCGTCTATCGTGACACATTCATCTGTCCCATAGTAAAATTTGTCATTTAAACCCTTTTCGATATTTGGAATTGAATGGTAGGTCATCAAGTCAATTAGACCAATCTCCCACTCCCCCTGGCTCACGTCCACTGTAGGAAAATAATCTTTCGAGAGGAAAGAACCTCTACCGTTTAAGCAAAACATTGTCGCAAAGAAACTTTAAGCACAAGTGTCCGCACACGACTGAGTTGAAATTCTGTTCTCGCTTGTAGTTATAGTAAATTTCACAATCACCAAAATATCGCAACAGCTCCACTGGAGGTCTGAGGTTACCGAAACTATCATAATAAAATACTTTACGACCGAGTTTTCTGTAGCATACCCAGTGCGTACCACCCCCACTACTAGAGTCCAAATTTACAATAGCGGATTCGTACCGCCTGACAGACTGCGGCAGAGCGTCTCTCATATAGATTCCCCTAAAATTTGGTATTTTTAGCTCTTTGGCGTAGTACAATAAATCGTAGTTTGTTAAAGGCTTTATCGGGATCGACGTTTTTTTTAGTCACCTTCGGCTTTTTCTTACCACCTCCTCGCTTCGGGTAAGGTCTTAGGTATAACCCTTTGCCCTGCGTCTTGCGTTTGGCTTTAGGCTTCGCCTTTTTACCCCCACCAAATTTCGTTTTAGCTTTCATGGCTGTTGTTACAGCCCAAGCAGCTGCTTTTTCCCCAACAGAAGCGTCGGCCGCTTTAAATCTCCGCCAAGCGCGCTCAGCCAACTCTTTGTCCGCCTGTCTTCTACGCGCGTTATCGCTATATTTTGAATAAGCAATATCGTGAATTTTGCACGCTTCGTCGAGACCGTTCACGCCCTTATCACCTCGAGCTAACCTTTTCTGTAGCCTGGTCCCAGGACCACAGTAATTATACCCCGGGAGATGTGCTTCGAAAGGTAACAAGTCAATAGCTTTGTTAACTACAGAGGAGATGATACCACCACCTCGTACGACAGCTTGACCGCGTCTGACCGATCTTGCTTTGCGCCCTGCCATTTTAATACTGATGACGTGCCGTCGTCGTGTCTAGTTAAATACCTACAGAGAACGTGGTGCACAGGGCGTGCACTTAATCCCAGCTTTTCCTAGTTTCGCAATATTTTTTAAAAATACACGTACAAAACTCGTTGTGAGGACAGTCATCGCAATATGTATCTATAACAGCGTGAGGGGCAAATTTAACACATTTCAAAGGACAACATGTATAGAAATGCTCCAGTTTATACAATTTTAGTATTCTCTCCTTAGGCTGCATGCAGTCTTCTATATAAGTCTTACACCTACAACGACAATAACCAAAGTTATTACATACTCTGTGAGCAATCCCGTCTACCCGGCTTTTCGGTAGTATAAAACACTTTTTATCGCAACAGTACTGCTCCATCGTCGATGTTCACCGCAAGACTTCACACTAACGACTGACGATTTAGGAGCCTCCACCCAACCTCCTAGCCCTCTCCTCCGCAGTTTCGAGAATCCCTGGTTGGTTCACCAGCTCTGACGCATCAATAGTTATTTCGTCATTGAACAAATCATCCCACGAGGTCAACTCTTGCACAACTTCAGTTTTCCAATCTTTTTCGTCGTGTAAACCAGCCCTGGCTCCATCTTTCGCTTTTAATTGCTTGTATATCGAGTATGCCAGTTCGGCGAGGGCTTCTTTAAGGTATTCTTTATTTACAGCGTCAGTCAGTCCTTGGGGCTTTTTTAGCTTTCTAATCCGATTATTCCCAGCATTCCAATGAGGTTCCTCTGTCCTCGGCACTTTACCCTTACCGGGATCAACCAGTACAATGGCATTTTCTTGCAAGTATTTTAATGTTACCGCATCGTGTATGTGTGTCGGATCTGCAACCTGAGAAATCTTTTTATTTTTAAAGTTCCAAGTCTGCGTACCCGGAATGGGAGTACGATGGTCTAAATAGTGTTTGTTTACCGCATCGCCCGCCTTTGAGGGTGGAGCCACATTTTGTATTATAGTATTATGCACATCGTAAGCCCCGTTTATATTTCTAAATATGGTATTACCTTTAAAAAACGAAAGACTCACAGCATCGTTATTTTCTACGGGTGGTGCTACGTTTCTTATTATGGAATTGTTGGCGTTATAAATCCCCTCATTTGTTTTACTGATGGCATTTGTTCGAACATATGCCCGATTTACAGCGTCTCCGTCATTAACTGGTTGAGCTATATCCTGTAGACGATACTGGTGAAATGAATACGAATCGTCTAGTTTAATAGGAATTTGTGATTCTATAAAAAGTTTATTTACAGCATCATCTTTTTCAATAGGGCTCCCTGTATTACATATCCTTGTACTTTGCGCGTCAAATACATTATTTTGCAAACTGATACAGTTACGAAACGCCTGAACATGAGTTATATAGTTTACGGCATCTCGATTTTCTACGGCGTCTCCTACATTTACTAAACGTTTGTCTTGTATGTCATAATCACCTTTGGCGGTTAGGTTGAGCCCCTCGCCCTTGGGCCCCCTCCCCCCACCCTTATCCTTTTTATCCGAGTAACGTCCGAACTTGTCTACGCTCATCGTAAAAGTGACTTGAATCTACTATTGCCTCCCCCTTTTATGTACCCGGCCTCCCTAAGCTCCTCTATGATATTGAGTATCTCGTTACTGTGGGAAGTGTTACCCGTCTCTGTTGACATTGCTAAAAGTTTAAGTCTACCGACCAATTCATTGGGGTTATCCCAATATATAATGTCGCGCGATTTGTTGGATTTCCACACGAGCCCCTTGCCTGATTTACTTGGTGGAAACAAGTCTTTGATAACATGTTTATATTTTAAACTATTATCCCTTCTAATCTGATTGTAAAAGCTGTAGCCTTTCTTGTGAGCATTAGTAGCAACAAGTATATCCTTGTACACTTTCAAATCATCCTGCGAGTATTTTTCTTCACTGGGAAGTCTTTTAAAGATCAGTTCGTAAAGCCCCTCAGTTGGTTTATATCTTGTATTATTTATAAGGATAGCTCCATCAGCATTAAAATCTAAATCCTTATCACCAATCATCAATTTATTTCCCTCTTCGTTGTATCTTGGTCCAAAATCGTGATCAATTAATTTTGTCTTTCCACCAGTATCCTCCATAAGTAATTTCATATACCGGAGAGTCATGGGGTTTTTAAACTGTTCTTCAAGATATCGGGAAGCTGTTTCAAGTCCTGTAGGAGTTGACACTACTTCCTTTACCCGGCTAGAGCTGACCTTGGGGGTAGAAACACTCGGTGGATCAAATAGCCGTGGTAAATCCACATCGGTTAATTCATCTTCATCGGTTGTATCATAATCCATTTGTTCTACAGTAGGTTCCTCATCCTCTTTCGCTTCTTGTTTAAAAGATTCAGGTTCAGATTTTACAGAAGGTTGAGCCGTTTTACGCAGCTCTCGAATGATGGGTTTGTATTGCTTTTCCAGAACTTTTTCCGTTTCCACTATACCATCTTTAAACATTCTATATTTACGCTTTATAGCCTCCTTGAGAGCGGCTACTTTAAGCGTTAGCTGTTTATCAGTCGGCTTCATGATGAATACTGAACTACAATCTCAAAGTATCCTTATTTTAAGGCAGTTCCACCTGTCTGAAGAACATTGCCCGCGTCTTGTTCCCGCGATGTAGGAAATTTAACCAGGTCTCCCTATTATAGGTACGTTCACTAGCGGATATCACGAGTAAAATTACTGGTGGTATCACTGCTGAACGCTTAGACGTCTTATGCCTCCAACAGCGTTTGTTAAACGTATATCCGTGTGGGGGTTTCCTGGAACAGTAATTACCGCAAAATTTCTTTTCATCTTTATAATAATATGTACAGAGATTCGAGTTGACCTTATGTAGCCTAGTGTCGAAGCCTCGCAGGTCGTTATACGTGTAGATGCGCACCATTACAACTCTGTAATGAAACTGTCGATATTTATCCTGTACCTGCCCTTATTAAGATCGCGAGTCTTATCAATCAATAAGAACGCATGGTTGTCCCTCCAAGCCAGAGCACAGAGGGTTTTAAACTTTTCGAAAGACATGTCGGTCGTTACGTGATCATTGTATATGTGTCTGAGGTTCATCTCGTCCTGTCTGAAAACTATTATCATATTACAATTATCTCGAACCAGCTGTTTGGGGATACTACTGTAGGTTTGTCCTAAATAAAAAACATCGATATTCTTATGTCTTCCCATGGTGAAATAACTTCGTATATTGTTATGTTTCTCGCAAGAAATGTCGTCAAATATCATTATAGAGTTAATTTTGGCCCCATCCGGGTGAATCACCTTACCATTATCATCGAAAGCAAAATAACCGATTTCTTTTGGTAAAGTCTCCTGTAAAAACTGATACTTTGGTTGATACAGAGATTTGGAAAAAACGTATATATTTTCGAATCGCAATCCGTTGGGATCGAATAAAAGATTAAAAAGCACATTGGTTTTACCACAATTTGACGGCCCAGATATTATGCAACGAATGGAATCTGGTAGTAAAGGCCCGTGTTTATTTTGGGAAGTCACACCGGAACCCGTAAACTCGTCAAAATTCCTTATAGCAAGGCGAGGGATCTGTGTTGTCACGTGCATCGTTGAATGTAAACTGAGTGAAATACACACGTGCGTGCGCTTAAATAGATTAAAGCAGAATATCGCTTTTATCTAGCCAACTATCCTGTTTCTTATCAAACCCCAGCCATCTGACCTTAACCTTATCCCCCCTGCGTTGGAGCACCTTTTCCACCAGATATACGTCTCCGGTGTTTGATTTACTCAACTCTTGTTCATAAAAGCCTCCATCCAACACGTCACCGGAAGAATCTTGCAAAACATACGTGACCGGTTTTGTAGGCTTAATAGCGTATATTTTAAACACTTCATTAGTCCAATTGGGAAGATATCCTTTAGTAAAAACTTTTTTATATTTACTTATTCGCACACTATCGCCTAGATTAAATTTCGTTTTATTTTTGACTACCTTACGCTTGCCAATTCTTGCCAAAATATCCTTGACATGCTTTCGCTTAACGTCTTTCGGTTTCATACCTATCGTGCGATGTACCGTATTATTGTAATTTTTAACTATAGTCGGGAGTATACTTATCCATTCATACGTCCCCTTTGCGGTAAACTCTTTCCACATGCGCTGCTTTAGCGTTCTATTAAATCTTTCAACAATACTCGCTTTCAAGTCTGAAAACGTCGCGTAATGATTTATTTTAAATTTTTTCATCAGTGCGCTTATATATCTGTTAAACCATTCCGTTCCCTGATCGGTTTGAAAATGTTTCATCTTTTGTTTAGCGAGTATCGGTTCGAGAGCCTTGGCCACCTCGAGCCCTGATTTATTCTTTAATGGAATGGCAAAAGCAAATTTAGTCAAACAGTTGATCATGGTCATTATATAACGATATCCTTTGTTTAATTTTTCATAAGGCTGCATCTCGACAAGATCGGCCTGATACAAATCATTTAGACCTTTAAGAGTTACTCTACGTCTCGGATAATTTTTTCGATCTGGTCTATGGAGCTCATCAGCTATAGCACGCCTGACGTCCATGTTTACAATGATGGAAATTAAATGTTACAATTTAATTTATCCCTTTCGGGATGCTGCGGCCCCTACCACCGCCGCAGCAACGTGATGGCCTTCCAAAAAAAATTTAGTTGCCACCCCCGTGTTCCAGTATTCCGTAGAGACTATCAGTAAATTAGATTACCGATACTCTTCAAACGGAATACACGTACAGCCCCAGCCTCGCTGCACGCCGTGGTAGGCGAACTGAAGGTTCCCCACCTCCACCATTATACAATCGATCTGCACTTGTAGTACATAATTATTTAAAATATTGGAGTATTGAACACGTACGCTATGTTCACACCTGTGGCGGCCGACGGAAACTCAATGTTCTATGGTTTTTAGGCCAACCGTCTCATCTACCTGGTCTTACCTGAGAGTGCCTTGGTAGGTGGCCTCACCACGGGAGAAGACGAGGCAACTCCCAGTGGTCCGTGGTAGTCAAGGGAAATTATTTTCTACGGTAATTAAACCAACCCTTCCATCAGCGCTTGGAATTACGGTGTTTTATGCCAACCTTCACGCCGGTGACTATCCACAGACCCGAAGCGTTCAAGACTAGGCTTTACTAGCTTCCCTAACACACACACACACACACACACGTACGCGCTCAATGCCCTATTTTTAAAATGTACCACAAGTGCAGGATTGATTGAAATATATAGAATTTGAAAAAATTATAGCCCCTCTGACCAATCCTTTCTGTTTTTACAATGCTTTAATATACATATACAAAATCCGTTGAGATAACATTTTGGGCAATGATTGGCAAATTCATAAGCCGTTAATTTTATACACATATCAGGACAGCATGTAAAAAGACGACTCGTTTTATAGATTTTAATTTTAAGCAGTTTAGGTGGATATAAAACTTTATATGATTTACATCTACACTTGCAGTAGCCAAAGCTTTCGCATTTACTACAAGCCAATCCGTCAACCTGTTCCGGCGGCCTCTCAAAACATTTTAATTTACAACAATAAATATCGTCTTTACGTTTAGAAAAACAATCCATGTTTACAGTTGCACTGCTCGACAGCTACTGAACATATTTTACAAATACTCACCATAATATTATTGGAAATATAGGTACACGGGATAGGATTAGGCAAGTTTTTGGAGTTTGTAGCCGTAGGGTAGGGTGTCATACTCACCATGACGTTTCCGCTTGGGCCCTGTAATTTTAAACAATTTAGTTTCATTAACAGTTACAATATCTTTGTCCTTTGTTCTCCGGATTCGGAATTCATTAATTTCTAATGCTTCCGTTTCAGGGGACAAGATCATTTCCTTGAGTTTTTCAAAATTTACAATGGAAGAGGTTTTCATATTTAGTGTGAGCCCCTTTACTTTGCACACTGGGATCAATGCCTGCCTGTCCGTTGACCAAACGAGGTATGCATATGTTTTTGGCCCTCCAGAGACAAATTCGACAATAAATGAGCCGGGTCCGTAGTCGGCCAGCTCATCCGTCATTTCACCGAGGTAGTCCCCAGTTGGAACTCTGTACAGTCCACCCCTCAAATAATACACCGTCGAGTCCGTGTCGTAATATAATACTTGACCCCCTAGAGCCTCCAGGTGCTCATATAGCTTGAGGCGAGCCTGAGCCGTTGTATAGGCAGCTATCACCACGTTGACGTTTCTCATAGGCTCCTCCACTTCTTCTATGTACTCCCAGCCGACCAGAATCACATCTTCATTTATAACCTGGATCCTATTGACCATAATGTCGGGGCTCGTTAACATTCTGAACAATTCTTTCGATTCCCTCACAATTGACGCTTTAGTCTGATTTTCCCTCTGCCCGAACTTGCCCCAAAATGAGTTTAACATCAATTTCGCCAATGATCTCAATCCTCCATTTTTAACAATTTTTTCCTTCTCTAATCTGACCCCTTCGTGTTCGAAATAATCTGCAATGTACTTATCCCTGTCCTCTTCAGTCTTGCACCACCCAGGATAGCCCGAAGCTTCCTGTTTCATCTTTAGAAATTTATTGATAAAGTCTGTAAATAATCCTCCTTTTTCGTAGGTGGCCACTTGGTATTCCCACAATTCAAACATATCTAAAATTATGTATCCCTTCTGGACAGCCTTGCGAATCTCGTCCATCGTCCAGGTACCTACTAGGGCTCTTTCTCCGCTTTCGTGGTCACAATCTTCTTGGTTCTGGGTCTCGCCACAGGTTCTACAGAGTACAAACATTAATTTATTGTGCATTTTCGCTGGGAGTACGGGGTGATAGAGATCTCTCGGGGGCAGGACTTTGCATTTTAGCAAACCATCCACTTTCAAACCTCTCTCCCTACACTCTCTGTCTCCCACATAGATTGTGGGGTGTCCTAAGGGGTATTTGCCATATTTACATACGTATGGATAGAGAGAGCAAACGTCGACATATTGTATAGTTTCTCCATCCGCACATTTATGGTATGTCTTTGCATTGCCAGTCCTGCCACCGAAAAACGCCTTCCTCGGATCTAGGGGCAGAGTGTCAAGGATCGGTAAGCTATCCAAATGTGTAAGTTTTTCTCTCTTTTTAAGGGCTCTAAACTCACATTCCCACATTTGTATCACGTTGTCACCGAGCTTTTCAATTTTTTTCAGAGTTCTTTCATATCTCAGCTGTAACGTGTCTGAAGGGTCTTCTTTCAGGGGAGCCTCTCTGTTATAGGGGTAGCACTTTGGACACCCATGCCAGTAGCACCCTTGAAACTCGTAAATGTTTTCACCATCGAATCCATCCACTTTACAGCCAGAAATCTTGACTTCCTTTCCTCGGCCAGCATGATCTATTCTTATGCCTCGTGTTTCCTCCTCATAGCTAAGCCACTGGATGGCGATAGCCGATTGCTTATCTGTCATTCTATAGCCATTTTTCGGAATAATGCCGATAGTGTTTGGTTTTAAAAAGTTTCTCCGGAAGGCCAGGTTGCACGCACTTGCGATGGTGATGGATTCAAGGAACGGGTCGACCCTACATTCTTGTAAAAATATTGTTCTAAACTTTAGGCAGGCTTGGGCCAAAATCTCAACATCAGACATGCAGTATTCGAGCAGCTCTTTCTGGAAGTCAAACACGTAGTTGTTGCTCACCTGTTCGCTGTACCATTTTTCAAAATCGCTGTGAGATCTCTCGAACATTGTCTCGGGGCAGTAATACTGCTTATCTGGCATGGGGCCAACATAGTTCTGATTCGCCAGAGTATTGAATAAATGTGGGAAGTAGCCCTTTTTCTTTTCCGGAGGGAGATCGAATGCCTTGGGGAGAGCTGACAGGGCCATGGGGAAATAACTAAGGGAATCTACGAACCTGACGTTATCGAATTTCATTAAAATAATTTTTGTGCCTCTCATGACAAGCTCGGGGGTGAATTTAGTCTCTTCCATCATGTGTTTTAGTAAAAATTGGAAGTCAAAGCCTTGTCCATTGTGGGCGATCACACAGACGTTTTTTACATTTCTTCTCACCTGCAGGACGTACTCCATGAATTGTTTCACTGGGTCAGAGTTGAACACTCGTGTGCGGTTCTTACACTTTATACAAACATCACTATCGATACACTCAGAGCAGAACTGTTGTGAAACACAGAGGTTGACTTTGTGTACCTTAACCTCAGGGTCGCTGGACAAAGCCTCATCTTGGCGTGTCTCAAGGTCAAAGAAAATAAATAGAAAATCTTTGCTCTTTGGCTTCCCATGATCACGCTTTATATAACATTTGTGGTTGGGGTCTGTATACTCATTACAAATCTTACAGTAAACCTCACCACATTTATGAGGGGTGGACCGCTCTCTAATCATCACCAATTTTCCACAATCAAGACATTTATGTACAGCTTTACATCTATCTGTCTGGTGAGCTATAAAACATCTCTGATTTTTCATCTTCATGTTACACTCTGGACACAGTATTCCACCATGTTCTTCTGTACAAGGAGGGGAAATGGTCTGACATTGCGAGCAAATGTTTGAACAGCGGTGTTCATTTTTGTGTTCGTAGGGAATGTGGCAACCCTCACAAAAATAGGCGCAGGCAAACGCGGCAGTCAAAGAGTTGATCACATTGTAGTGACCATTGTGGAAAAGTAGGTTAATTTTAAATTTTGGATTTTCAACGCTACCTTCAAAGTACACATCTCGCCCTTTGTGGTCATAATTGTAGACGGTAATTTTGAAATCTTTCAAGTAGGCTTGAAACTTTTCCAACTCTGGGATTCCCCCGCCGTTCTCGGGTATCTCCACTCTAGCCCTGCGAAGTAGCTCCTTAGCCCTAGTTGTTTGTCTTTGGCCTCTATCCTTTCGTATTAAATTATACTCTGGGTCATTCGTAATCTTAGCTGCGGCCACTACTAAAGCACGAGGCAAACACAAATTATCATTGTTATTTATCACCACCACTCCCCGCCTAGCTCTACATTCTTCAGCAAAGGTATTATACAGCCCTGGTCGTCTTTTACCTCCACTGCCTACAGGAAGGTTTATTCTGGTACATTCTACTTTAAACGTGTCGGTGGATTTGATGGATTCGGAGTTACTCTGTACAATGCCTCCAAAAATTTGCCACAAAATATCCTCGTTGACTTCCTCTGCAGGTCGAAAATTTACATAACCTGGCTCCTTACTTTTTAAGTTCAAGGATTGAAGCGTGAACCCCAATTGGTCATCTGCATTTGCTTGCGCTTTCATCTCATTTACAATTTTGGCAAACCCCTGTCTTAACCAATCAATCTCGCTCGTTTCAGGAGGAGGATTTGAAAATTTAAAAATAGTCTTACTGCCGTAAATTCTAAATTTCTTAACATATGTCTGCTCATCACTCAGTATTTCTACAGGCTCATGGGTTTCCTGTACAGGCTCAAAAGTTTCCTCTACAATCTGTTGGGGCTCCATAGTATAAAGAAAATGATAAGACTCACCCAAATATACACACACTACAATAAAATATAAAGAAAAATAATTACGCACTACGTTAAAAAAACCGACACTATCACAAACTAGTTTATAAATTATAAATATCACGGAGCACACTCAAAAGACGTCCTATCAAAGTAAAATAATAAAACTCACGGAAATACACACTATAGTAAAATATAAAGTGAAATACAAATAATTAAGCACTACGTTAAATACCAACACTATCACGAACTAGTTTATAAAATATAAATATCACGGAGTACACTCAAAAGACGTCCTGTCACGACAAACTCCTGGCACAGAATGAGAGACAGGTAGGAGTGTGGAGGGAGCGCCGAACGCCAGCGCACCTACGTTTCCATAGTCACGTACGCACCTGGCAAAGAGAGGCCTGGTGGGGTATTTATAGGAGGCTGACGCAACAGCGTGGTCACCTACATCTATTTATAAATACGACTCGGCGCTCTGTTTTCCCATAATTCCCGCTAGTATGTGGCCGATAATATTAATCAACAAATTAACGGCTGTCAATTACGTCATCCATCATACGTAGCGTCACCACTACACGGCTACCTTTAGATAGTCACGTACGCCATGGTGGTCCAGGGCACGTGGGCCCAATCACGGGGGCGACGGCAGGTGACGTGGCCCGCGGCCATATGCTCTGCCCTATCGGGAGCTGGGGGCGGTTCCCGCAGGCGGTGACGTTGCGCGCAGCCATAACTGTTGCGTCACCAGCGGCAGGCCGCTCTAGTGAGGCGATCCCAAAATAGAACGCACGGGCGGTGGCACACGCGGCCATACTAGTGTGGGTGTCACCCGTTGGGCGCAGCCATATTCGTGCGGCGCTGCGGTGGAGAAATATCAAACTGCGTGGGCCGTGCTGCACTCCAACGGTAGGAATATCAAACAAGGCCGTGACCGGAGTGCGTCAGCGCTCCAGCGGTAAAATAACAAACTGCTCGGGACGTGCTGCACTATATTTATCATTGAATTTTTACATTAGAAGTACTAAATATATAATCATTTTTAGGTAGTAATATCGGTTACAAGTAGTAGCAAAATAGCGGTCCCACGACAATTGTAAGAGTTCCACGGTTATATGTTGAGCTTTCATAAATATTCTTACATTATTTATCCCACGTGATGGTTCCCGCCAAACGGCAGCCATCGGTCACGTAGGCGGACCACGCGGCCGGTAACGGTCCCTCGGCGACACCTGTCAGGCACCACCATTGGCAGGCCATCTTGATGACGTCACAGAAAAACAGTCACATTGGCGCGGACGTCGCCATCTTGATGACGTCATAATTGGCACAAAAATCCTATCAGCTGTCAAAATTGGCGCGAACGCTGCGATAACGTCACAAGGAAAACAGCTCAAATTGGCGCGGACACCGCGATGACGTCACAGAAAAACAGCTGACGTCGGCGCGAACATGTCACTTTATATAGTATTGTGTACACTTTATATAGTATGACCCCAGCGATCCATATGGTCTTGTTCCCCATGATGACGTCACAGAAAAACAGTCAAATTGGCGCGGACGTCGCCATCTTGGTGACGTCACGAAAAAAAAGACGCCGCCATCTTGAAAAAAAAACGCCGCCATCTTGAAAAAAAATGGCGCGAACGCCGCGATGACGTCACCGTGACGTCACAGAAAAAAATTGGCGCATGCGCATGCCGTTTTTTGTCCCCATTCCTCGGGAACCCTACTGATGGAACCAGAATTGTCTACTTCTTTTTCAATGAAAACAAGGTAAGTAATAGCGACTGTTGAACTCTGCAGCTTCAACCTTGTAAATGTTTGGCAGTAATATTGTGTCGTTGTCATGTCGTTATCGTATCGTTGTCCTGTCGTGTCGTCAAGTGTGAAAGCTGAAAAAATTATCGGTGTCGATGTCGTCTCGGTGTCATTTCGTTATCGTGTCGTTGTCGTGTCGTCAAGTGTAAAATCAGTAAAATTTACCGGTGTCGTGTCATTGTCGATTCGGTATCGTGTCGTTGTCGTGTCGTCCTTTAAGTGTGAAAGCGGAACAACATTAAGTTAGGCAATAGTTTTCAAAGCTCCACTTTAAAAGGCTCAGTTTGAAGTCCATTTAGAAAAGTCAGTTTTGAAGTCCAATGTCGAATAAAACCAACAGCTGACCGACAAGTTTATAGCCTTTTTTAACTTGATCTTTTCAGGGAAAAATGGGGGGGTTTGTTTATAATTGCTAATATGCAATTGGCTTAAAACTTTTGGGTTTTTGTAGGTTTTAATGTTGTTTTTGTTTTATTTTACTGTTGCATACCAGCTTGTAGTTCCACATCACAACATATTGAGTACCAGTTTTACATTGTTATTAGTAGCAGTGGCTTAATATGGTACTCGAACATGTTTATCGCAAGTTTAAACTTTCTGTTTACACTTAAAATCTCTCCCCCACCCCACTATACTCGAGGAGGATCAAGTTTAAAAATACGACCTATAAATAACGAAAAACACGACAGTTTTTCCGTCCCTTATCATGGATTTAAGACATTTTCTGCAATTAGAATCCCTTACAATGTAACTAAGAACTTCTTTGACACTTGCACTTTAATCAAAACTAAAAATATTTAGTTCGATATCTAGACAACGAGGTATAAGCTACATAACATTAACTGATAATGTTGTTTAAACATTGAATGTTTAACTAAAGGAAGTAACGTAAATATTTTCACATGTAAAACATAGAAAGGGTCAAAACATGACAGAGCCGAGGATTACACGTGCCTGACATACGCATGTGGAATTGATTGTTTAATCTCCTCTTTAAACCTAGTGGAATTAGGATACGCGGCGGGCGACAAGGCTTACCAGAGATTCCACCTCTGGCGAGGTACCAGCTGTAAATAATACTCACAAAAGTTAAGTGTTGTATATTTTTATGATCATTATTATTCTGGGTACCCATTCATATAAAATTTATATTATTGTAATAATTTCTAATATTTTATATATTCTGCTGTAATAAAATTTATTTTATTACAAATAAAATTAATACTATACAAATATACATAAATATACAAATAAAATTTATCTGCAGTGTTGTCAACCTGAAAAAAATTTACAGGCATTTAAATTTACGTGGGGTCGTTTAGGCCCCCGCGCGCGCACTTAAGGGTTAAAATCAAAGCTCAAACGTTTCCAGCTACATTTATTTCTTACAAGAGATTTTTAAAAGTTGTATTTATTAAACTAATTTAGAAAACACTGAAAACAGCTTGTACCTCGAGTTCAAATAAGCTTAAACATTTAAAAAATTATAAAATTTACTACATCAGTATACAATATTTAGTTAGGAACAACTCAGATCACATTACTTGAGTTTGAACCAACTTCCATAAAGAACTGACAAGCAAAGCACTCAGAAGATGGATGGTCTGTCGATGGAAGTTGGTCTTGAAACTTTTAGAAACATAGATCAAAAAGGGGGTATAGTCTTGAAAGATAATCACTAATGTAACTTATAGATAGGTTTCAGTACTTGGTAATGTCTGATTAAATAACACCGGGTGTTCATAGTTTTGCCGGAAACCATTAGTGCAATACGCATGTTGCTCTTTTTATTTTCAAGCGAATTTTATATAGTTTATATTATATCATTAACTTTGTAACGCCTAAATTCAGCTGATTGGCAACAATGCAATTACCTTACAATGAAATACAAAAACAAATCAGGAATGGTAACTAAACCTGGAACGAACTAAAAAGAGACCTAGAATATTTAAAAGAAAACCGAAGCGCACACATAGAGATTCATTTCATCTGTACATAGCTGTGAAAAACTTCACCGCTATGTAAGATTCACCTGTTAAAATGTAAATAAAACTTTATACTACGATTATTTGTTTTCAAAGTATTCGGTTTCTTTATCAGGGCTGACTTTATAGACAAAAGGCACTAAAAAACTACGTATCTAATGAAATAAAATGTTATTCTTTTAATATCAGTTTCAGTATTCAAATGTTCAAACAGACAAACAGGTAAAATGTGAATAGAAATAACAGAGAACCACGGACTCCCATTTACAGCGCGGTAAAAGAGCTTTAATGGACGGTTAAACATTTCAAATGGCCGTTGCTGACAACGGGCTTTTGGTGTTATGTTTCAAAAAGTTAGGAGAGTTACATCGAAAGTGGTTGGATCGTATTATACGACATATCTTTCAGTTTAAAAATAAAAGAATGTAAATAGAAAAAGTTTATTTAAACATTGGATTATTATGCTCTATGACGTTAGAATCAAATTAATTAGACTTTTGCGAATCTTATTTTATTCAATAGTACCAGGATAACCGAGCCTTGCTCGTTGGTTTTAATTAATTTTTGTTATAATGTAATGGTAATAAAGCTATATTAAATTTACACCAACAACCAATTATGCCTCTTTATTGTTAACAGCTGTTCAAAAAGGCTGCTTAACATTAATGTTCCTTTATTTTTGTATACCTTTCGTTGTTATTTCGTTACCAAAATAGCAACCCATAAGACCAATGTTAAAAATTACGATTTTTAAACTTAAATTTAGAGAAAAATTAGATTTTTCCTGGAATTGACGCCTATCCTAAACTTATTTTTGGACCAAAACCCTCTTTAATGTACAGTTTACGCAAAATCTATCCCCTAGTTTTCGAGATCGTGGAACACACATCCCTTCAGACATTGCTCGTATTATAGTATAGGATTACTTTCAACAATCTGATATCATCTGATTACCTGAATTACAAACTCTTCATTGTTGACCAGCCTAGGCTGAATGAATAGCGACAAAAATTTTATCTTAAAAATTATACACAAACATTAATATAACATATATTTAACTTTACTCAGGGCGTGGACATTCTAGAGAACTTGCAGCTTCAAAATATTCTTCTAGCGAATAGAATGGGTTTCCAAGTAGGATGTCCCTCATTCTACGCCTAAAATCAGCAATGTCTAGTTCTGTTAGATGATATGGCAGAGGTTTGTACATTTTAACAGCTATGGCAGGAAAACTGTCCCTCAACATCGACAGTCTGTAACGTTTAGTATGTGTTTGCTGAAAACCTCGATTGTGGTGCACATTCACTTTTCCTCACACTTCATACAGGTCGATTTAATTACCAAACAGTCTTGTACTGAACAGGGGAATAATGATTTTATTTTCCAGACAGTATTAAGTATTTGTTTGTTTGGAGGTGTAAATATTTAAAGCGATAATCAAATTGAGAATAAATTTTAATGTAAGGAACGTATGATAAAAATTATCATTGTTTCCAACATTACCTCTTTGAAATGCTAAAATCCATTTTAACAGCCTACCATAAATATCTAAAATGTAATTTTCCATCTTCCATTTAGTTGCGATTTTTTTTTATATAAAGAATAATCACCCATTTTTTAAATATATATATATACATAATTGTTTTTTTACGTTGACTGAGTTTAATTATTATTTTCTGTTGGAACATCAGTTACACACAAAATAGACACTTTAGTTGAGTATTTATTTCTATCGTGTTTGATGTATAAACAACAGTTGTGAAAATCTTCTATTCTAAGAGTAAATGAACACTATTGTTTACAATTGCAACAAAAGCGCTGTAATTGGCACATTGTAACTGATGCAAAAAGTGAAACTGACATTTGAAATTTAATTAAGATCAATGGCTTGATATTAATTATGTTGTATTGTAAACATTTATGATAGTTTAGATGCTGAATCCAATTTCACAGCCACAGCAAGTGCGGTTGACAACATTGGCGTCATATGTTTCCAATAGCTATAATAATCTACAATGTGGTGATGGTGATATTGTGTATTTCAGTTGACAATTTCATTACGAGTTCCTCGAAAAGCTCATCTTCAGTCAGCCAACAATATAAACAAAAATATCATTTAACCGTGAGAGGTCAATTGCGACAGATTCCTCTAAGAATACTTTTTATTTATATACCAATGTACACGATTTATATAGATGCATCACGATTAAATCATCAATTATCATCGATTGAATAAATAAATGGAGTCGTCATCATTACTATAAATCCATGCCAGCGAGAACAATTAGAATAGCAAGTGGCTAATATGCTGACGTATAATAGAGCACTTAAACGCCTTTGATGCAGGTATCATGCGTGGAGATTCTCAAGTGCTACACTTGAAAAATGAGGTAGGTTTTAGCAAAAAACATCTTATACCGAACCACTCAACTAAGCAAAGGTACTACCTCATAACCATTCCCACTTTGCATTTTATTATGTAGAAAATCCAAAAGTATACTTCAATCGTAAAATTTACGTAAACTTTCATATACAATTATGTATTAATATTAATGGATCAATGGGCAGAAATTATCTACCTCTATCCATTTTTTTTATGTTAAAATAAGGAAGGTTTTGATTTTTTTTTTCAAATTTGTGAGCCCATAAATTGGAAATCACTTTTCAGAAATGAGGTAAAACTATCAGAGACTTCTTTGAGCTCATTTTACCTTTATGTACAATGAAACAAGTTTATTATCAACTATTTGTTGTGAGAAGAACCAATGAATACAGAGTCTTATAAGAAGAACAGACCTTATGGCTTTAATTCTGCCGGTTTTTTTAATTGGGCAACTCAACACCAAGCTGAGCGCGCTGTACTCCTGTACCGTTCCTTTACGTGAAATCCCCCCCTTCAACCTAGCATCTACGGCGAAATCAGCGTTAATTTAAGGATAGCGCGCCGCCGTTTACACGCTCCTGGACCTAACCAAACTGGTTGATATGCTATAAAACGCATATATTCGGCTTCTGTATGAAATGCAGGATCTAACAATATGAATATTTTTTAATTTGTGAAATATATGTAATTTACAAGTTGGAAACTTTTAATTTTTTATTTAGTCTGACATTAAAAAGTTACTAAGCGAGGAATTTTTTTATTTTTGGGTCAGAAACAAACTTTCAGCGGGAAAGTTGTTGAAATTTAGATGAATTTTATCATGTAATTGAGTAATTTACGATTAAATGTTTTGATCGTTGGCAATTGAATTAATAGTGCCTTGAAGAAATTCACTTTGAGTCTCGCGTTCTCCTAATTCATCGTTCGGTCTATGATTTCATAAGAATGATAAGGTGTATTGACTATCTATTTTTTACTTAATATTTGTTAAGCACATAGTTGTGAAATCTTATAATTTTTTACTCTCTATAGAATTAAACATAACCATTATTTCGTCCAGCAATGCTGAAGTATTCTATGATGCTTGTTTTTTCTAAACAAGATGTATTATTTTAAATCACGATTAAATAAATAATGTAATGCTAAATATTTTAAATTTGAAAATTACTTTTTTCCTATACTGTACTCATAATAAGTTGATTTATAATAAAAATAAATTAAGAATGAATTTATAAAGGTAAATGTAAATTATATAATTAATTAAAAGTAACCCTCTAAATTTTCGCCGTTAACATTATACAATGTCGTTAAAGTGTGGCCAACGTGAACGTTAGAACCAGAATGTACTCTAGAATTTGAATCAAAAGGTCATGCAACAATAATTTTTAATGGTTTAAAATGTAATTTTAGTCAGATTTTTCGCTATCCAACCCATGTTATCAGCCTTTTCTGTAGGGAAAAATTAAATAACGTTTCTTTGAAAGGCAGAATTGGCAGAATTGTATGATGGTAAAAAATTGATTTTGCACATCGTTTAATGTATAAAATTTTACAACTATGTAACGCTCATTGGAATATTAGTTAATAAATTAATCGGTAGTAGCTCCTAGACAAGACAAAACTTTCTGATATGTAAGATACGAGAGTTTAATGTTTATGGATTATTGACCGACCTGGAAAGAATATCTACCTTTTATTAAAACAAAATTTTTAACGTGAACGAGCTTTCGTCCACAGCCAAAATACCTTTTTTATGAATAATTTAATAGGCCTTATTAAATATTTTGCCATGTTCGTTCAATACATTTAAGTAATTTAAGATCCAAACAACTTATAGAATGAGTCATTACATTCCAATAAACAATTAAATACTTTTTTTGGAAACATTAATGAGGAAAATTGATATTTAAGTAAACTTAATATACTGTAATTACAAAACTACAAGCTAATTAATCACGGCCCGTCGGCATGGTCCACGGCTACCTGCCAATCAATAATTAAACTTTTACCTTTGAATAAGCATAGAAAGAGTCCTATGGGTTTAAAAAACTAGGCTAACTTTAAATTAACTGTGCAAATGTAAGTATTTCTCAACTACTTTCTCAAAGACAAAATTTACCAAACCAATAATAAAAAAAACTTTCTCGCAGACCAACCTTTCATGTGATTAATTTGAAAGAAATTGCTTCGCAATGTTTTTACATATTTTTCATAACGATCATAGATCTAAAATTAAATTAACACCGTAGTTATTTTTATTTAGGCCTAGTGGTAGCCCAATTTTTACTATGAAATATTACAATTTTCAATGTGAACGATTATTTTTTTGCAATGAAACGCTGTAATTTAGAATTGGTGCTTTAGCGGCGGTGGCTGGAGGGGGGATGTAGTGTAACTGGAACAGCCAGCTGTGTGTAGTCCGTACTTTGGAACAGCCAACTCTCGACGCAACCTGGTGGTGAGTTGCCCAATTAGTTACAACAATGAGAGGCGTGGGGGCGCGTAGAGCAGTCGGAACAGCCAACGCTCAGCGCAGCCAGGTGTTGAGTTGCCCAATTAAAAAAAAACGGCAGAAAATTTAACATGGGGTCTGTTCTTCTTATAAGACTCTGTATTCATTGGAAGAACCAAACAAAAACACGAAACCAATAAAACTGGGTGGAGGTAATTTGTTGAAATCAAACCAATTAAAAACTTTTACAGTAAACCTTTATGGTAAGACAATTAAATTCCTTTCATAAGCTTTTGTACTGTTAGCTCAACGTGTCATATAAAAACATTGAGAGCTCCATCAAAATTACATGTACAAGCCTCGAAAAAGATTTAAAATTTGCTCATTAACAAAGTTATTTATTTACAATTCCTTACTCAATTGTTCTAGTTACAATAGCGATTAATTCCATTTAAAACTTACTTTGGAATATGCTTTGGATATTAGAGTGATACAAAGTGAGCTGATGAACTATTTACAATCATCCGTGCAAGAAGAGGGCAAACCAAAAGAGACCTGTAATGTAATTACGTAAATCAAGAAAGTTAATTGCACTCAAATAATGATAAAGAAATATTATTGTATTTGCATAACCATGCGTATAAAAGTTGCTGCATAACATTTCATAAAATGAATAAGGAATAAGATATATATACAGCCTGATATATAAGGCCCTAAATATAAGGCCTTGTATCCATAATATATACAGCCCCATGTGTAACTGACTGACTCACTGATGATCTTAAAGTCCTGAAGCGACCGTTTAAGATAGAGACTTGAAATTTGGCATGGACATTCTTAGAGATGTTTCAATTTAGGGAAAATCATAAAACTACAACTTTTTTACTTTTAAACTATAAAAAAGGTAAAAAATATAGATTTGTCGGTAACGTAGTTCAGCCGTATCAGCGTATATCGCCGCGTGGTATCGTAGATCACTCTTCAGGTTTTTTTTTTTTTTTTTTTTTTGAGGGAGAGGCGGAAAAATGCATTACGCACACAGGTGGCCAGCCTGTAGTGTGGGGCTCCCCAAAAAACGGGTTTACCCACTAAAAAACCTCCTCTACTCTTTAGGAATCTAACCTGGAATTGTTTGTCACATTACGTCAGGCTAGGCCTAAATTTGGCTTACGCCCGTGGGGCTCGCTTCTTATCCAGCCGCTCGATCAAGGGATCTGGGCCACTTCGCGGTCCAGATCGGTTTTCTTTTCCAGGAGGATGCCCCGGACGAACTGTGACAAACAATCCCAGTTGCCCTCATCCTCCAAAATCTTTTGGCAGACCGAGTCCACCGAAAATACACCAAAGATTTGTGTGGCCTCCAGGCGGGGCCCTTCCCAACGGGGACAGCGGAAGAATGTGTGTTCCGCATCGTCGGGAACACCCGGGCAATAAATGCAGTCCGGTGAACCGGTCTTTCCCATCCGGTTCAGGTACGACCGAAAATAGCCGTGACCTGTGAAAAATTGGGTCAGGTAGTAGTCCACCTCCCCATGCCGCCGTTCCACCCATGGTTGGACCTGCTTGATAAGTCGCGCAGTCCATCGTCCTCGGGTGTCGTGCTCCCAGCTGTGTTGCCACTGCTGGAAGGTTCGGGAGCGCTCTTCTGTTCTTGCCGTGTCCTTGCCGATCTCGCCTTGTCTCTGATAAATCGCTTTCCTCTCCCCTGCCAAGAGCTTGACAGGGATGACTCCGGCGACCACCAGGACGGCAGGCTCGGACACTGTCCGGTAGGCGGAACACACTCGGAGCGCAGCTTGACGCTGAACCCGGGCGAGTCGCAACCTGTAGCACTCCTTATCTAGAGCGCCTGCCCCACACCTCTGCCCCGTAAAGAAGCACGGACTGGACCGCGGACATCAACAGACGTCTTCTGCTGGATCGGGGACCCCCGACATTGGCCATCAGCCTACTAAGGTAAGTCACTACCTTAGCGGCCTTGTCCGCCGTACGGAAGATCTGATCCCTCCAGCTTAACTTGGTGTCCACCATAACCCCGAGGTATTTGGCGGCACGAGTTGATGTGACCACCTCCCTTCCCACTCGAAACGGGACGACGGTGTCGATCCTCTTCTTCGTGAGAATCACGATCTCCGTCTTACTGAGAGCAAGTGAGAGACCGTGATCGGACATCCAGTTGTTGACCACCCGCATAACTCGGTTCAACTTCAGTTGGGCCAGCTCAACGTTGCGTGCAGCAATGAGAGCTGCGACGTCATCGGCGTACCCAACCAAAGTGGTTTCCTCAGGCATCTCGGACCTCAGGAGGCTGTCATAGGCAACGTTCCAGAGATCCGGGCCGAGTATTGAACCTTGTGCGGCACCAGAAGTGACTTCCATCGTCCGCGTTCCGTCCCTCGTGTCATAAATCAGGCTTCGAGTTTAGTTCTCGCTTGTGTTTAAATGATCTCTTTCAACTACACCCGTGTGTGATACAAACATTGTATCCCTCGATGGATAGACTCTAATTTAATATGAACTACGGTGGTTTGCTGCATTGAGAGCGGGTCATTTTACCATTGACCCAGGGTTATACTTGTTATGATATATACAGTGGTAATGCCTAATTTGTAGCTAATGCAGTATATGCGCTATCTTGAATGTTTACCAAAGGTGAATTTTCTTCTCCTACTATGGATTAAATTCCCATGGCGGGTGAATAGTCGCTTAGTTCTCGCTTGTATTTAAATCATGTCTTTTAACTACACCTGCTTTCTTGCTGTTGGCAACGTTAGTATCCCTCATATTTAACAAACCGTTATACACTTGACTTCAAAATAGCAATGAGATTGTGCTGCATTGAAAGCTCGTTTCTTTTATATTTTTACACACATCATAAATATGTCTCAGGAATTTTTAAATAACTGTTGAGCAGAAATAACAGATTAAAATGTTAGGTTCTCATTTTGTTTCAATTTATTTTAGATTACTTATTCAAATTCACACGGAATTATTCATCCGGCCGAATTTCGCATTGAATGGATTTTCTGTGAAGCTTGAGCCGTGATCTTAATGTAACATACTTCGATTACTTTGTACAATACTTAATAGACAGTTAATTATTATCTTTCTGTTTGATTTATATTCAGTGTCTTATATTAGATTTTTTAACACTTAAAATTTGTTTTTGAGAATGTTTAAATGAGTGTTGAACAAAAAGAACAGATTTAAATGTTAGGTTCTCGTTTCATTTCAATTTATTTTGGATTACTTCTGTGTAGCTCGTGCCGTGATCTTAACGTTATATACTTCTGTTACTTAGTACTATACTTAATAGACAGTTGATTATTATTTTTCTGCATTATTTATATTCAGTGTTTTATATTTTATTTTAATACACACTTAAAATATGTTTTTAAGAATTTTTAAACGGCTATTGAACAAAACTAACAGGTTTTTATGAATAAATTATTATTTCACAGGTCTATATTTTATATTCTTATAATTAGTAGTTTGTAATAGTAGGGGTTTTTTGCGGATCTACCCCGTTTTTATTATTTCTATAATTTTGTTTTCATGTTATTTAATTCCTTTTTTTGCTTATGGATTTGAATGATGTTTGCTATTTCAGTAATTTAAACGTTTTTCTTCTATATACTGAAATTTACAAGTTTTTATTTTTAATTAGTTTGTATCAGCCGATTCTTTTAATATCGTGGTTGGCGATACTATATTTAGTACAAATTGTATTTTTAATTTCCTAAGTTTATTAACTAGCATAGCTTGATTTTTTTATTATTTTAATAGTAATTTTCACACTTATTATTGGTTATTTTCTATTTTTTAGCATTATTGTTTTACTCTAATAGGCAAATTACATTATTTTTAAAATGTACGAAAATCTCATTTAAAAATACTTAATTTGGAATAATTTTGACCAATTGCAATTTTAATGTAAAGCATGTTAACTCGTTGACGTTTCAGACTAAGTAGTTGGTAACGTGGAATAGTTAGCATCACATTTTTTAGTAGAGTTACAAGTAAATTAATAACTTAGCTTTTCAAAACTTCGTTTTTTATTAGTTTTTATTTTCTGATTCTTTTAATATCGTGGTTGGCGATGCTAGATTTGCTTTAAGTGTTACTTTCAATTTCTTTAGTTAATGCATTATTATAGCTTGATTATTTTATTATTTTAATAGTTATTTTCACATAATCAATTATTTTCTATTTTTTAGCATTATTGTTTTGCTATAGTGGGCACATTACATTTTTTTATCTATGAAAATTTAATTTAAAGATACTTAGTTTGGATTAATTTTGCCCCATTGCAATTTTTCTGTGCCGCATCTAAAATCGTTGACGTTCCAGACAAAGTGGTTGGTAACGTGGAGGAGTTAGTATCACACATTTTTGTAGAGTTACACGGTGGAACTAGACAGTTCATTATTTTAGACTTTGTGAATGATTAACGAAATTAGTAAAATCAACTAGGGGGCATGGGGAAAGGATATTATTGTTATTATTATTATTGATTGTGAGTAGTGCGTATTAGCCCGTTTTGTTACTGTCTTCGCTGTCCAGTTAGTTGGTGGAACTAGCCTGTTCAATACTTGACTTTAAATTATTCTACAAATTTAGGGCAACCCCTAAGGGGGCATGGGGGCGGAGCCCCCATCGAGCCGTAGGCGAGTCCATAATATATACAGCCCCATGTGTAACTGACTGACTCACTGATGATCTTAAATTCCTGAAGCGACCGTTTAAGATAGAGACTTGAAATTTGGCATGGACATTCATTGAGATGTTTCAATTTAGGAAAAATCATAAAACTACAACTTTTTTACTTTTAAACTATAAAAAAGGTAAAAAATATAGATTTGTCGGTAACGTAGTCCAGCCGTATCAGCGTATATCACCGCGTGGTATCGTAGATCACTCTTCAGGTTTAGTTCTCGCTCGCGTTTAAATGATCTCTTTCAACTACACCCGTGTTTGTTATGCTCATTGTATCCTTCGATGGATAGACTCTGATATATATTGTAAACTACGGCGTTATTTTGTATTGAGAGCGGGTTATTTCACCAGGGACCCAGGGTTATACTCGATAATATATACAGTGATAATTCCCTAATTTGTAGCTTATGCAGCATATGCGCTATCTTGAATGTTTACCAAAGGTGAATTTTCTTCTCCTACTATGAATTAATTTCCCATGGCGGGTGAATAGTCGCTTAGTTCTCGCTTGTATTTAAATCATGTCTTTTAACTACACCTGCTTCCTTGCTATTGGCAACGTTAGTATCCCTCATATATAACAAACCGTTATCCATTTGACTTTAAAATAGCAATGAGATTATACTGCATTGAAAGCTCGTTTCTTTTATATTTTACACACATCATAAATAAGTTTTAGGGAATTTTTAAATAACTGTTTAGCTGAACTAACAGATTTAAAAATAGGTTCTCTTTTTGTTTCAATTTATTTTAGATTACTTATTCAAATTCACACGGGATTATTCTCCGCCGAACTTCGCATTGAATGGATTTTCTGTGAAGCTTGAGCCGTGATCTTAACGTAACATACTTCGATTACTTTGTACAATACTTAATAGACAGTTTATTATTATCTTTCTGTTTGATTTATATTCAGTGTCTTATATTCGAATTTTTCACACTTAAAATTTGTTTTTGAGAATGTTTAAATAAGTGTTGAACAAAAGTAATAGATTTAAATTTTAGGTTCTCGTTTAATTTTAATTTATTTTAGATTACTTATTCAAATTCACCCCATATGAAAATCTCAGTCGAATTACGCATTCAATGAATTTTCTGTGTAGCTCGTGCCGTGATCTTAACGTTATATACTTCTATTACTTAGTACGATACTTAATAGACAGTTAAGTATTATCTTTCTGCACTGTTTATAATGAGTGTTTTATATTTTATTTTAATACACACTTAAAATATGTTTTTAAGAATTTTTAAACGGCTATCGAACAAAACTAACAGGTTTTTATGGATAAATTATTACTTCACAGGTCTTGATTTTATATTCTTATAATTAGTAGTAGTTTGTAATAGTAGGGGTTTTTTGCGGATCTACCCCGTTTTTATTATTTCCTATGATTTTGTTTTCATGTTATTTAATTCTTGTTTTCGCTTATTGATTTGAATGTTATTTGCTATTTCAGTAATTTAAACGTTTTTCTTCTATATCCTGAAATTTACAAGTTTTTATTTTTAATTAGTATGTATCAGCAGATTCTTTTAATATCGTGGTTGGCGATACTATATTTAGTTCAAATTGTATTTTTAATTTCTTAAGTTTATTAACTAACATAGCTTGATTTTTTATTATTCTAATAGTAATTTTCACACTTACTATTGGTTATTTTCTATTTTTTAGCATTTTACTCTAATGGGCATATTACATTATTTTTAAAATTTACGAAAATCTCATTTAAAAATACTTAATTTGGAATAATTTTGACCCTTTGCAATTTTAATGTGACGCACTTTAACTCGTTGACGTTTCAGACTAAGTAGTTGGTAACGTGGAATAGTTAGCATCACACATTTTAGTAGAGTTACAAGTAAATTAATAACTTAGCTTTTCAAAACTTCAATTTTTAATAGTTTTTATTTTCCGATTCTTTTAATATCGTGGTTGGCGATGCTAGATTTGGTTTAAGTGTTACTTTCAATTTCTTTAGTTTATGCATTATTATAGCTTGATTATTTTATTATTTTAATAGTTATTTTCACATAATCAATTATTTTCTATTTTTTAGCATTATTGTTTTGCTATAGTGAGCACATTACATTTTTTTTATCAATGAAAATTTAATTTAAAGATATTTAATTTGGATTAATTTTGCCCCATTGCAATTTTTCTGTGCCGCATCTAAAATCGTTGACGTTCCAGACCAAGTGGTTGGTAACGTGGAGGAGTTAGTATCACACACTTTTGTAGTAGAGTTACACGTAATTTAAAACTTAGCTTTTCAAAACTTTGATGGAACTAGCCTGTTCAGTACTTTAGTGGAACTAGAAAGTTCATTATTTGAGACTTTGCGAATGATTAACGAAAATAGAAAAATCAACTAGGGGGCATGGGGGCTGAGCCCCGTGAAATATTTTCAAAGGATATTATTGTTATTATTATTATTGATTGTGAAGAGTGCGTATTAGCCCGTTTTGTTACTGTCTTCGCTGTCCAGTTAGTTGGTGGAACTAGCCTGTTCAATACTTGACTTTAAATTATTCAACGAATTCGGGGCAACCCCCAAAGGGGGCATGGGGGCGGAGCCCCCATCGAGCCGTAGGCGAGTCCATATTATATACAGCCCCATGTGTAACTGACTGACTCACTGATGATCTTAAATTCCTGAAGCGACCGTTTAAGATAGAGACTTGAAATTTGGCATGGACATTCATTGAGATGTTTCAATTTAGGAAAAATCATAAAACTACAACTTTTTTACTTTTAAACTATAGAAAAGGTAAAAAATATAGATTTGTCGGTAACGTAGTTCAGCCGTATCAGCGTATATCACCGCGTGGTATCGTAGATCACTCTTCAGGTTTAGTTCTCGCTCGTGTTTAAATGATCTCTTTCAACTACACCCGTGTTTGATATACTCGTGGTATCCTTCGATGGATACTCTTATATATATTGTAAACTACGGCGTTAATTTGTATAGAGAGCGGGTTATTTCACCAGGGACCCAGGGTTATACTCGATAATATATACAGTGATAATTCCCTAATTTGTAGCATATGCGCTATCTTGAATGTTTACCAAAGGTGAATTTTCTTCTCCTACTATGAATTAATTTCCCATGGCGGGTGAATAGTCGCTTAGTTCTCGCTTGTATTTAAATCATGTCTTTTAACTACACCTGCTTCCTTGCTATTGGCAACGTTAGTATCCCTCATACATAATAAACTTATCCATTTGACTTCTAAATAGCAATGAGATTATGCTGCATTGAAAGCTCGTTTCTTTTATATTTTACACACATCATAAATATGTTTTAGGGAATTTTTAAATAACTGTTTAGCTGAACTAACAGATTTAAATGTAGGTTCTCGTTTTGTTTCAATTTATTTTAGATTACTTATTCAAATTCACACGGGATTATTCTCCGCTGAACTTCGCATTGAATGGATTTTCTGTGAAGCTTGAGCCGTGATCTTAACGTAACATACTTCGATTACTTTGTACAATACTTAATAGACAGTTTATTATTATCTTTCTGTTTGATTTATATTTAGTGTCTTATATTCGAATTTTTCACACTTAAAATTTGTTTTTGAGAATGTTTAAATAAGTGTTGAGCAAAAGTAATAGATTTAAATGTTAGGTTCTCGTTTAATTTCAATTTATTTTAGATTACTTATTCAAGTTCACCCTATGTGAACCCCTCAGCCGAATTACGCATTCAATGAATTTTCTGTGTAGCTCGTGCCGTGATCTTAACGTTATATACTCCTATTACTTAGTACGATACTTAATAGACAGTTAAGTATTATCTTTCTGCATTGTTTATAATCAGTGTTTTATATTTTATTTTAATACACACTTAAAATATGTTTTTAAGAATTTTTAAACGGCTATTGAACAAAACTAACAGGTTTTTATGGATAAATTATTATTTCACAGGTCTAGATTTTATATTCTTATAATTAGTAGTAGTTTGTAATAGTAGGGGTTTTTTGCGGATCTACCCCGTTTTTATTATTTCCTATGATTTTGTTTTCATGTTATTTAATTCTTGTTTTCGCTTATTGATTTGAATGTTATTTGCTATTTCAGTAATTTAAACGTTTTTCTTCTATATCCTGAAATATACAAGTTTTTATTTTTAATTAGTATGTATCAGCAGATTCTTTTAATATCGTGGTTGGCGATACTATATTTAGTTCAAATTGTATTTTTAATTTCTTAAGTTTATTAACTAGCATAGCTTGATTTTTTTTATTATTTTAATAGTAATATTCAAACTTACTATTGGTTATTTTCTATTTTTTAGCATTATTGTTTTACTCTAATGGGCATATTACATTATTTTTAAAATTTACGAAAATCTCATTTAAAAATACTTAATTTGGAATAATTTTGACCCATTGCAATTTTAATGTGACGCATGTTAACTCGTTGACGTTTCAGACTAAGTAGTTGGTAACGTGGAATAGTTAGCATCACACATTTTAGTAGAGTTACAAGTAAATTAATAACTTAGCTTTTAAAAACTTCAATTTTTATTAGTTTTTATTTTCCGATTATTTTAATATCGTGGTTGGCGATGCTAGATTTGGTTTAAGTGTTACTTTCAATTTCTTTAGTTTATGCATTATTATAGTTTGATTATTTTATTATTTTAATAGTTATTTTCACATAGTCAATTATTTTCTATTTTTTAGCATTGGGCCTGCATTTTTAGCATTTTTAGCATTTTTTAGCATTATTATATTAATTATATAATAATAATTTTTAGCATTGTTTTGCTATAGTGGGCACATTACATTTTTTTATCAATGAAAATTTTATTTAAAGATACTTAATTTGGATTAATTTTGCCCCATTGCAATTTTTCTGTGCCGCATCTAAAATCGTTGACGTTCCAGACCAAGTGGTTGGTAACGTGGAGGAGTTAGTATCACACACTTTTGTAGTAGAGTTACACGTAATTTAAAACTTAGCTTTTCAAAACTTCGATGGAACTAGCCTGTTCAGTACTTAAGTGGAACTAGAAAGTTCATTATTTGAGACTTTGTGAATGATTAACGAAATTAGTAAGATCAACTAGGGGGCATGGGGGCTGAGCCCCGTGAAATATTTTCAAAGGATATTATTGTTATTGTTATTATTATTATTGATTGTGAAGAGTGCGTATTCGCCCGTTTTGTTACTGTCTTCGCTGTCCAGTTAGTTGGTGGAACTAGCCTATTCAATACTTGACTTTAAATTATTCAACGAATTCGGGGCAACCTCCAAAGGGGGCATGGGGGCGGAGCCCCCATCGAGCCGTAGGCGAGTCTATAATATATACAGCCCCATGTGTAACTGACTGACTCACTGATGATCTTAAAGTCCTGAAGCGACCGTTTAAGATAGAGACTTGAAATTTGGCATGGACATTCTTTGAGATGTTTCAATTTAGGGAAAATCATAAAACTACAACTTTATTTAATTTTAAACTATAAAAAAGGTAAAAAATATAGATTTGTCGGTAACGTAGTTCAGCCGTATCAGCCTATATCACCGCGTGGTATCGTAGATCACTTTGCAGGTTTAGTTCTCGCTCATGTTTAAATGATCTCTTTCAATTACACCCGTGTGATACTATTATTGAATTACGTTTGCATGAATGTCTTGATTAGACGACGGTGTTTTTCTGCATAGAGAGCGGGTTATTTCAGCAATTCTCGCATTGTTCTAGACAGTATTAATGCCCACAAACTAAAAATTTTCAGCTTTCAAATTATAAATAATTCTCAAAAGACGAGGTGTCGTAAGGAAGTACGTTGGTTCTTAGAGATGTCGCTTGGAGCGCTATTATAGTCGCTTAGTTCTCGCTTGTATTTAAATGATATCTTTTAACTACACCTCTTCCCGATAATTAATCTCGATTGGGCGCACAGTTGTTTGAGTATGGTTGTCCCTCTGATTGCTGTGTTATTATTGAAAATGAATTTACTGAATCGAAAGCGTATCTTTACATTCAGGTGATGTCCGCTTTGATTTCTATATTAATTGCTAAAAATATATTAGGTCTTAATACATTTTCTAGACTTTAGTTTTCTCATGCTGGAAAATTTCTTGTAGATTTTCGCACAAAAATTACCTAATACAGTAATTTTAACTTAATTTTCTACTATTTGTATGCTGTCTCTCTATATGAATCCCCAGATTGAATATAGCGCTTCAGTTGATAGTTCTGGTACAGTTTTACTTTGAAGAGTTGAACGTGTCCCAACACGTCTGACATCCGGTCTTTGACCTATTTGCTGCTGTCCAATCAGGCTTAGATTTTAGTTTAGGAATCGATTGAACATATTAAGTTATAGAACAATTGAACTTTCCATTCTTACCTTCGCTAACATTTACCTACTTCCTACGTTTTTTTAAGACCATCTACATATCTGATGACCCATCAGGCTGAGAAATATTAAACTAACCAATTGAATTAAACTCAATAGTAATTTTTCTCGCTGCCACTTTGTCCGTCAAACTTCCTCAATGCAGTGCTCTCACACAAAGTCTCGATTAACCCTATAATTGTTGTAATTGAAAACTATTCTATGCTTATCAATTATTGTAACTCTTTCAGTATATTTTAATTTAATCAATAATCCTTTTTTGGCTATTATTTCACAATTGGTTGTTTTACTACCATTGGTTGAAAATGCATAATGTACGCCGATTTTATGGTTCTTAAGTTGCAATTTTCTTCATTTTAAGACTATATAAAGACTTTAAGACTTCATGATTATAGTACTTTATACCCTGTGAGCTATTACATACTACAAGGGCTCTATTTTTATTAATTTTCTGAAGTAATATGTATATAACATTTAAAACTGTTAAATTAATAATTGCTGATTTTGAATGATAAAATTGTTATCGTTTCTCTATATGGTACCTATATGATTCCTGCGTTTCTTGGCCACCCCGTGGCGGAACTGAAGCATCTTAGCCTAAACCATTTTTTTTAAATTTCAAATATCTTGATTTTGTGCCTTTTTTCTTCTAATACATACAACGATCCTCTATATAAACTTATAATTTTATTCCACTTTTATCTTTTCAGAATACAGCGATTACCTCAATCATGTGCAATCATAATCGTATCTCCTAATTTTTACACAACAACTTTTGAGCATAACTATTTACATAGTTCATTTATATTTTACAACTCCATTATATTTTTTAATGAACTAAGGGAAGCTAGGGAGTGGGATTAAACCATGAGCCGTGGGCAAATTTAAAAGCTTATTACTGTATTATTTATTGTGAGTAGTGTGTATTGGCGGCTTCTGTTACTGTCGTTGGAGTTGAGCCCTCAACTAGCCTGTTCATTGTATGAGGTTTTGACAGTAATTTACGGAATTGGGGCTACCAATTATTGGGTTGGACCCTCCATCAAGCATAACACCTAGAATATTTACATAATATATACAGCCCCATGTGTAACTGACTGACTGACTTACTCACTCACTGATGATCTTAAATTGACCCGTTCTTCGGTTGGAACTAACCTGTTTAACAATTTGACTTCTTATTAATTTACGAATTTAGGGCAACCCCCAAGGGGCATGGGGCGAAGCCCCATCGAGCCGTAGGCGAGTCTATGATATATACAGCCCCATGTGTAACTGACTCACTCACTTATGATATTAATGTCCTGAAGCCACCGTTTAAGCTAGAGACTTGAAATTTGGCATGGACATTCTTTGCGATGTTTAAATTTAGGAAAAATCATCAAACTACAAATTTTTTACTTTTAAACTATAAAAAAGTGCTAAAAATACGAGGTGTCGGTAAGGAAGTACGTTAGTTCTTAAAGATGTCGCTTGGAGCGCCATTATAGTCTTTTAGTTCTCGCTTGTATTTAAACTATGTCTTTTAACTACACCCCTTACTGAAAAAGCAATCTCTAGTGTGCTTTTATTTTCGTTTTGGATTCCATTATTGAAATGCAATGAGTTTCTGCTGTATTGATAGCGGATCCTTTCACCAAGGTGACGTTCGCTTCGATTCGTACAGCAATAACGCGCAATGTGTTGCCAATGCAGCATGTGCGCTTGCTTGGAATAGCTTACATGGTGAATTCTCTTCACCTATTATTGATGGAATTCTCATGGCGTATTGTATTGAGAGCGGCCATTTTATCATGGGAATATTCGCTTTGATTCATACAGCAATAATGCCCAAATTGTAACTAATGCAGCATGTGCGCTAGCTTGAATGAAGGTTTATCAATGGAGAATTTTCTTCTGCTACGGATGAAATTCCCATTTCGGGTGACAGTTTACACAGACATTTTCATTTACTGTTTTAGTGATGTTCAGTTAACAGGTTTAGTTCTCGTACTTATATTATTGAACAAATTTAACTACCCTCCAGTAAGTTTGAGTTACTCTCGCAATCATGAAATAAGATATTTCATATAATACTCTATTTCGTAAATTCTTGCGTAGCTTTTCCAAGGCAATTTTCTCGTAGGATTATAAGTTTAATCATATTATGGATATTTGAAAACCAATTTTTCAACAAATTGGCGTATTTCCTTCCGTCAATTTTGAGGTCATAGTATTGTTATGTTATGTGTTAGATATTTACAGTTGTTTTAGCTCATTTTTAGATGTAACGACCACAAATTCCTTCAAGACATGTGAAGTTATTTCAGTTTTCATGCTCTAGCGGCAAAAACGGTTGGCTTCTAAATTATTTGAGGCGATTTTAGCGAATATATTTAATTTTACTATCTAAGTCGATACACAGAGATTGAAGAAGGAGTTGTATTCCTAATTCAAGTTTTTTATTGCTCTTTCATATACTGCAAAACATTTTATTTAATTTAGCTCTATGTTGCTGAATTTGGCTTCCCCATAAGCTTAAAGATTGTATTACCTTAGCTTGACAGCAATATTTAAAGCAAATTCACTGTATTTAGAAGTATAACAGTCTTAAAAAATTGAACTTAAAAATAATTCATAATCAATGCCGGTAAATATTGTGTGTCTTTATTTAACGTTTTGTTGATCCTTAACCTTCCAGTATGTATTTTTAATGTTTATTTATTTATATGAGGGGTTTACCATATGTAGACGTGATTTTTTCATGATCTTAGTAAAATTGTAATTAATGCCAGCTAATATTATGTGATTTATCTGTTGACTATGAACTTATTTCTCTGTTACGTATACTTTAAAGTATAGATTATTATGTGATTTATCTGTTGATTATGAACTTATTTCTCTGTTACGTATACTTTAAAGTATAGATTGTTTGTGAATAAGTGACATAAATCAAATTTTTATACCTTTCACTTTTTGTCGTATCTCAAATCGTTATTTTAAGAACGATATGCAACTTTTATTATTAGTGAAATTTCATATAACTTGTTAGTAGAACTAACTACAGTTATATTGTATTTGAAGTTCGAATTTTGCATTAACTGAACTTGTAAAATATCTCTGTAACTTCAACAGAATTTAAGCGAAGTATATAATATTTGAGGTTGTTCATTTAATAATTGCTGATTTTGAAAGATGAAACTGTTATCGTTTCTTTGTATGGTAAATATATGATTCGTGAGTTTCTTGGCCTCCCCGTGACGGAACTGAAGCATCTTAGCCTATACTATATATTTTTTAAATTTCAAATATCTTTCACGTATTATTAATTTACGTAACTAAATCTTTTGTTTTATTTCTCTTCTATTACATTCAACGACCCTCCATATAAACTTATAATTTTATTCCACTTTTATCTTTTCAGGAACACCTATTACCTCAATCATGTCCAATTATAATCGTATCTCAAACTTTTTACAGAACAATTTATTAACATGACTATTTACATAGTTCATTAATATTTTACTACTCCATTATATTTTTTAACGAATTAAGGGGAACTAGGGAGTGGAATTAAACCATAAGCCGTGGGCAATTTTCAAAGCTTATTATTATCAATTGTGAGTAGTGTGTATTGGCGGCTTCTGTTACTGCCATGGGAGTTGAGTCCTCAACTAGCCTGTTCATTGTATGAGGTTTTGACAGTAATTTACGGCATTGGGGCAACCAATTATTGGGTTGGATCCTCCATCCAGCTGAACACCTAGAATATTTACATAAATAATTATTATTTCACAACTCAATTTTTTTAAACTATTTACTGAGAAGGGGTATTAAAACCGATTCATAGGAGGTTATCAAAGCTTTTTACTATTGATTGTGAATTGTGTGTATTAAACGGTTTGGTTACTGTCTTGGCTGTCCAGTTCTGTAGAACTAAACTATTTCAAAGTTGACTTTTTATTAATTCAAACTTGGGGGCAACTCCTAAGGGGGCATGGGGGCGGAGCCCCCATCGAGCCGTAGGCGAGTCCATAATATATACAGCCCCATGTGTAACTGACTGACTCACTGATGATCTTAAATTCCTGAAGCGACCGTTTAAGATAGAGACTTGAAATTTGGCATGGACATTCATTGAGATGTTTCAATTTAGGAAAAATCATAAAACTACAACTTTTTTACTTTTAAACTATAAAAAAGGTAAAAAATATAGATTTGTCGGTAACGTAGTCCAGCCGTATCAGCGTATATCACCGCGTGGTATCGTAGATCACTCTTCAGGTTTAGTTCTCGCTCGCGTTTAAATGATCTCTTTCAACTACACCCGTGTTTGTTATGCTCATTGTATCCTTCGATGGATAGACTCTGATATATTTTGTAAACTACGGCGTTATTTTGTATTGAGAGCGGGTTATTTCACCAGGGACCCAGGGTTATACTCGATAATATATACAGTGATAATTCCCTAATTTGTAGCTTATGCAGCATATGCGCTATCTTGAATGTTTACCAAAGGTGAATTTTCTTCTCCTACTATGAATTAATTTCCCATGGCGGGTGAATAGTCGCTTAGTTCTCGCTTGTATTTAAATCATGTCTTTTAACTACACCTGCTTCCTTGCTATTGGCAACGTTAGTATCCCTCATATATAACAAACCGTTATCCATTTGACTTTAAAATAGCAATGAGATTATACTGCATTGAAAGCTCGTTTCTTTTATATTTTACACACATCATAAATAAGTTTTAGGGAATTTTTAAATAACTGTTTAGCTGAACTAACAGATTTAAAAATAGGTTCTCGTTTTGTTTCAATTTATTTTAGATTACTTATTCAAATTCACACGGGATTATTCTCCGCCGAACTTCGCATTGAATGGATTTTCTGTGAAGCTTGAGCCGTGATCTTAACGTAACATACTTCGATTACTTTGTACAATACTTAATAGACAGTTTATTATTATCTTTCTGTTTGATTTATATTCAGTGTCTTATATTCGAATTTTTCACACTTAAAATTTGTTTTTGAGAATGTTTAAATAAGTGTTGAACAAAAGTAATAGATTTAAATTTTAGGTTCTCGTTTAATTTTAATTTATTTTAGATTACTTATTCAAATTCACCCCATATGAAAATCTCAGTCGAATTACGCATTCAATGAATTTTCTGTGTAGCTCGTGCCGTGATCTTAACGTTATATACTTCTATTACTTAGTACGATACTTAATAGACAGTTAAGTATTATCTTTCTGCACTGTTTATAATGAGTGTTTTATATTTTATTTTAATACACACTTAAAATATGTTTTTAAGAATTTTTAAACGGCTATCGAACAAAACTAACAGGTTTTTATGGATAAATTATTACTTCACAGGTCTTGATTTTATATTCTTATAATTAGTAGTAGTTTGTAATAGTAGGGGTTTTTTGCGGATCTACCCCGTTTTTATTATTTCCTATGATTTTGTTTTCATGTTATTTAATTCTTGTTTTCGCTTATTGATTTGAATGTTATTTGCTATTTCAGTAATTTAAACGTTTTTCTTCTATATCCTGAAATTTACAAGTTTTTATTTTTAATTAGTATGTATCAGCAGATTCTTTTAATATCGTGGTTGGCGATACTATATTTAGTTCAAATTGTATTTTTAATTTCTTAAGTTTATTAACTAGCATAGCTTGATTTTTTATTATTCTAATAGTAATTTTCACACTTACTATTGGTTATTTTCTATTTTTTAGCATTTTACTCTAATGGGCATATTACATTATTTTTAAAATTTACGAAAATCTCATTTAAAAATACTTAATTTGGAATAATTTTGACCCTTTGCAATTTTAATGTGACGCACTTTAACTCGTTGACGTTTCAGACTAAGTAGTTGGTAACGTGGAATAGTTAGCATCACACATTTTAGTAGAGTTACAAGTAAATTAATAACTTAGCTTTTCAAAACTTCAATTTTTAATAGTTTTTATTTTCCGATTCTTTTAATATCGTGGTTGGCGATGCTAGATTTGGTTTAAGTGTTACTTTCAATTTCTTTAGTTTATGCATTATTATAGCTTGATTATTTTATTATTTTAATAGTTATTTTCACATAATCAATTATTTTCTATTTTTTAGCATTATTGTTTTGCTATAGTGAGCACATTACATTTTTTTTATCAATGAAAATTTAATTTAAAGATATTTAATTTGGATTAATTTTGCCCCATTGCAATTTTTCTGTGCCGCATCTAAAATCGTTGACGTTCCAGACCAAGTGGTTGGTAACGTGGAGGAGTTAGTATCACACACTTTTGTAGTAGAGTTACACGTAATTTAAAACTTAGCTTTTCAAAACTTTGATGGAACTAGCCTGTTCAGTACTTTAGTGGAACTAGAAAGTTCATTATTTGAGACTTTGCGAATGATTAACGAAAATAGAAAAATCAACTAGGGGGCATGGGGGCTGAGCCCCGTGAAATATTTTCAAAGGATATTATTGTTATTATTATTATTGATTGTGAAGAGTGCGTATTAGCCCGTTTTGTTACTGTCTTCGCTGTCCAGTTAGTTGGTGGAACTAGCCTGTTCAATACTTGACTTTAAATTATTCAACGAATTCGGGGCAACCCCCAAAGGGGGCATGGGGGCGGAGCCCCCATCGAGCCGTAGGCGAGTCCATAATATATACAGCCCCATGTGTAACTGACTGACTCACTGATGATCTTAAATTCCTGAAGCGACCGTTTAAGATAGAGACTTGAAATTTGGCATGGACATTCATTGAGATGTTTCAATTTAGGAAAAATCATAAAACTACAACTTTTTTACTTTTAAACTATAAAAAAGGTAATAAATATAGATTTGTCGGTAACGTAGTTCAGCCGTATCAGCGTATATCACCGCGTGGTATCGTAGATCACACTTCAGGTTTAGTTCTCGCTCGCGTTTAAATGATCTCTTTCAACTACACCCGTGTTTGATATACTCATTGTATCCTTCGATGGATAGACTCTAATATATATTGTAAACTACGGCGTTATTTTGTATTGAGAGCGGGTTATTTCACCAGGGACCCAGGGTTATACTAGATAATATATACAGTGATAATTCCCTAATTTGTAGCTTATGCAGCATATGCGCTATCTTGAATGTTTACCAAAGGTGAATTTTCTTCTCCTACTATGAATTAATTTCCCATGGCGGGTGAATAGTCGCTTAGTTCTCGCTTGTATTTAAATCATGTCTTTTAACTACACCTGCTTCCTTGCTGTTGGCAACGTTAGTATCCCTCATATATAACAAACCGTTATCCATTTTACTTCAAAATAGCAATGAGATTATGCTGCATTGAAAGCTCGTTTCCTTTATATATTACACACATCATAAATATCGTATGTTTTAGGGAATTTTTAAATAACTGTTTAGCTGAACTAACATATTTAAATGTAGGTTCTCGTTTTGTTTCAATTTATTTTAGATTACTTATTCAAATTCACACGGGATTATTCTCCGCCGAACTTCGCATTGAATAGATTTTCTGTGAAGCTTGAGCCGTGATCTTAACGTAACATACTTCGATTACTTTGTACAATACTTAATAGACAGTTTATTATTATCTTTCTGTTTGATTTATATTCAGTGTCTTATATTTGAATTTTTCACACTTAAAATTTGTTTTTGAGAATGTTTAAATAAGTGTTGAACAAAAGTAATAGATTTAAATGTTAGGTTTTCGTTTAATTTCAATTTATTTTAGATTACTTATTCAAATTCACCCCATGAGAACCCCTCAGCCGAATCACGCATTCAATGAATTTTCTGTGTAGCTCGTGCCGTGATCTTAACGTTATGAATTTTGCTGTGAAGCTTGAGCTGTGATCTTAACGTAACATACTTCGATTACTTTGTACAATAATTAATAGACAGATATTTATTATCTTTTTGTTTGATTTGTATTCAGTGTCTTATATTAGATATTTTTTTCACACTTATAAATATGTTTTTGAGAATGTTTAAATAAGTATTGAACAAAATGAACACATTTAAATGTTAGGTTCTCGTTTCATTTTCACCTCATTCCAGATTACTAATTCAAATTCACCCCAAGTTAAGCTTTCGGCCGAATTTCGCATTCAATGAATTTACTGTGTTGCTCGTGCCGTGACCTTAACTTCTATTACTTTGTATGATAATTAATAGACAGGTAATTATTATCTTTCTGTTTTATTTATATTCAGTGTTTTACATTATATTTTAATACACACTTAAAATATGTTTTTGAAAATTTTTAAATGACTATTGAACTAAACAAACAGGTTTTTATGAATAAATTATTATTTCACAGGTCTCGATTTTATATTCTTATAATTAGTAGTTTGTAATAGTAGGGGTTTTTTGCGGATCAACCCCGTTTTTATTCTTTCCTATTATTTTGTTTTCATGTTTTTTAATTCTTGTTTTCGCTCATTGATTTGGATGTTATACGCTATTTCAGTGATTTAAACGTTTTTCTTCTATCTCCTGAAATTTACAAGTTTTTATTTGAGATGGGTGAGGCATTGGATTATGTCAATTTTCCCATAATTGTATCTCTATTTAGTACCAGGTTAACCGAGCCTTGCTCGTTGGTTTTAATTGACTTTTGTTATAGTGTCATGGTAATCAAGCTATTAAATCTACACCAGACTCTTCACAGCTAACAGCTGTTAAAAAACTGCTTAAAATTTATGTTCCTTTATTTTTGTTTACTTTTAGTTGTTCTTTCGTTACCAAAATAGCAACCTATAAGACCAATGTTAAAAATAATGATTTTGTTAACTTAAATTTAGACCGACGTTGTGTATTTGACGGTTTTGTTACTGTCTTGACTGTGCAGTTCTTTCGTGGAACTAACGTATTTTAAACTCAACTTTTTATTAATTTACGAATTTAGGGCAACCCTTTGAGGGGGGGGTCTAGCCTGTCGGTACTTGAGAGCAATTAACAAATTTGGGGCAACCCTCTAAAGGGGCATGGGGCGAAGCCCCCATCGAGCCGCAGGCGAGTCTATAATATATACAGCCCTATGTGTAACTGACTGACTCACTGATGATAGTAATGTCCTGAAGCGACCGTTTAAGATAGAGACTTGAAATTTGGCATGGACATTCTTTGAGATGTTTCAAATTAGGGAAAATCATAAAACGACGATTTTTTTACTTTTAAACTATAAAAAAGGTAAAAAATATAGATTTGTCGGTAACGTAGTTCAGCCGTGTGAGCATATATCACCGTTTGGGTAACGTAGATCTTGCAGGTTTAGTTCTCGCTCGTGTTTAAATGATCTCTTACAACTACACCCGTGTTTGATACAAATATTGTATTTCATACGAACATGAACATCTTCATGTACACGACGGTGATTCGATGCATTGAGAGCGGGTTATTTCACCAGGGTAATACTAGCTTTGATTTTATTATGCCCAAAAACTACAAATTTTCAACTTTCAAATTATAAAAATACCGAGGTGTCGGTAAGGAAGTAGGTTGGTTCTTAAAGATATCGCTTGGAGCGCTATTATAGTCGCTTAGTTCTCGCTTGTATTTAAAAGATGTCTTTTAACTACACCTCTTCCTGATAATTACTTTCAATTGGGTGCATAGTTATTTGCGTATGGTTTTCCTTCTGATTGCTGTGTTATTATTGAAAATGAAGTTTACTGAATCGAAAGCGTATATTTATATTTAGGTGATGTCCGCTTTGATTTCTATAGTAACTTTAAATTAAGGTCGCTTAATTCTCGGTTGTATTTAAATTATGTCTTTTAACCACACCTGTTCCTGATGAAGATTTCGTGACAGTTTTGCAGAGCAGTGATCTTAAACGTTGTATAATCTACGTTAGTGCAAATTTCAGTTTACAGTATATTTTAATATAGCTGTAACTGTAATATAACATTTGTTTTAAGGATGGTGAAATAAATTTAATGCACGTACTCTAAAGTAACATGAAAATGTTGATTGAAATGTGAGGTTCTCGTTTCGTTTTATTTAAATTGATTTGTTCATATTGGCTATTGCTATTACTCTTGTCTTTTGAGAGACGATTGAGCGTAGTGCTGGAATACTTTGTTAAAATATTATATTATTAATTTTATCATTACTATGGTGAGCTCTACGAAGCTTGTGCGAATACTTTAAACATATTATTTTAGTACTGCATATTTTTTGCCGCAGTAACGCCCGTAAAGTAAATGATTAATTACTAAAAATATTTTAGGTCTTACTACATTTTCTAGACTTTAGTCTTCTCATGCTGGAAAATTTCTTGTAGGTTTTCGCACAAAAAACCCTAATACAGTAATTATTCTTAATTTTCTACTATTTGTATGCTGTCTCTCTATATGAATCCCCAGATTGAATATAGCGCTTCAGTTGATAGTTCTGGTGCAGTTTTACTTTGAAGGATGAACGTGTCCCAACACGTTTGACATCCGGTCTTTGACCTATTTGCTGCCGTCCAATCAGACTTAGATTTTAGTTTAGGAAACGATTGAACAAATCAAGTTATAGAACGATTGAACTTTCCATTCTTACCTTGGCTAACGTTTACCTACTTCCGACGTTTTTTTAAACCATCTACATGTCTGATGACCCATCAGGCTGAGAAATATTATAATAACCAATTGAATTAAACTCAATAGTAATTTTTCTCGCTGCCACTTAGTCCGTGAAACTTCCTCAATGCAGTGCTCTCACCTAAAGTCTCGATTAACCCTCTTATTGTTGTAATTTAAAACTATTCTATGCTTATCAATTATTGTAACTCTTTCAGTATATTTTAATTTAACCAATAATCCTTTTTTGGCTATTATTTCACAATTGGTTTTTTTTACCTTTTACTGTCTTGACTGTGCAGTTCTTTCGTGGAACTAACGTATTTTAAACTCAACTTTTTATTAATTTACGAATTTAGGGCAACCCTTTGAGGGGGGGGTCTAGCCTGTCGGTACTTGAGAGCAATTAACAAATTTGGGGCAACCCTCTAAAGGGGCATGGGGGCGAAGCCCCCATCGAGCCGTAGGCGAGTCTATAATATATACAGCCGCATGTGTAACTGACTGACTCACTGATGATCTTAAATTCCTGAAGCGACCGTTTAAGATAGAGACTTGAAAGTTGGCATGGACATTCTTTGAGATGTTTCAATTTAGGAAAAATCATAAAACTACAACTTTTTTACTTTTAAACTATAAAAAAGGTAAAAAATATAGATATGTCGGTAACGTAGTTCAGCCGTGTGAGCGTATATCACCGTTTGGGTAACGTAGATCAATTTGCAGGTTTAGTTCTCGCTCGTGTTTAAATGATTTCTTTCAACTACACCCGTGTTTGATTCAAACGTCCGTAATTGTTAAACGTCCGTCACATAAACGTTTAATGTAGACGGCGGTGTTTCGATGCATTGAGAGCCGGTTATTTCACCAGGGTAATACTCGCTTAGATTTATACAGTATTAAAATGCCCAAAAACTACAAATTTTTAACTTTCAAATCATAAAAAAATTCTATAAAGGCGAGGTGTTGGTTAGGAAGATGTCGCTTGGAGCGCTATTATAGTCGCTTAGTTCTCGCTTGTATTTAAATGATGTCTTTTAACTACACCTCTTCCTGATAATTATACCTTTAAATGTGCGCATATTCGTTTGCGTATGGTTTTCCCTTCGATTGCTGTGTTATTGTTGAAAATGAAGTTTTCTTAATCGAAAGCGTATCTTTACATTCAGGTGAAGTCCGCTTTGATTTCTATATTAATTGCTAAAAATATTTTAGGTCTTATTACATTTTCTAGACTTAAGTTTTCTCATGCTGGAAATTTTCTTGTAGGTTTTCGCTCAAAAAATAACCTAATACAGTAATTATAACTTAATTTTCTACTATTTGTATGCTGTCTCTCTATATGATTGAATATAGCGCTTCAGTTGATAGTTCTGGTGCAGTTTTACTTTGAAGAGTTGAACGTGTCCCAACAAGTTTGACATCCAGTCTTTTACCTATTTGCTGCTGCCCAATCAGGCTTAGATTTTAGTTTAGGAAACGATTGAACATATTAAGTTATAGAACCATTGAAATTTCCATTCTTACCTTTGCTAACGTTTACCTACTTCCTACGTTTTTTTAAGACTATCTACATATCTGATGACCCATCATGCAGAGAAATATTATAATAACCAATTGAATTAAACTCAATAGTAATTTTTCTCGCTGCCACTTTGTCCGTCAAACTTCCTCAATGCAGTGCTCTCACCTAAAGTCTCGATTAACCCTATTATTGTTGTAATTGAAAACTATTCTATGCTTATCAATTATCGTAACTCTTTCAGTATATTTTAATTTAACCAATAATCCTTTTTTGGCTATTATTTCAATATTGGTTTTTTTACTACCATTGGTTGAAAATGCATAATGTACGCAGATTTAGGGTTCTTAAGTTGCAACTTTCTTCATTTTAATACTATATAAAGACTTTAAGACTTCATGATTATAGTACCTAATACCCTGTGATCTATTACATACTACTAGGGCTCTATTTTTATTAATTTTCTGAACTGATATATATATATAACATTTAAAATTGTTAAATTAATAATTGCTGATTTTGAATGATAAAATTGTTATCGTTTCTTTATATGGTACATATATGATTCCTGCGTTTCTTGGCCACCCCATGGCGGAACTGAAGCATCTTAGACTATACCATATATTTTTTTAATTTCAAATATCTTGATTTTGTCTCTTTTTTCTTCTATTACATACAACGATCCTCTGTATAAACTTATAATTTTAATCCACTTTTATCTTTTCAGAATACAGCTATTACCTCAATCATGTGCAATCATAATCGTACCTCCAAATTTGTACACAACAACTTTTGAGCATGACTATTTACATATTCATTAATATTTCACAACTCCATTATATTTTTAACCAACTAAGGGGAACTAGGGAGTGGGATTAAACCATGAGCCGAGGACAAATTTCAAAGCTTATTATTATTTATTGTGAGTAGTGTGTATTGGCGGCTTCTGTTACTGACGTTGGAGTTGAGCCCTCAACTAGCCTGTTCTTTGTATGAGGTTTTGACAGTAATTTACGGAATTGGGGACCAATTATTGGGTTGGACCCTCCATCAAGCATAACATCTAGAATATTTACATAAATAATATTTATTTCACAGCCAATTTTTTAAAACTATTTACTAAGGAGGGATATTAAAACCTACTAATAGGAGATTATTAAAGCTTTTTTGCTATTGATTGTGAATTTAGAGTATTAGATAGTTTTGTTACTGTCTTGGCTGTTCAGGTCTTATGTGGAACTAAACTATTTCAAAGTTGACTTTTTATTAATTCAAACTAGGGGGCAACTCCTAAGGGGGCATGGGGGCGGAGCCCCCATCGAGCCGTAGGCGAGTCTATAATATATACAGCCCCATGTGTAACTGACTGACTCACTGATGATCTTAAATTCCTGAAGCGACCGTTTAAGATAGAGACTTGAAATTTGGCATGGACATTCTTTGAGATGTTTCAATTTAGGGAAAATCATAAAACTACAACTTTATTTAATTTTAAACTATAAAAAAGGTAAAAAATATAGATTTGTCGGTAACGTAGTTCAGCCGTATCAGCCTATATCACCGCGTGGTATCGTAGATCACTCTTCGGGTTTAGTTCTCGCTCGTGTTTAAATGATCTTTTTCAACTACACCCGTGTTCGATGGATACACTCTAATTTGTGCTGCATTGAAAGCTCGTTTCTTTTATATTTTTACACACATCATAAATATGTCTTAGGGAATTTTTAAATAACTGTTAAGCAGAATTAACAGATTTAAATGTTAGGTTCTCGTTTTGTTTCAATTTATTTTAGATTACTTATTCAAATTCACACGGAATTATTCTTCCGGCCGAATTTCGCATCGAATGGATTTTCTGTGAAGCTTGAGCCGATCTTAACGCAACATACTTCGATTACTTTGTAAAATACTTAATAGTTAATTATTATCTTTCTGTTTGATTTATATTCAGTGTCTTATATTAGATTTTTTCACACTTAATTTTTTTTTTAGAATGTTTAAATAAGCGGTGAACAAAAAGAACAGATTTAAATGCTA
Source organism: Neoaliturus tenellus (assembly GCA_030545055.2). Classification (NCBI taxonomy): domain Eukaryota; kingdom Metazoa; phylum Arthropoda; class Insecta; order Hemiptera; family Cicadellidae; genus Neoaliturus; species Neoaliturus tenellus. The sequence continues at coordinate 150,977 of JAQYXR010000098.1, forward strand.
GTTTCTCGTTTCATTTCAATTTATTTTAGATTACTTATTCAAATTCACCCCATGTGAACCTCTCAGCCGAATTTCGCATTCAATGAATTTTCTGTGTAGCTCGTGCCGTGATCTTAACGTTATATACTTCTATTACTTAGTATGATACTTAATAGACAGTTAATTATTATCTTTCTGCATTATTTATATTCAGTGCTTTATATTTTATTTTAATACCCACTTAAAATATGTTTTAAGAATTTTTAAACGGCTATTGAACAAAACTAACAGGTTTTTATGAATAAATTATTATTTCACAGGTCTAGATTTTATATTCTTATAATTAGTAGTTTGTAATAGTAGGGGTTTTTTGCGGATCTACTCCGTTTTTATTATTTCCTATGATTTTGTTTTCATGTTATTTAATTCTTGTTTTCGCTTATTGATTTGAATGTTATTTGCTATTTCAGTAATTTAAACGTTTTTCTTCTATATCCTGAAATTTACAAGTTTTTATTTTTAATTAGTTTGTATCAGCCGATTCTTTTAATATCGTGGTTGGCGATACTATATTTAGTTCAAATTGTATTTTTAATTTCTTAAGTTTATTAACTAGCATAGCTTGATTTTTTATTATTTTAATAGCAATTTTCACACTTATTATTGGTTATTTTCTATTTTTTAGCATTATTCTTGTACTCTAATGGGCATATTACATTTTTTTTAATGTACGAAAATCTCATTTAAAAATACTTAATTTGGAATAATTTTGACCCATTGCAATTTTAATGTGACGCATGTTAACTCGTTGACGTTTCAGACTAAGTAGTTGGTGACGTGGAATAGTTAGCATCACACATTTTAGTAGAGTTACAAGTAAATTAATAACTTAGCTTTTCAATACTTCGATTTTTATTAGTTTTTATTTTCCGATTCTTTTAATATCGTGGTTGGCGATGCTAGATTTGGTTTAAGTGTTACTTTAAATTTCTTTAGTTTATGCATTATTATAGCTTGATTATTTGATTATTTTAATAGTTATTTTCACATAGTCAATTATTTCTATTTGTTAGCATTATTGTTTTGCTATAGTGGGCACATTACATTTTTTTATCTATGAAAATTTAATTTAAAGATACTTAATTTGGATTAATTTTGCCCCATTGCAATTTTTCTGTGCCGCATCTAAAATCGTTGACGTTCCAGACCAAGTGGTTGGTAACGTGGAGGAGTTAGTATCACACATTTTTGTAGTAGAGCTACACGTAATTTAAAACTTAACTTTTCAAAAACAAACAGTAAAATGTTTTCTAATAGTAGGGGTCTTTTGCGGATCCACCCCGTTTTTATTATTTTCCTTTAATTTTGTTTTCATGTTATTTAATTATTGTTTTGACTCATTGATTTAAATTTTATTCGTTGTTTTTTTGATTTAAACCTTTGTAATCTATTTCCTGAAGTTTTTAATTTCTCATTTGAGTTGGGTGATTCAGGGGATTATGTCACTTCTTCCACGATTGCAACTCCAAGAGCTGGCTAAATAACAGAGAAACATTTATTACTGTAACTACCACTACTAATTATATTTATAGCAAGAACCACAACTACATTCAAACTCTTTGTTTTTAAACTTCTTTTCATTAAACACAGCTACAATAATCTTGACTTAAATTATATTTTTGTACTTACAAATATGCTTCTTTTGCCTTTTTTAGTACAACCTACTTAAATTGAAGCTGAAATATTTATTTCACTTCTTTTTTTCATAATACGCCAATTAATTCAGTCATATGCGTATCAAAAATTTTCTACAGTACCGATATTGAGCATAATACCTAAATTATTTACATGGTTATTTATTATTTCACAACTATCAATTATATTTTTTTAACGAATTAAGATGAATTAGGAAGGGGGTTTAAAAACCCGTAGACGATTTTCAAAGCGTTTTATTATTATTGATTGTTAGTAGTGTATATAAGACACTTTTGTTACTGCCTTGGCTGACCCGTTCTTCGGTTGGAACTAACCTGTTTAACAAGTAGACTTCTTATTAATTTACGAATTTAGGGCAACCCCTAAGGGGGCATGGGGCGGAGCCCCATCGAGCCGTAGGCGAGTCTATAATATATACAGCACCATGTGTAACTGACTCACTGATGATAGTAATGTCCTGAAGCGACCGTTTAAGCTAGAGACTTGAAATTTGGCATGGACATTCTTTGAGATGTTTCAATTTAGGGAAAATCATAAAACTACAACTCTTTTACTTTTAAACTATAAAAAATGTAAAAAATATAGATTTGTCGGTAACGTAGTTCAGCCGTGTGAGCGTATATCACCGTTTGGGTAACGTAGATTACTTTGCAGTTTTAGTTCTCGCTCGTGTTTAATTGATCTCTTTCAACTACACCCGTGTTTGATACAAATATTGTATTTCATGTAAACATAAACATCTCTATGTAGACGACGGTGTTTCGATGCATTGAGAGCGGGTTATCTCACCAAGGAGGGTAATACTCGCTTTGATATATACAGTATTATGCCCAAAACTACAAATTTTCAACTTTCAAATTATAAAAATACCGAGGTGTCGGTAAAGAAGTACGTTGGTTCTTAAAGATATCGCTTGGAGCGCAATTATAGTCGCTTAGTTCTCGCTTGTATTTAAAAGATGTCTTTTAACTACACCTCTTCCTGATAATTACTCTCAATTGGGTGCATAGTTGTTTGCGTATGGTTTTCCTTCTGATTGCTGTGTTATTATTGAAAATGAAGTTTACTGAATCGAAAGCGTATATTTACTTTAAGGTGATGTCCGCTTTGATTTCTATAGTAACTATAAATTCTCGGTTGGATTTAAATTATGTCTTTTAACCACACCTGTTCCTGATGAAGTTTTCGTGACAGTTTTGCAGAGCAGTGATCTTAAACGTTGTATAAACTACGTTAAGCAAATTTCAGTTTACAGTATATTGTAATATAGCTGTAACTGTAATATAACATTTGCTTTAAGGATGGTGAAATAAATTTAATACACGTACTCTAAAGTAATACGAAAATTTTGATTGAAATGTGAGGTTCTTGTTTCGTTATATTATAATTCATTTGTTCATATTGGCTATTGCTATTACTCTTGTCTTTCGAGAGACGATTGAGCGTAGTCCTGGAATACTTTGTTACAATGTTATATTATTAATTTTATCATTACTATGGTGAGCTCTACGAAGCTTGTGCGAATACTTTAAACATATTATTTTAGTACTGCATATTTTTTGCCGCAGTAACGCCCGTAAAGTAAATGATTAATTACTAAAAATATTTTAGGTCTTACTACATTTTCTAGACTTTAGTCTTCTCATGCTGGAAAATTTCTTGTAGGTTTTCGCACAAAAAAACCCTAATACAGTAATTATTTTTAATTTTCTACTATTTGTATGGTGTCCCTCTATATGAATCCCCAGATTGAATATAGCGCTTCAGTTGATAGTTCTGGTGCAGTTTTACTTTGAAGGTTGAACGTGTCCCAACACGTTTGACATCCGGTCTTTGACCTATTTGCTGCCGTTCAATCAGGCTTAGATTTTAGTTTAGGAAACGATTGAACAAATCACGTTATAGAACGATTGAACTTTCCATTCTTACCTTGGCTAACGTTTACCTACTTCCGACGTTTTTTTAAAATATCTACATATCTGATGACCCATCAGGCTGAGAAATATTATAATAACCAATTGAATTAATAATATCGATAGTAATTTTTCTCGCTGCCACTTTGTCCGACAAACTTCCTCAATGCAGTGCTCTCACCTAAAGTCTCGATTAACCCTATTATTGTTGTAATTTAAAACTAATCTATACTTATCAATTATTGTAACTCTTTCAGTATATTTTAATTTAACCGATAATCCTTTTTTGGCTATTATTTCCCAATTGGTTTTTTTTACTACCATTGGTTAAAAATGCATAATGTACCCCGATTTTATGGTTCTTAAGTTGCAACTTTCTTCATTTTAAGACTATATAAAGACTTTAAGACTTCATGATTATAGTACCTAATACCCTGTGATCTATTACATACTATTAGGGCTCTATTTTTATTAATTTTCTGAACTAATATATATAACATTTAAAATTGTTAAACTAATAATTGCTGATTTTAAATGATAAAATTGTTATCGTTCCTCTATATGGTACATATATGATTCCTCAGTTTCTTGGCCAACTGAGAAAAAAAATAATGGCGAAACTGAAGCATCTTAGCCTATAACATTTTTTTTTTAATTTCAAATATCTTGATTTAGTCCCGTTTTTCTTCTATTACATACAACGATCCTCCATATAAAATTATAATTTTATTCCACTTTTGTCTTTTCATAATACAGCTATTATTACCTCAATCATGTGCAATCATAATCGTATCTCCAAATTTTTACACAACAACTTTTGAGCATGAATATTTACATAGTTCATTAATATTTCACAACTCCATTATATTTTTTTACGAATTAAGGGGGGAGTGGGATTATACCATGAGCCGTGAGCAAATTTCAAAGCTTATTATTATTTATTGTGAGTAGTGTGTATTGGCGGCTTCTGTTACTGCCGTTGGAGTTGAGCCCTCAACTAGCCTGTTCATTGTATGAGGTTTTGACAGTAATTTACGGAATTGGGGCAACCAATTATTGGGTTGGACCCTCCATCAAGCATAACACCTAGAATATTTACATAAATAATATTTATCTCGCAGCTCAATTTTTTTAAACTATTTACTAAGGAGGAGTATTAAAACCTACTAATAGGATATTATTAAAGCATTTTTTACTATTGATTGTGAATTTGGAGTATTAGATAGTTTTGTTACTGGCTTAGCTGTCCAGATCTTGTGTGGAACTAAATAATTTCAATTTTGACTTTTTATTAATTCAAACCAGGGGGCAACTCCTCAGGGGGCATGGGGGCGGAGCCCCCATCGAGCCGTAGGCGAGTCTATAATATATACAGCCCTATGTGTAACTGACTGACTCACTGATGATCTTAAAGTCCTGAAGCGACCGTTTAAGCTAGAGACTTGAAATTTGGAACGAACATTCTTTGAGATGTTTCAATTTAGGGAAAATCATCAAACTACAAATTTTCAACTTTCAAATTATAAAAAATGCTAAAAAGACGAGGTGTCGGTAAGGAAGTACGTTAGTTCTTAAAGATGTCGCTTGGAGCGCTATTTAGTTCTCGCTTGTATTTAAATGATGTCTTTTAACTACACCTCTCACTGATGATGAGTCGGATTGTTCTCTCTAATATTTGAGTATTTTGCAAATCGTTTTCCTTTAATTGTTTGTTTTGTTTTCCTTCGTATTGTAATGGCAATGAAATTTTATTGCATTGAAAGTGGTTCCTTTCACCAAGGTGATGTCCGCTTTGATTCCTATAGCAACAACGCACAGTGTGTTGCCAATGCAGCTTGTGCGCTTGCTTGGAATTATTTACACGGGGAATTCTCTTCACCTATTATTGATGGAATTTTAATGGCGGGTGACAGTTTATACAGACAGTCTCGTCGTGTGAATTGCATCAGTAATAGGTATCTGTTTCCCGAAGACCTAGTTAGAGATGTTATTATCATGGGCGAAAAAATCCACATTGCTGACATATCGTACGTATGCAATGGTCTTTATCCACTATCTGCGAATGAGTTGTCTAACTCGGCCCGTCATTTGTCAAATATTTTGGAAGACATTTTATCTACTGATTCGATTGGCGGTTTTCTGTTTACGGGACAGATGAATACAGTAGCCTTTTGGCGTGATGATGGAATGTTGTTTGTTTTTGACTCTCATGGAGTAGACGAGGAGCGTCGTCACAGCTCAATTGATGGTGAAAACCGTGCACGCCTCTTTGTCTGCGACAGTTATTTATCACTCGCTTCTCTTCTTCTTGCTAATTCTGCACTCGGTGGAATTGAAAGTCAGTATAATATTACTAAACTTACATTCCAAAGATCTATAGAGCGGACTGATTCAACAGCACATGCAGTTCTTCAATCGGAAGATATTCCAGTTGACCACCCAGTCGTTAAAAGGGGACCAGGGCGACCTAAGAAAACTAAGCGTGGGCGGCCTAAAGTTCTCTCGACCACCCGTGAAGAACAATTGCAGCAGGCAAAGAAAAGATATGTCGAGAAAAATCATGAGAAGCGTAGGGATGCGGTCAAGAAATACAGTCAACAACACCCTGAAGTTAACAGGGCTGCTGTTGAACGGTATTCCCAACGGAATCCCGATGTACACAGGGCTGCTGTTAGTCAATACACTCAACAGCATCCTGAAGTACATCGGAATTCTGTGAAGCGATATGACCAGCTTCATCCCGAAGCTTCACGTCAGAGAGTTCAGGTTTTTCGATTGAAAAATCCAATAGTCAAAGAGCTTAGACATTTGCCTGTTTCACTTAGTCATCTCATCAACAAACATGGTCCAATGGCCACCTGGAATGGAAATTTATGCGATCACATTATCGCTTATAAATTAAACAAAGTTAGTCTTTGGGCGGAAGATATCTACAAATGTCCTCTATGTGGAGCTAGGTTGTTTGATGAAGAACGTGATAGAAAAAAATGGTGCTGTGGAGATGGAGCTTACAATGTCCTTCGATTGCCTCCCCTTCAAGCAGCATTCTATTCTAACCGTCGATTTCTTGAACGGGCAAGGGCTTACAACGACCTTTTCGCTTTCTGTGCTCTTGAGGTGCCCGGTGGATACCGGCATCCAAGTGGTCTCGCTTTCTTCAAAATTGAAGGTCGTATGTACCATCATGTATACAATTTGTCCGCTCCGGGTCAGAAGTTCGTTACTAAGTCTCGGCATATCCAGTTAGTTAATCGTTCTCGACTGTACATAGATGACGGTGAGGAACGTAGAAATATTGCTATGGGCAGGTCTCTCGATGGCGAAGTGATCGATGAGATTACCAGTTTCCTAGATTCTTCTAATCCATTCGTCCAAGATTTTCGTCGATTAGCCAATGAGCCGTCTGTCGCTGCTCATTTGGATTTCGAACTGACCACCCGAGCGACTCATGGCCCAGTTCTTGGTGACCGACAAACGGGCGTTGAGGTCCACGCTGTCCTCAGCACAGAAGAAACAGTTAATGAACCCAGGAAATTAACCATCTGGAAAATAGGTGACGATAGGCCAACGTCCATAGACCTGTTAAGTCCGTTGATGGAACCCTTCCAATATCCTTTGCTCTATCCGCAAGGTACATTGGGTTGGCATATTGGTCTTCTTGACAATAATGGGAAAAAGCTCACTCAATACAACTACACACGTTGTCTTCTCCTTTCCGAACCTCGCTTTTCTCATATCGGCCGTCTTTCTCAAGCTTGGCAGGTTGAGATGTATGCGAGGTATGAGGAAGAAAAACTTCGTTTCATAAAATTTTCCCAGACCAAACCAACTTCCAATGCCATGCGGATAGGGCCATTGGATGAACTCCTTGATGTTCAACGTGGTAGTCGTACAGGTAGACAAGTCTTGGAAGACATAGCCAATGACGAAACTGTCCAGGGCGAGGGTGGGGCACAAGCTGGAAAAGTTTACCTCCCAAGTACATTTACAGGGGGTCCCAGATACATGAAAGTTCATTATGAGCACGCCATGGCTCTTGTTTGTCGTCTGGGCTCCCCCACTTTCTTTCTAACATTTACATACAGCGCGACTTGGGAGGAAAACAAGAAAGCTTGTCCCCGCGGGGGTGGGCGCAGTGACCCTAGCACTGCTTGCAGAGTCTTCCGGATTAAACTTCTGGAACTTCTCCGAGATCTGCGAAGTGGGGCAATGTTCGGTCGTGCGGTCTATTTCGTCTACGTTATCGAGATGCAGATGAGGGGCCTTCCTCATGCCCACATCGTATTCAAGATTAACGGAGACGGACCAGTCCAAGCATCCGACATTGACTCACTAATCCGCGCAGATATTCCCTCGGAGGAAGAAGCCGGAGGCCGGCTAAGAGAGTTGGTTCTGAAACACATGGTTCACGGCCCATGTGGTACTGATCATCGAACTGACTTTCCTTGCTGGGACTCTGCGAAGGGTTACTGCACAAAGTTCTTCCCTAAGCCCTCGTGTGAAACTACACACGTTGATGAAAGAGGGTTCGTCCAATATAAACGGGATTATAGTAATAAGGGCTTCATAACGTCACGTAAAAGACAAGTTGGCGTACATGACGGATGGGTTGTACCATATAACCCGGCCCTGTTGCTTAAATACGAAGCACACATTAACTTAGAGCTAGCTTCTACTCGCCGCGTGATAAAATACCTCTTCAAATATCTTATGAAGGGAGGTTCCCTGCAGAACGTCACTGTGACTCCCTTCAGTAAGCAAGATGATGAGGTAGATCATTACGTGACGAAGAGAATGGTTGGTGCTAGTGACGCATGTTGGAGACTTCTGGGGTTTCCTATTTCAGTGTCTGAACCAACGGTTGAGTGTCTCCCAGTTCACCTGGAAGGGAAACAGGCTGTCTGTTTTCGACCAGACCAGCTGGAAGATGCTACTTCCAGAGCTAGCTCTAAGTTAATTGTTTACTTCGATCGTCCTCAGAACCCCGAATTTGACAATCTTACTTATCAGTCTTTTTATGAAAAGTACATTGTGCACACGAAACGTCCTGCCAACGGCGAAATATTCGACCATCCCGACGGTAAACACTTTATCACAGCGCGCCAGCGTGGAGAAAAAGTGTGTCGTCTATTTTGGGTCTCTCCCACCAGAAGTGAGCAGTACTACCTTCGTTTACTTCTTATGCTAATTCCTTGCCGTGGGTATGCTGATCTTCTTTCTCATGGTGGAAATTGTCATACTTTCCAGGAAGTAGCTCGAAATCTCGGCCTGGTTGAGGATGAGGAAGAGTATCAGTATGCCTTGCGTGAAGCAGCCCAATTTATGATTGGCCCCAGATTGCGTTCGTTCTTTGTGATCCTTTGCAATATGGGAGCTCCCGCTGCTCTTTTGTGGGATGTTTTCCGAGATTCACTTTGCGAAGACCACTTAGAACGGAACCCGCACGATTCGGACCTGGCAGTCAAACTGGCTCTTATCGAAATTGACCGTAAGCTTAGGCGTCAGGGCTCTTGTATAGTAGATCACGGCCTCCCAGATGTTCGTGACGACACGACGGAGTTGGGGAGAGAACTCCTTATGTACGGGGACAATATTCAGCGGTCAATTGTCGAAGAGTGGCTCCCCAAACTGTCAGAGGACCAAAGGCGCGTATTTGACTATGTGAGTTCCCTCCTCCAAAATCGTCAGGAAAACAGACAGTCCAAACTCATTTTCCTCGATGGTCCTGGTGGGTATGGGAAGACGTCGCTTATCCGCGTCATTCTCGCTTATGTTCGAGGTTTCCGTCAAGTGGCTCTTGCTGTGGCCAGCTCCGGGATCGCTGCTGGAAACATGTCGGGGGGTACATCTGCCCATAGCATGTTCAAGATTCCACTCGATCTTGGGGATGGCACCGGCTATTGGAGTGTCACCAACGGGTCTCAACGAGCAGAGCTCATCAGAGCCGCACAGCTCATAGTTTTTGATGAGGCTCCAATGGCACATAGGTTTATCTTTGAGATCATTGACCGTTCTCTGAGGGATTTAATGAACTCAAATGTGCCATTTGGAGGTAAGATCGTACTCTGCTCGGGAGACTTCCGCCAGATCGCGCCCGTCGTGATGAAGGCTCGTACACCATCTGACGTTGCCTGTGTATCACTCCGGGCGTCGCATCTTTGGCGACACTTTCAAATTTTCTCTTTGACGACACCTCATAGGACTTGTCAATCCTCTGCCTACTCAGAGTTTCTCCTTGAGGTGGGCAACGGAACTATTCGTTCCAGCTCTTTTGGTGAGGGTAGGGATTGTCAAATGCTTATCCCTTTGACTGGCATTCGACATTTTGTTACCCTGCCCGATTTGATCAATTTTGTTTTTCCTCCAAACTGCCTATTGGATCCGGATCTTTGTGCACAGAGAGCGATTCTCTCGACTGTAATTGTGAATGTCAAGGAGATTAACAATATCGTCTTAAACTCCTTAGACGGCCACATTTACGAGCTGAGAAGCGCTGACTCTGCTGACAAAGAAGGCGATGATGGACTGGATGTCGATATTCAACTTCTGAACCAGGCTACTGGGAAAGGCGTCCCTGACCATGTCCTCCGTCTGAAGATTGGTTCCGTGTGCCTCGTTATGCGGAACCTAAACATCGCTGAAGGACTTGTTAACGGCACAAAAGTCATTGTGACTGCGATCAGCAACCGCTTGGTCACAGTCCGACTTCCTGGACAAAGGGAACCGATTTGTATCCCCCGAATACAATTCACTTTTCCCTTTGTCGAGGGATCGCCGTTACAAGTTCGTCGACGTCAATTTCCGTTGATGTTGGCCTATTGTATGACAGGGCACAAGAGCCAAGGTCAAACAATAGAGTCAGTTGGTGTTGATCTTCGGACGGACTGTTTCACGCATGGTCAGTTGTACGTCTTACTCAGTAGAGTTCGACATCCAGACAACATTGCTGTTCTGGTAAATCCCGATAGGATCCGCGAAGGAGTCGCATATGCAAAGAACATTGTATATGACGAACTCCTTCGATAAATCCTTATTTGACTCAGCAGTAAGCCAGGGGGCCTGCATTATCAAAATTCCCCGTTGGATTTAGACATTTTATGGCAGTACGATAGGGGGCCTGCCCATCAAAAGTCCCTGTTTAGTTTTTTGTACAGTAGTTTTAAGGTTTGTGAGCAGATCACTCCCCGGTGTGATTTTAGTTTTAAGATTTGTAAATATATCGCAGAGGCTAGGGTTGCTGCGTATCAAACTGCCCGGTGTTTATATTTAATATTGATTTGTAAATATGTACATATATGGTTCCTACGTTTCTCGGCCTCCCCGTGGCGGAACTGGATACGCCAGATTGCAACATTAAGCGCTGGCTAACTAACAGAGAAACATTGTCACTTGAAGTACTACAATGAACTCATAACACCTGAGTTCGAATTATCTTGACTTAAACTATACTTTGAAACAAATTTCAACTATTTTGCAACTCATAAAATAAACTTTGATTCCACTCCTGTTCTTTCCACAACTCCTTAATTAAAATATCATATCACCTAAATTTTCATAAAAGCCACATCAATAACTAGAATATTTATTTAATAACTTTATTTAATAACTATTATTTCACAACTCTCAATTTCATATTTTAACAAATTGTAGTTTTCTAATAGTAGGGGTCTTTCTAGGACTATTCTTTTTTTCATGATACACCAACTAATTCAGTCATATTCGCATCAAAAACTTTTCAACAGTACCGATATTGAGCATAATACTTAGATTATTTACATAGTTATTTATTATTTCACGACTATCAATTATATTTGTTTACAAATTAAGATGAATTAGGAAGGGGGTTTAAAAAAAACCGTAGACGATTTTCAAAGCGTGTTTTTATTATTATTGATTGTGAGTAGTGTGTATAAGACACTTAAGTTACTGTCTTGGCTGACCCGTTCTTCGGTTGGAACTAACCTGTTTAACGACTTGACTTCTTATTAATTTACGAATTTAGGGCAACCCCTAAGGGGGCATGGGGCGGAGCCCCATCGAGCCGTAGGCGAGTCCATAATATATACAGCCCCATGTGTAACTGACTGACTCACTGATGATCTTAAATTCCTGAAGCGACCGTTTAAGATAGAGACTTGAAATTTGGCATGGACATTCATTGAGATGTTTCAATTTAGGAAAAATCATAAAACTACAACTTTTTTACTTTTAAACTATAAAAAAGGTAAAAAATATAGATTTGTCGGTAACGTAGTCCAGCCGTATCAGCGTATATCACCGCGTGGTATCGTAGATCACTCTTCAGGTTTAGTTCTCGCTCGCGTTTAAATGATCTCTTTCAACTACACCCGTGTTTGTTATGCTCATTGTATCCTTCGATGGATAGACTCTGATATATATTGTAAACTACGGCGTTATTTTGTATTGAGAGCGGGTTATTTCACCAGGGACCCAGGGTTATACTCGATAATATATACAGTGATAATTCCCTAATTTGTAGCTTATGCAGCATATGCGCTATCTTGAATGTTTACCAAAGGTGAATTTTCTTCTCCTACTATGAATTAATTTCCCATGGCGGGTGAATAGTCGCTTAGTTCTCGCTTGTATTTAAATCATGTCTTTTAACTACACCTGCTTCCTTGCTATTGGCAACGTTAGTATCCCTCATATATAACAAACCGTTATCCATTTGACTTTAAAATAGCAATGAGATTATACTGCATTGAAAGCTCGTTTCTTTTATATTTTACACACATCATAAATAAGTTTTAGGGAATTTTTAAATAACTGTTTAGCTGAACTAACAGATTTAAAAATAGGTTCTCGTTTTGTTTCAATTTATTTTAGATTACTTATTCAAATTCACACGGGATTATTCTCCGCCGAACTTCGCATTGAATGGATTTTCTGTGAAGCTTGAGCCGTGATCTTAACGTAACATACTTCGATTACTTTCTACAATACTTAATAGACAGTTTATTATTATCTTTCTGTTTGATTTATATTCAGTGTCTTATATTCGAATTTTTCACACTTAAAATTTGTTTTTGAGAATGTTTAAATAAGTGTTGAACAAAAGTAATAGATTTAAATTTTAGGTTCTCGTTTAATTTTAATTTATTTTAGATTACTTATTCAAATTCACCCCATATGAAAATCTCAGTCGAATTACGCATTCAATGAATTTTCTGTGTAGCTCGTGCCGTGATCTTAACGTTATATACTTCTATTACTTAGTACGATACTTAATAGACAGTTAAGTATTATCTTTCTGCACTGTTTATAATGAGTGTTTTATATTTTATTTTAATACACACTTAAAATATGTTTTTAAGAATTTTTAAACGGCTATCGAACAAAACTAACAGGTTTTTATGGATAAATTATTACTTCACAGGTCTTGATTTTATATTCTTATAATTAGTAGTAGTTTGTAATAGTAGGGGTTTTTTGCGGATCTACCCCGTTTTTATTATTTCCTATGATTTTGTTTTCATGTTATTTAATTCTTGTTTTCGCTTATTGATTTGAATGTTATTTGCTATTTCAGTAATTTAAACGTTTTTCTTCTATATCCTGAAATTTACAAGTTTTTATTTTTAATTAGTATGTATCAGCAGATTCTTTTAATATCGTGGTTGGCGATACTATATTTAGTTCAAATTGTATTTTTAATTTCTTAAGTTTATTAACTAGCATAGCTTGATTTTTTATTATTCTAATAGTAATTTTCACACTTACTATTGGTTATTTTCTATTTTTTAGCATTTTACTCTAATGGGCATATTACATTATTTTTAAAATTTACGAAAATCTCATTTAAAAATACTTAATTTGGAATAATTTTGACCCTTTGCAATTTTAATGTGACGCACTTTAACTCGTTGACGTTTCAGACTAAGTAGTTGGTAACGTGGAATAGTTAGCATCACACATTTTAGTAGAGTTACAAGTAAATTAATAACTTAGCTTTTCAAAACTTCAATTTTTAATAGTTTTTATTTTCCGATTCTTTTAATATCGTGGTTGGCGATGCTAGATTTGGTTTAAGTGTTACTTTCAATTTCTTTAGTTTATGCATTATTATAGCTTGATTATTTTATTATTTTAATAGTTATTTTCACATAATCAATTATTTTCTATTTTTTAGCATTATTGTTTTGCTATAGTGAGCACATTACATTTTTTTTATCAATGAAAATTTAATTTAAAGATATTTAATTTGGATTAATTTTGCCCCATTGCAATTTTTCTGTGCCGCATCTAAAATCGTTGACGTTCCAGACCAAGTGGTTGGTAACGTGGAGGAGTTAGTATCACACACTTTTGTAGTAGAGTTACACGTAATTTAAAACTTAGCTTTTCAAAACTTTGATGGAACTAGCCTGTTCAGTACTTTAGTGGAACTAGAAAGTTCATTATTTGAGACTTTGCGAATGATTAACGAAAATAGAAAAATCAACTAGGGGGCATGGGGGCTGAGCCCCGTGAAATATTTTCAAAGGATATTATTGTTATTATTATTATTGATTGTGAAGAGTGCGTATTAGCCCGTTTTGTTACTGTCTTCGCTGTCCAGTTAGTTGGTGGAACTAGCCTGTTCAATACTTGACTTTAAATTATTCAACGAATTCGGGGCAACCCCCAAAGGGGGCATGGGGGCGGAGCCCCCATCGAGCCGTAGGCGAGTCCATAATATATACAGCCCCATGTGTAACTGACTGACTCACTGATGATCTTAAAGTCCTGAAGCGACCGTTTAAGATAGAGACTTGAAATTTGGCATGGACATTCTTAGAGATGTTTCAATTTAGGGAAAATCATAAAACTACAACTTTTTTACTTTTAAACTATAAAAAAGGTAAAAAATATAGATTTGTCGGTAACGTAGTTCAGCCGTATCAGCGTATATCGCCGCGTGGTATCGTAGATCACTCTTCAGGTTTTTTTTTTTTTTTTTTTTTTTGAGGGAGAGGCGGAAAAATGCATTACGCACACAGGTGGCCAGCCTGTAGTGTGGGGCTCCCCAAAAAACGGGTTTACCCACTAAAAAACCTCCTCTACTCTTTAGGAATCTAACCTGGAATTGTTTGTCACATTACGTCAGGCTAGGCCTAAATTTGGCTTACGCCCGTGGGGCTCGCTTCTTATCCAGCCGCTCGATCAAGGGATCTGGGCCACTTCGCGGTCCAGATCGGTTTTCTTTTCCAGGAGGATGCCCCGGACGAACTGTGACAAACAATCCCAGTTGCCCTCATCCTCCAAAATCTTTTGGCAGACCGAGTCCACCGAAAATACACCAAAGATTTGTGTGGCCTCCAGGCGGGGCCCTTCCCAACGGGGACAGCGGAAGAATGTGTGTTCCGCATCGTCGGGAACACCCGGGCAATAAATGCAGTCCGGTGAACCGGTCTTTCCCATCCGGTTCAGGTACGACCGAAAATAGCCGTGACCTGTGAAAAATTGGGTCAGGTAGTAGTCCACCTCCCCATGCCGCCGTTCCACCCATGGTTGGACCTGCTTGATAAGTCGCGCAGTCCATCGTCCTCGGGTGTCGTGCTCCCAGCTGTGTTGCCACTGCTGGAAGGTTCGGGAGCGCTCTTCTGTTCTTGCCGTGTCCTTGCCGATCTCGCCTTGTCTCTGATAAATCGCTTTCCTCTCCCCTGCCAAGAGCTTGACAGGGATGACTCCGGCGACCACCAGGACGGCAGGCTCGGACACTGTCCGGTAGGCGGAACACACTCGGAGCGCAGCTTGACGCTGAACCCGGGCGAGTCGCAACCTGTAGCACTCCTTATCTAGAGCGCCTGCCCACACCTCTGCCCCGTAAAGAAGCACGGACTGGACCGCGGACATCAACAGACGTCTTCTGCTGGATCGGGGACCCCCGACATTGGCCATCAGCCTACTAAGGTAAGTCACTACCTTAGCGGCCTTGTCCGCCGTACGGAAGATCTGATCCCTCCAGCTTAACTTGGTGTCCACCATAACCCCGAGGTATTTGGCGGCACGAGTTGATGTGACCACCTCCCTTCCCACTCGAAACGGGACGACGGTGTCGATCCTCTTCTTCGTGAGAATCACGATCTCCGTCTTACTGAGAGCAAGTGAGAGACCGTGATCGGACATCCAGTTGTTGACCACCCGCATAACTCGGTTCAACTTCAGTTGGGCCAGCTCAACGTTGCGTGCAGCAATGAGAGCTGCGACGTCATCGGCGTACCCAACCAAAGTGGTTTCCTCAGGCATCTCGGACCTCAGGAGGCTGTCATAGGCAACGTTCCAGAGATCCGGGCCGAGTATTGAACCTTGTGCGGCACCAGAAGTGACTTCCATCGTCCGCGTTCCGTCCCTCGTGTCATAAATCAGGCTTCGAGTTTAGTTCTCGCTTGTGTTTAAATGATCTCTTTCAACTACACCCGTGTGTGATACAAACATTGTATCCCTCGATGGATAGACTCTAATTTAATATGAACTACGGTGGTTTGCTGCATTGAGAGCGGGTCATTTTACCATTGACCCAGGGTTATACTTGTTATGATATATACAGTGGTAATGCCTAATTTGTAGCTAATGCAGTATATGCGCTATCTTGAATGTTTACCAAAGGTGAATTTTCTTCTCCTACTATGGATTAAATTCCCATGGCGGGTGAATAGTCGCTTAGTTCTCGCTTGTATTTAAATCATGTCTTTTAACTACACCTGCTTTCTTGCTGTTGGCAACGTTAGTATCCCTCATATTTAACAAACCGTTATACACTTGACTTCAAAATAGCAATGAGATTGTGCTGCATTGAAAGCTCGTTTCTTTTATATTTTTACACACATCATAAATATGTCTCAGGGAATTTTTAAATAACTGTTGAGCAGAAATAACAGATTAAAATGTTAGGTTCTCATTTTGTTTCAATTTATTTTAGATTACTTATTCAAATTCACACGGAATTATTCATCCGGCCGAATTTCGCATTGAATGGATTTTCTGTGAAGCTTGAGCCGTGATCTTAATGTAACATACTTCGATTACTTTGTACAATACTTAATAGACAGTTAATTATTATCTTTCTGTTTGATTTATATTCAGTGTCTTATATTAGATTTTTTAACACTTAAAATTTGTTTTTGAGAATGTTTAAATGAGTGTTGAACAAAAAGAACAGATTTAAATGTTAGGTTCTCGTTTCATTTCAATTTATTTTGGATTACTTCTGTGTAGCTCGTGCCGTGATCTTAACGTTATATACTTCTGTTACTTAGTACTATACTTAATAGACAGTTGATTATTATTTTTCTGCATTATTTATATTCAGTGTTTTATATTTTATTTTAATACACACTTAAAATATGTTTTTAAGAATTTTTAAACGGCTATTGAACAAAACTAACAGGTTTTTATGAATAAATTATTATTTCACAGGTCTATATTTTATATTCTTATAATTAGTAGTTTGTAATAGTAGGGGTTTTTTGCGGATCTACCCCGTTTTTATTATTTCCTATAATTTTGTTTTCATGTTATTTAATTCCTTTTTTTGCTTATGGATTTGAATGATGTTTGCTATTTCAGTAATTTAAACGTTTTTCTTCTATATACTGAAATTTACAAGTTTTTATTTTTAATTAGTTTGTATCAGCCGATTCTTTTAATATCGTGGTTGGCGATACTATATTTAGTACAAATTGTATTTTTAATTTCCTAAGTTTATTAACTAGCATAGCTTGATTTTTTTATTATTTTAATAGTAATTTTCACACTTATTATTGGTTATTTTCTATTTTTTAGCATTATTGTTTTACTCTAATAGGCAAATTACATTATTTTTAAAATGTACGAAAATCTCATTTAAAAATACTTAATTTGGAATAATTTTGACCAATTGCAATTTTAATGTAAAGCATGTTAACTCGTTGACGTTTCAGACTAAGTAGTTGGTAACGTGGAATAGTTAGCATCACATTTTTTAGTAGAGTTACAAGTAAATTAATAACTTAGCTTTTCAAAACTTCGTTTTTTATTAGTTTTTATTTTCTGATTCTTTTAATATCGTGGTTGGCGATGCTAGATTTGCTTTAAGTGTTACTTTCAATTTCTTTAGTTAATGCATTATTATAGCTTGATTATTTTATTATTTTAATAGTTATTTTCACATAATCAATTATTTTCTATTTTTTAGCATTATTGTTTTGCTATAGTGGGCACATTACATTTTTTTATCTATGAAAATTTAATTTAAAGATACTTAGTTTGGATTAATTTTGCCCCATTGCAATTTTTCTGTGCCGCATCTAAAATCGTTGACGTTCCAGACAAAGTGGTTGGTAACGTGGAGGAGTTAGTATCACACATTTTTGTAGAGTTACACGGTGGAACTAGACAGTTCATTATTTTAGACTTTGTGAATGATTAACGAAATTAGTAAAATCAACTAGGGGGCATGGGGAAAGGATATTATTGTTATTATTATTATTGATTGTGAGTAGTGCGTATTAGCCCGTTTTGTTACTGTCTTCGCTGTCCAGTTAGTTGGTGGAACTAGCCTGTTCAATACTTGACTTTAAATTATTCTACAAATTTAGGGCAACCCCTAAGGGGGCATGGGGGCGGAGCCCCCATCGAGCCGTAGGCGAGTCCATAATATATACAGCCCCATGTGTAACTGACTGACTCACTGATGATCTTAAATTCCTGAAGCGACCGTTTAAGATAGAGACTTGAAATTTGGCATGGACATTCATTGAGATGTTTCAATTTAGGAAAAATCATAAAACTACAACTTTTTTACTTTTAAACTATAAAAAAGGTAATAAATATAGATTTGTCGGTAACGTAGTTCAGCCGTATCAGCGTATATCACCGCGTGGTATCGTAGATCACACTTCAGGTTTAGTTCTCGCTCGCGTTTAAATGATCTCTTTCAACTACACCCGTGTTTGATATACTCATTGTATCCTTCGATGGATAGACTCTAATATATATTGTAAACTACGGCGTTATTTTGTATTGAGAGCGGGTTATTTCACCAGGGACCCAGGGTTATACTAGATAATATATACAGTGATAATTCCCTAATTTGTAGCTTATGCAGCATATGCGCTATCTTGAATGTTTACCAAAGGTGAATTTTCTTCTCCTACTATGAATTAATTTCCCATGGCGGGTGAATAGTCGCTTAGTTCTCGCTTGTATTTAAATCATGTCTTTTAACTACACCTGCTTCCTTGCTGTTGGCAACGTTAGTATCCCTCATATATAACAAACCGTTATCCATTTTACTTCAAAATAGCAATGAGATTATGCTGCATTGAAAGCTCGTTTCCTTTATATATTACACACATCATAAATATCGTATGTTTTAGGGAATTTTTAAATAACTGTTTAGCTGAACTAACATATTTAAATGTAGGTTCTCGTTTTGTTTCAATTTATTTTAGATTACTTATTCAAATTCACACGGGATTATTCTCCGCCGAACTTCGCATTGAATAGATTTTCTGTGAAGCTTGAGCCGTGATCTTAACGTAACATACTTCGATTACTTTGTACAATACTTAATAGACAGTTTATTATTATCTTTCTGTTTGATTTATATTCAGTGTCTTATATTTGAATTTTTCACACTTAAAATTTGTTTTTGAGAATGTTTAAATAAGTGTTGAACAAAAGTAATAGATTTAAATGTTAGGTTTTCGTTTAATTTCAATTTATTTTAGATTACTTATTCAAATTCACCCCATGAGAACCCCTCAGCCGAATCACGCATTCAATGAATTTTCTGTGTAGCTCGTGCCGTGATCTTAACGTTATGAATTTTGCTGTGAAGCTTGAGCTGTGATCTTAACGTAACATACTTCGATTACTTTGTACAATAATTAATAGACAGATATTTATTATCTTTTTGTTTGATTTGTATTCAGTGTCTTATATTAGATATTTTTTTCACACTTATAAATATGTTTTTGAGAATGTTTAAATAAGTATTGAACAAAATGAACACATTTAAATGTTAGGTTCTCGTTTCATTTTCACCTCATTCCAGATTACTAATTCAAATTCACCCCAAGTTAAGCTTTCGGCCGAATTCGCATTCAATGAATTTACTGTGTTGCTCGTGCCGTGACCTTAACTTCTATTACTTTGTATGATAATTAATAGACAGGTAATTATTATCTTTCTGTTTTATTTATATTCAGTGTTTTACATTATATTTTAATACACACTTAAAATATGTTTTTGAAAATTTTTAAATGACTATTGAACTAAACAAACAGGTTTTTATGAATAAATTATTATTTCACAGGTCTCGATTTTATATTCTTATAATTAGTAGTTTGTAATAGTAGGGGTTTTTTGCGGATCAACCCCGTTTTTATTCTTTCCTATTATTTTGTTTTCATGTTTTTTAATCTTGTTTTCGCTCATTGATTTGGATGTTATACGCTATTTCAGTGATTTAAACGTTTTTCTTCTATCTCCTGAAATTTACAAGTTTTTATTTGAGATGGGTGAGGCATTGGATTATGTCAATTTTCCCATAATTGTATCTCTATTTAGTACCAGGTTAACCGAGCCTTGCTCGTTGGTTTTAATTGACTTTTGTTATAGTGTCATGGTAATCAAGCTATTAAATCTACACCAGACTCTTCACAGCTAACAGCTGTTAAAAAACTGCTTAAAATTTATGTTCCTTTATTTTTGTTTACTTTTAGTTGTTCTTTCGTTACCAAAATAGCAACCTATAAGACCAATGTTAAAAATAATGATTTTGTTAACTTAAATTTAGACCGACGTTGTGTATTTGACGGTTTTGTTACTGTCTTGACTGTGCAGTTCTTTCGTGGAACTAACGTATTTTAAACTCAACTTTTATTAATTTACGAATTTAGGGCAACCCTTTGAGGGGGGGGTCTAGCCTGTCGGTACTTGAGAGCAATTAACAAATTTGGGGCAACCCTCTAAAGGGGCATGGGGGCGAAGCCCCCATCGAGCCGCAGGCGAGTCTATAATATATACAGCCCTATGTGTAACTGACTGACTCACTGATGATAGTAATGTCCTGAAGCGACCGTTTAAGATAGAGACTTGAAATTTGGCATGGACATTCTTTGAGATGTTTCAAATTAGGGAAAATCATAAAACGACGATTTTTTTACTTTTAAACTATAAAAAAGGTAAAAAATATAGATTTGTCGGTAACGTAGTTCAGCCGTGTGAGCATATATCACCGTTTGGGTAACGTAGATCTTGCAGGTTTAGTTCTCGCTCGTGTTTAAATGATCTCTTACAACTACACCCGTGTTTGATACAAATATTGTATTTCATACGAACATGAACATCTTCATGTACACGACGGTGATTCGATGCATTGAGAGCGGGTTATTTCACCAGGGTAATACTAGCTTTGATTTTATTATGCCCAAAAACTACAAATTTCAACTTTCAAATTATAAAAATACCGAGGTGTCGGTAAGGAAGTAGGTTGGTTCTTAAAGATATCGCTTGGAGCGCTATTATAGTCGCTTAGTTCTCGCTTGTATTTAAAAGATGTCTTTTAACTACACCTCTTCCTGATAATTACTTTCAATTGGGTGCATAGTTATTTGCGTATGGTTTTCCTTCTGATTGCTGTGTTATTATTGAAAATGAAGTTTACTGAATCGAAAGCGTATATTTATATTTAGGTGATGTCCGCTTTGATTTCTATAGTAACTTTAAATTAAGGTCGCTTAATTCTCGGTTGTATTTAAATTATGTCTTTTAACCACACCTGTTCCTGATGAAGATTTCGTGACAGTTTTGCAGAGCAGTGATCTTAAACGTTGTATAATCTACGTTAGTGCAAATTTCAGTTTACAGTATATTTTAATATAGCTGTAACTGTAATATAACATTTGTTTTAAGGATGGTGAAATAAATTTAATGCACGTACTCTAAAGTAACATGAAAATGTTGATTGAAATGTGAGGTTCTCGTTTCGTTTTATTTAAATTGATTTGTTCATATTGGCTATTGCTATTACTCTTGTCTTTTGAGAGACGATTGAGCGTAGTGCTGGAATACTTTGTTAAAATATTATATTATTAATTTTATCATTACTATGGTGAGCTCTACGAAGCTTGTGCGAATACTTTAAACATATTATTTTAGTACTGCATATTTTTTGCCGCAGTAACGCCCGTAAAGTAAATGATTAATTACTAAAAATATTTTAGGTCTTACTACATTTTCTAGACTTTAGTCTTCTCATGCTGGAAAATTTCTTGTAGGTTTTCGCACAAAAAACCCTAATACAGTAATTATTCTTAATTTTCTACTATTTGTATGCTGTCTCTCTATATGAATCCCCAGATTGAATATAGCGCTTCAGTTGATAGTTCTGGTGCAGTTTTACTTTGAAGGATGAACGTGTCCCAACACGTTTGACATCCGGTCTTTGACCTATTTGCTGCCGTCCAATCAGACTTAGATTTTAGTTTAGGAAACGATTGAACAAATCAAGTTATAGAACGATTGAACTTTCCATTCTTACCTTGGCTAACGTTTACCTACTTCCGACGTTTTTTTAAACCATCTACATGTCTGATGACCCATCAGGCTGAGAAATATTATAATAACCAATTGAATTAAACTCAATAGTAATTTTTCTCGCTGCCACTTAGTCCGTGAAACTTCCTCAATGCAGTGCTCTCACCTAAAGTCTCGATTAACCCTCTTATTGTTGTAATTTTAAAACTATTCTATGCTTATCAATTATTGTAACTCTTTCAGTATATTTTAATTTAACCAATAATCCTTTTTTGGCTATTATTTCACAATTGGTTTTTTTTACTACCATTGGTTGAAAATGCATAATGTACGCCGATTTTATGGTTCTTAAGTTGCAACTTTCTTCATTTTAAGACTATATAAAAACTTTAAGACTTCATGATTATTGTACCTAATGCCCTGTGCTCTATTACATACTACTAGGGCTCTATATTTATTAATTTTCTGAAGTAATATATATAAAACATTTAAAATTGTTAAATTAATAATTGCTGATTTTGAATGATAAAATTGTTATCGTTTCTCTATATGGTACATATATGATTCCTGCGTTTCTTGGCCACTCCGTGGCGGAACTGAAGCATCTTAGCCTACACCATTTTTTTAAATTTCAAATATCTTTATTTTGTCCCTTTTTTCTTCTATTACATACAACGATCCTCCATATAAACTTATAATTTTATTCCATTTTTATCTTTTCAGAATACAGCTATTACCTCAATCATGTGCAATCATGATCGTATCTCCAAATTTTTACACAACAACTTTTGAGCATGACTATTTACATAGTTCATTAATATTTCACAACTCCATTATATTTTTAACGATTAAGGGAAGCTAGGGAGTGGGATTAAACCATGAGCCGTGGGCAAATTTAAAAGCTTATTACTGTATTATTTATTGTGAGGAGTGTGTATTGGCGGCTTCTGATACTGTCGTTGGAGTTGAGCCCTCAACTAGCCTGTTCATTGTATGAGGTTTTGACAGTAATTTACGGAATTGCGGCAACCAATTATTGGGTTGGACCCTCCATCAAGCATAACACCTAGAATATTTACATAAATAATATTTATTTCACAGCTCAATTTTAGACTATTTACTAAGGAGGGGTATTAAAACCTACTAATAGGAGATTATTAAAGCTTTTTTACTATTGATTGTGAATTTAGAGAATTAGATGGTTTTGTTACTGTCTTGGCTGTCCAGATCTTATGTGGAACTAAACTATTTCAAACTTGACTTTTTATTAATTCAAACTTTGGCCGACTAATTTTTTATTATTGTTTTTTTTTTTTTTACTTTCAATCTCCAAGGATATTTTCTTATTAGTACTATGTATCCCCCCAGATTAACACTGAGGTGTTATGAAATCTTGAACTTTGAGCTCTGGCATTCAAATTATAACGTCATTAGATATATCTATGACTAAACGACAACTCTAATTTGGGCTATAACTACTCAGGGGATTAGTTCTATGTATCCCCCCAAATTAACACTAAGTTGTTATGAAATCGTGAACTGAGCTCTGGCATTCAAATTATTACGTCAACGACTATGACTAAACGACAACTCTAGTTTGGGCTTTAACTTCTCAGGGGCAACCCCTAAGGGGGCATGGGGGCGAAGCCCCCATCGAGCCGTAGGCGAGTATATATATAATATATACAGCCCTATGTGTAACTGACTGACTCACTGATGATAGTAATGTCCTGAAGCGACCGTTTAAGATAGAGACTTGAAATTTGGCATGGACATTCTTTGAGATGTTTCAATTTAGGGAAAATCATAAAACTACGATTTTTTTACTTTTAAACTATAAAAAAGGTAAAAAATATAGATTTGTCGGTAACGTAGTTCAGCCGTGTGAGCATATATCACCGTTTGGGTAACGTAGATCTTGCAGGTTTAGTTCTCGCTCGTGTTTAAATGATCTCTTACAACTACACCCGTGTTTGATACAAATATTGTATTTCATACGAACATGAACATCTTCATGTACACGACGGTGATTCGATGCATTGAGAGCGGGTTATTTCACCAGGGTAATACTAGCTTTGATTTTATTATGCCCAAAAACTACAAATTTTCGTGACAGTTTTGCAGAGCAGTGATCTTAAACGTTGTATAATCTACGTTAGTGCAAATTTCAGTTTACGGTATATTGTAATATAGCTGTAACTGTAATATAACATTTGTTTTAAGGATGGTGAAATAAATTTAATACACGTACTCTAAAGTAATACGAAAATTTTGATTGAAATGTGAGGTTCTTGTTTCGTTATATTATAATTCATTTGTTCATATTGGCTATTGCTATTACTCTTGTCTTTCGAGAGACGATTGAGCGTAGTGCTGGAATACTTTGTTACAATATTATATTATTAATTTTATCATTACTATGGTGAGCTCTACGAAGCTTGTGCGAATACTTTAAACATATTATTTTAGTACTGCATATTTTTTGCCGCAGTAACGCCCGTAAAGTAAATGATTAATTACTAAAAATATTGTAGGTCTTACTACATTTTCTGGACTTTAGTCTTCTCATGCTGGAAAATTTCTTGTAGGTTTTCGCACAAAAAAAACCCTAATACAGTAATTATTCTTAATTTTCTACTATTTGTATGGTGTCCCTCTATATGAATCCCCAGATTGAATATAGCGCTTCAGTTGATAGTTCTGGTGCAGTTTTACTTTGAAGGTTGAACGTGTCCCAACACGTTTGACATCCGGTCTTTGACGTATTTGCTGCCGTCCAATCAGGCTTAGATTTTAGTTTATTAAACGATTGAACAAATCAAGTTATAGAACGATTGAACTTTCCATTCTTACCTTGGCTAACGTTTACCTTCTTCCGACGTTTTTTTAAACTATCTACATATCTGATGACCCATCAGGCTGATAAATATTATAATAACCAATTGAATTAAACTCGATAGTAATTTTTCTCGCTGCCACTTTGTCCGACAAACTTCCTCAATGCAGTGCTCTCACCTAAAGTCTCGATTAACCCTATTATTGTTGTAATTTAAAACTAATCTATACTTATCAATTATTGTAACTCTTTCAGTATATTTTAATTTAACCGATAATCCTTTTTTGGCTATTATTTCCCAATTGGTTTTTTTACTACCATTGGTTGAAAATGCATAATGTACCCCGATTTTATGGTTCTTAAGTTGCAACTTTCTTCATTTTAAGACTATATAAAGACTTTAAGACTTCATGATTATAGTACCTAATACCCTGTGATCTATTACATACTACTAGGGCTCTATTTTTATTAATTTTCTGAACTAATATATATAACATTTAAAATTGTTAAACTAATAATTGCTGATTTTAAATGATAAAATTGTTATCGTTCCTCTATATGGTACATATATGATTCCTCAGTTTCTTGGCCACCCCGTGGCGAAACTGAAGCATCTTAGCCTATAACATTTTTTTTTAATTTCAAATATCTTGATTTAGTCCCGTTTTTCTTCTATTACATACAACGATCCTCCATATAAAATTATAATTTTATTCCACTTTTATCTTTTCATAATACAGCTATTATTACCTCAATCATGTGCAATCATAATCGTATCTCCAAATTTTTACACAACAACTTTTGAGCATGACTATTTACATAGTTCATTAATATTTCACAACTCCATTATATTTTTTTACGAATTAAGGGGGGAGTGGGATTATACCATGAGCCGTGAGCAAATTTCAAAGCTTATTATTATTTATTGTGAGTAGTGTGTATTGGCGGCTTCTGTTACCGCCGTTGGAGTTGAGCCCTCAACTAGCCTGTTCATTGTATGAGGTTTTGACAGTAATTTACGGAATTGGGGCAACCAATTATTGGGTTGGACCCTCCATCAAGCATAACACCTAGAATATTTACATAAATAATATTTATCTCGCAGCTCAATTTTTTTAAACTATTTACTAAGGAGGAGTATTAAAACCTACTAATAGGATATTATTAAAGCATTTTTTACTATTGATTGTGAATTTGGAGTATTAGATAGTTTTGTTACTGGCTTAGCTGTCCAGATCTTGTGTGGAACTAAACTATTTCAAACTTGACTTTTTATCAATTCAAACTAGGGGGCAACTCCTAAGGGGGCATGGGGCGGAGCCCCATCGAGCCGTAGGCGAGTCAATAATATATACAGCCCCATGTGTAACTGACTGACTCACTGATGATCTTAATTTCCTGAAGCGAACGTTTAAGCTAGAGACTTGAAATTTGGCATGAACATTCTTTGAGATGTTTCAATTTAGGGAAAATCATCAAACTACAAATTTTCAACTTTTAAAGTATAAATAAATGCAAAAAAGGCGAAGTGTCGGTAAGGAAGTACGTTAGTTCTTAACGATGTCGCTTGGAGCGCTATTATAGTCGCTTAGTTCTCGCTTGTATTTAAATTATGACTTTTAACTACACCTGTTCCTGATCGTATGTATAGATTAAACGCACTAATGTCCGCATTTCGATTCCCTTGTCGCTTAAATTACTTATATCTCTCTTAGGTATATATTCGTTCACTGTGCACAGGGATTCTTCATGATTGTTTGCGTATTTGTTCTCGTTTTAGTTCTGGCTTGTATTCAAACAATGACTTTTAACTACACCTGTCACCTGTTCCTGATGTTGATTTCGTATGGGCGCACGATTACGAATGTCCTCATATAGATTCCCATATTTCTTAAATTACTATTATCTTTCTCATGTACACAGTTTCATAACATACAGTGAGACCCAATGTTTACTTACAAAATATACCTCTTTTTAGTTCTCGCTTGTATTTAAATTAAGACTTAACTACGCTTGCTCCTAATAATAATTTCTAATAATAGTTATCTACGTTACGATGTCCTATGATTGTATTCATCCCCATAGCTAAAACACGCAGTGTGGTGCAACTGCAGTATGTGCGTTTGCTTGGAATGGCTTAAATGGTGAATTCCCTTCACTCATTATCGGTGGATTTTAAAAATTACTTTTCTTTAATTATCTTTTTATCTTGAAATTATGTTTCTTACGTTTTTTTTGTCTGTGATTACATACAGCATACCTAAATTAAAACTTTTAATTTTATTTCATTTTATTCATTTTGAACACACCAATTACCTCCATCATGTGCCTAAAATTTTAACACATCAATTTTTAAGCAGGCTATCTAGAATATTTACATAGTCCATTATTATTTCACAACTCCATTTTATCTCACTATTACTTATATTTAAAATTCGCATTGAAGGTTTCATTTATTTTAAATGATATTTTGCTGTACATTTTGTATTTTTTCTTTATACAAGAACCTAGATTTACTGTCTAAGGACGCCTAAGAATAAACAATTAATTATTGTTATAATATCATTAGTCATGATTTGACAAAACCATGACATCATTCATTAACATTCTTTACATAAAGTAAGTTTTTTTAATTTTTTTATTGGTGGATTTTTTTAGGCCGACTAAGTTTTTTATTATTTTAACCGTGCAATTATAGTTGTATTTTTATCCAAGCAAGGCACTTAAGTTAACAATTATTTTTTAAATTCATATCCTACTTATGACGAAACGCTAGTGCGAAGATGCTTGAAAATGTCACTGTAGTGACGAAACGCGTCGCAACTTAACCACCAGCGACAAGGAATGTCAGAAGGTAATACCTAGTTCATAACAATTATTAATGTGAACTTTTGCATGGATTTGGAAATGTTTTAGGATGTTTTGTTATTTGTTTGCTTAAGTGTGGTAAATTTTTTAATGAATTAAGGGAGACTAGGGAGAGAGACAAAATAGCCATAAGCTTTTTATTAGTATTGACTGTGAGTAAAGTTTAATAGCTAGCCGGTTCCGTAACTGTCTTGGCAGTCCAGTACTTCGCTGGTACTAACCAGTTTAATACTTTTTACTTCATTATTGATTTACAAGTTTTTAACATTTTTTATATTTTCTTTTTTTAGCGAAAAGTAACCAAGATGCGTGATCCCACAACTTTTTAACACATAAGTTTAGTTTTAACCGTTTCACTACCTTTCAGGTTTTAAATTGTAGCATATTTGAACATTTTTAATGGGTGAGTTCTTTTCAAGTGAACAAATAATTTATCTTACAAAAATGAACCTTTAAACACATCTTGTTGGGTGCTGGTCATCATGACAACTTACCTTTTATACAGATCTTGACTTTCCCTACCAACCATACCCTTTTATATTTATTTTAATCATCTGTTTTATATCAAACGAAATGTTTTAATTTATTATTGTTTACAATTATTCATTCTTTGTTCTCTTTCAGTTTCACAAATCATCATGAATGTTTTCCCATTTTCAATTACAAAATAATGTTGCATTCTTTTATCAAATCTTTCCCTTTTGCATTCAATCCGCATATTAAACAGTTATAATCTTTCTTCTCAACTCAATTTGCATTCCATTCCATTCAATAAACTTTTAACTAATATTTTATGTTACATCCCACTTATGACCAAACCAGTGATAGTTTAAACAAATAACAAACAATTCTGCATTGTGAAAGAAAACACGAAGATTACCAAAGAAGAAGTATCAAGAACAAAACGAAGGAAAAAATGTAAACAATACTAAATAAAAAAAAACATTTGGTTTGAAATTGAAATAAAACAGATGTTTAAAAGAATATGAAATGAGAAGGAATAGTAGGCGGGGAAAGTCAAGATCTGTATAAAAGGTAAGTTGTCATGATGACCAGCACCCATTTTTTGGTCCTTCGAGCCGGATGATTTAAACTAATAGAAGGGTGAAGGACCAGACTCATTATTTGGAGTCAAAATTCAGTAGAATTGATTTATTGCGTAAAAATTGAAAGGTTTAAATGATTGAATTACAGAAAAGAACATTGAACAGATGAAAAGTTAGTTATAACATAATAATGATCAGGGACACATAATTCAATTGAATATCGTATTGTAACATAAATTACCAATGATAAAATTGTACTTTGAGAAGTTCAAGTAAAACTTTAAGTCTCTGGAAATCACACTTACGTTGGTTCCACATTTTACCAGGTTTTACCAGCTTCTTCGATATTCCTTGGACTCCTTGGAATCGTGACACATGCTTGTTGCTTTGATATGTCCCACTAGTCTTTCAATGTCTGTCTTGAAATAAATTTAACACTGGTAATTGTTACATATTATGATTTAAAATGGAAACGATTTTAAAAACAAGGGCCTTGGGGGCATAATGAAATTATTATTTAAATGTTAAATGCAAAAGACAAAAGGTTGTGGGAACAAAGAAGAGAACAATGAATGAATGAAAAATGTAAACAATACTAAATAAAAAAAACATTTGGTTTGAAATTGAAATAAAACAGATGTTTAAAAGAATATGAAATGAGAAGGAATAGTAGGCGGGGAAAGTCAAGATCTGTATAAAAGGTAAGTTGTCATGATGACCAGCACCCAACACATCTTATTAAAATTTAATGATAATTCTATTTTTTTTTGTACCTTTTTTCATTGCACC
This sequence comes from Neoaliturus tenellus, assembly GCA_030545055.2. NCBI lineage: Eukaryota > Metazoa > Arthropoda > Insecta > Hemiptera > Cicadellidae > Neoaliturus > Neoaliturus tenellus. The sequence goes on from JAQYXR010000098.1 coordinate 180,652, forward strand.
AAGTGCTTAGGTGCGTGATGACGTACCGCCCCTCAACAATTCTTTTACCATTCTTAAAATGAAAAAAATCTCACATATACATTATTGCTTTTTTACTTTTTATCTCCAAGGATATTTTCTTATTAGTGCTTTGTATCTCCCCCAAATTAACACTAAGATTTTATAAAATCGTTAACTTTGAGCTCTAGCATTCTAATACTATATTTCAATTATCCTCTAAACTACTAACCACATTTTTTCCTGGCCATCGGTTCTATTTATCAACTACTAATGCTTCGGCGGAACCAATTAGGGGGCATGGGGGCGGAGCCCCCATCGAGCCGCAGGCGAGTCTTCTATAATATATACAGCCCCATGTGTAACTGACTGACTGACTGACTCACTCACTGATGATCTTAAATTCCTGAAGCGACCGTTTAAGATAGAGACTTGAAATTTGGCATGGACATTCTTTGAGATGTTTCAATTTAGGGAAAATCATCAAACTACAACTTTTTTACTTTTAAACTATAAAAAAAAATAAAAAATATAAATTTGTTGGTAATGTAGTTCATGCAGGTTTAGTTCTCGCTCGTTTTTAAATGATTTCTTTCAACTACACCCGTGTTTGATACGAAAATTGTATACTGTTAAACTTAAACGTCTTGTGTAGACCACCGAGTTTCGATGCATAGAGAGCGGTTTATTTCACCAGGGCATTACTCGCTTTGATTAAAACAGTATAAATGCCCAAAAAACTACAAATTTTCAACTTTCTAACTATAAAAATTTCTAAAAAGACGAGGTGTCGGTAGGGAAGTACGTTGGTTCTCAAAGATGTCGCTTGGAGCGCTATTATAGTCGCTAAGTTCTCGCTTGTATTTAAATGATATCTTTTAACTACACCTCTTGCCTATATTTATTCTCAATTGGACGCATAGTTGTTTGTGTATGGTTTTCCCTCTGATTGCTGTGTTATTATTGATAATGAAGTTTACTGAATCGAAAGCGTATCTATACATTCAGGTGATGTCCGCTTTGATTTCTATATTAATTGCTAAAAATATTTTAGGTCTTATTACATTTTCTAGACTTTAGTTTTCTCATGCTGGAAAATTTCTTGTAGGTTTTCGCACAAAAAATTACCTTATACAGTAATTATAACTTAATTTTCTACTATTTATATGCTGTCTCTCTATATGAATCCCTAGATTGAATATAGCGCTTCAGTTGATAGTTCTGGTGCAGTTTTACTTTGAAGAGTTGAACGTGTCCCAACACGTTTGACATCCAGTCTTTGACCTATTTGCTGCTGTCCAATCAGGCTTAGATTTTAGTTTAGGAAACGATTGAACATATTAAGTTTTAGAACGATTGAACTTTCCATTCTTACCTTCGCTAACGGTTACCTACTTCCGACGTTTTTTTAAGACCATCTACATATCAGATGACCCATCAGGCTGAGAAATATTATAATAACCAATTGAATTAAACTCAATAGTAATTTTCTCGCTGCCACTTTGTCCGTCAAACTTCCTCAATGCAGTGCTCTCACCTTAAGTCTAGATTAACCCTCTTATTGTTGTAATTGAAAACTATTCTATGCTTATCAATTATTGTAACTTTTTCAGTATATTTTAATTTAACCAATAATCCTTTTTTGGCTATTATTTCACAATTTGTTTTTTTTACTACCATTGGTTGAAAATGCATAATGTACCCCGATTTTATGGTTCTTAAAATGCAACTTTCTTCATTTTAAGTGATTATAGTACCTAATACCCTGCGATCTATTACTACTAGGGCTCTATTTTTATTAATTTTCTGAACTAATATATATAACATTTAAAATTAATTGTTAAAGTAATAATTGCTGATTTTTTAATGATAAAATTGTTATCGTTTCTCTATATGGTACATATATGATTCCTGCGTTTGTTGGCCACCCCGTGGCGGAACTAAAGAATCTTAGCCTATACCATATATTTTTTTTATTCCAAATATCTTGATTTTGTCCCTTTTTTCTTCTATTACATACAACGATCCTCTATATAAATTTATAATTTTATTCCACTTTTATCTTTTCAGAATACAGCTATTATCTCAATCATGTGCAATCATAATCGCACTCCAAATTTTTACACAACAACTTTTGAGCATGACTATGCCATGCATGACATAGTTCATTAATATTTCACAACTCCATTATATTTTTTAACGAATTAAGGGGAACTAGGGAGTGGGATTAAACCATGAGCCGTGGGCAAATTTCAAAGCTTATTATTATTTATTGTGAGTAGTGTGTATTGGCGGCTTCTGTTACTGTAGTTGGAGTTGAGCCCTCAACTAGCCTGTTCAGTGTATGAGGTTTTGACAGTAATTTACGGAATACGGAATTGGGGCAACCAATTATTGGGTTGGACCCTCCATCAAGCTTAACACCTAGAATATTTACATAAATAATATTTATTTCACAGCTAATAAATAAATTTTTAATAGTTTTATAACATTAACCAATTGTGCCTTTGTAGGAAAAGCGGTCTATTCACCGAGAGTTATTTCAATGTACAGGGTGTTTCTGAAATTACCTCTCCAGACCAGAAGTCACTGATGTCAAATACAAACTCTCACTTTAAATAATTTTTTTAGTTTTACACGGTTTTTAAGAAAACTTAAAATTTGATCTTGTACGCGTAATTTTAGCAGTTTATTGAATATTTGAGGTTGAAATTTGAATTTTAAGCAAAAATGTCTCGGCACAAAAATGTCTTAGACTCTTTTAAATACGTTTCCAACAAAATTGTCAGTTTGGTCCAAAATGTTTTTTTATTAAATTTACAACATGACGGAGATTAATGAACATGTATTTAAATGTTTAGTGAAACTAATCACGTGATAATTGATGTTTTATGATGACATATTATTTTAAATGAGGTTCTTAGACATTTACATGTTTGGTAAGTTCTGTTATATGTAAAATGTTCAGACATAATATATGTTAAATTTCCCCCAGTTAAAAAAATAATGTCATGCTATTTATTATTCTAAAACAGTATGATTAGGGTTTTTAAATATTAAATTTTAAAGTTGCTTCAAAATAACGTCTGGTCCTCTCTGTATTGAAATCAGTGTCAATCAACAGAGCAAAATGTGTTGCTACCTACAACGGCACAATTTGTTTTTTTTTTTTTTTTTTGTACAATTTTAAAAGAGGTGCAAGGTTGGGACACCCGGTAAGACAGTATCATATTTGCACGATAGTCCTCCCAAAAATTGGTTCTTTATTTGGGATGGCACTTAATTTCTAACGAACTCATTAGGAAGTACATCATTGACTTTACCTGATAGCATGCTAATTTAAATTTTACAATTCAACAAAAAATTTTAACTAAAATAGCAGATTGCATAATTGATTTATCTTTTAGTGCGTACTAAGTTAATGTTTAATTTAAAAAGGTGGCAGTACAGTATTTTCATTTAAAATAAAAAAAGCTTTTTTATTTCCTGCCCCAGAAAACTATCTGATTTCAAAATTTAGCGACCAAACATTTTTACCCAAAATAAATATGACATTATTTTTTTCTACTCTAGCGGCCAAATTATAACATCTGAGGCAATCTTCGCGAACATCTTTCAAGTTACTGCAAGTTTGGTTCTATGAATTTTTGCCCCCCAGTCCACACAATTGAACATAATTAAATGTTTATTTATTTTTGCGGGGAATTTTACCCCATGTAGATGTAATTTTACAACTACTATAATATTTTACTCTGAACCTTCACTTTGCACATAGACATATCTTGCACAGTACCAATATCAATTAAATTATCAAACTTAAAAATTATCATGATGATTTTCAATATCACGTCTTCTTCTTTTGACTGTGAGTCGGAACGAATTGCTATATCAAGCAACTGATTGTTTTACTTTGATTGTTATTTAATGACCTGGTCCTACGGCTAAAACATACGTCCTTTGATGTGTATGGTAATTTTAATATTTTAACCATTATTTAACATACTTTTGTTAGTAACTACTGTATTATTGTATTTAGAAGCTTGGTTTTTTTTATTTGCCTTGACAGTAATATTTTAGGAAATTAGGTAAATTTTAAAGTTTTACACCAATAAAAACTGAAATGAAGGTATTGTAATGAATGCCAATATATTTATTAAACTACAAATATCGTTCTTTTGCCTTCCTGTTTTGGGGTACAACCTACTTCCATCAAAACAGATATTTTTCCCCACTTCCATTCTTTCTGAAATACACTCCAGTCATAAGTTATCATAATAGTATCTCCAATTTTTTTCTACACATACAATTCTGATCGTAATACCTAGAATAATACATAGTTAAGTATTATTTCACAACTCTCAATTTTTTTATTTTTATATTGAAATGAAGGGAACTAAGGAGGGGATTTAAACGAAGAGCCGTAGGTTATTCAGCGAACACAATGAGTGGTATTAGAGTGGAGCCCTCAACTAGCCTCATTGCATGAGAGTTTTATAGTAATTTTTATAGTAATTACGGAATTGGGGTAACCAATTAGGGGGTGCACCCTACATCCAGCATAACCTAGAAATATTTACCTAGAATATTTACATATATTATATAAATTATTATCATTTCGCAGTTAAAATCTTGTTAGCGAATTTTAAATACGAAGGGGTACTAAAACCGATTCATAGGAGTTTTTCAAAGCTTTTTTTACTATTGATTGTGAATTTTGTGTATTAAACCGTCTTGTTACTGTCTTCAACGTATAGCTCTTCCGTGGAACTAACTTATTACATACTTGACTTTTAATTATTCTACAAATTTAGGGCAACCCCTAAGGGGGCATGGGGGCGGAGCCCCCATCGAGCCGTAGGCGAGTCTAAATTATATACTCCCGAATGTGTAACTGACTGACTCACTCATCGGGGTATCAGAAATTCGTCAAAGGTCGGTAAAGTAGATCTCCTATATATTACTTACTACAGAGTGATTCCCAAGCGAGAACTAAACTTACCGACCTGTATTATTGAGAAAATTGCCAACATACTGGGAGTCGCGGATTACCGAAACACTCTTTTTAAGAAATTTTTTTTTAATTATATACTCCCGAATGTGTAACTGACTGACTCACTCATCGGGGTATCAGAAATTCGTCAGAGTTCGGTAAAGTAGATCTCCTATATATTACTTACTACAGAGTGATTCCCAAGCGAGAACTAAACTTACCGACCTGTATTATTGAGAAAATTGCCAACATACTGGGAGTCGCGGATTACCGAAACACTCTTTTTAAGAAATTTTATAACATTAACCAATTGTGCCTTTATAGGTAAAGCGGTCCATCCACCGAGAGTAATTTCAATGTACAGGGTGTATCAGACTGGAAGTCACTGATGTCAAATACAAACTCTCACTTTAAATAATTTTTTAGTTTTACACGGTTTTTAAGAAAACTTTACAATTTGATCTTGTACGCGTAATTTTAACAGTTTATTGAATATTTGAGGTTGAAATTTAGATTTTCCTCATTCTTCTCTGAGCATTTTAGGTTAAGCAAAAATGTCTCGGCACAAAAATGTCTTAGACTCTTTTAAATACGCTTCCAACAAAAATTGTCAGTTTGGTCCAAAATGTTTTTTTATTAAATTTACAACATGGCGGAGATTAATGAACATGTATTTAAATGTTTAGTAAAACTAATCACATGATAATTGATGTTTTATGATGGTATATTATTTTAAATGAGGTTCTTAGACATTTACATGTTTGGTAAGTTCTGTTATATGTAAAATGTTCAGACATAATATATGTTAAATTTTCCCCAGTTAAAAAAATAATGTCATGCTATTTATTATTCTAAATCAGTATGATTAGGGTTTAAAATATTAAATTTTTAAGTTGCTTCAAAATTACGTCTGGTCCTCTCTGTATTGAAATCAGTGTCAATCAACAGAGCAAAATGTGTTGCTACCTACAACGGCACAATTTGTTTTTTTTTTTTTTGTACAATTTTAAAAGAGGTGCAAGGTTGGGACACCCGGTAAGACAGTATCATATTTGCACGATAGTCCTCCCAAAAATTGGTTCTTTATTTGGGATGGCACTTAATTTCTAACGAACTCATTAGGAAGTACATCATTGACTTTACCTGATAGCATGCTAATTTAAATTTTACAATTCAACAAAAAATTTTAACTAAAATAGCAGATTGCATAATTGATTTATCTTTTAGTGCGTAGTAAGTTAATGTTTAGTTTAAAAAGGTGGCAGTACAGTATTTTCATTTAAAATAAAAAAGCTTTTTTATTTCCTGCCCCAGAAAACTATCTGATTTCAAAATTTAGCGACCAAACATTTTTACCCAAAAAAATATGACATTATTTTTTTCTACTCTAGCGGCCAAATTATAACATATGAGGCAATCCTCGTTAACATCTTTCAAGTTACTACAAGTTTGGTTATATGAATTTTTGCCCCCCAGTCTACACAATTAAACATAATTAAATGTTTATTTATTTTTGCGGGGAATTTTATCCCATGTAGACGTAATTTTACAACTACTATAATATTTTACTCAGAACCTCAACTTTGCACATAGACATATCTTGCACAGTACCAATATCAATTAAATTATCAAACTTAAAAATTATCATGATGATTTTCAATATCACGTATTCTTCTATTGAAAGTGAGTCGGAACGAATTGCTATATCAAGCAACTGATTGTTTTACTTTGATTGTTATTTAATGACCTGGTCCTACGGCTAAAACATATGTCCTGTGATGTGTATGGTAACTTTAATATTTTAACCATTATTTAACATACTTTTGTTAGTAACTACTGTATTATTGTATTTAGAAACTTGAAGTTTTTTTATTTGCCTTGACAGTAATTTTTTAGGAAATTAGGTAAATTTAAAGTTTTACATCATTAAAAACTGAAATGAAGGAATTGTAATGAATGCCAATATTACATTATGTATTTATCATGGTATGTTCAATATTACTGGATCGTTATGTTATTCCCTGGAATTTCAACACAACTAATTGAAGGATAGTAACTGAATAGTATTTTTGAAAATAAAAGGGGTTTTTGGCAAGTTTTATCCACTTTGTTAAGATTTTCAATTATTTTGTTTTAATGGAATTTTTCATTGTTTTCGATGATCTAATGCACATTTTTATGCAGTTTATCCATTTAATTTTTTCATATATTTATTTATATGAATTTTATAATTTTAAGTAAATACTTATACAATACCTACATACAAAATTTATTCACAACTCCATTAACCTTTATAGAATTCGGGGGAATTAGGGAAGGAGGTTTGGGGAAAGAGTCTCTGAAAACGAGCCGTAGGCGAATATATTTTCATTCCTTAGATTGAGTTTGTTGCACAAGTTCAAATTTAGGTTATTTCTGCAGTCGTGGGAGTTAATTTATGTTATAAATAAACTTACAAACTCATTTATTTTGCTATTTTGCTCATTTACAAACTCTTATATTCATATGTAATCTGTTCATTATATGCGACTTAAACAACAATTAACGAATTTCTGGGCAAAACCCTGAGGGGGCATGGGGGCGGAGCCCCCATCGAGCCGCAGGCGAGTTTATTAATACAGCTCCACAGAGTTAAGAACACTTTTTTATCACGCTTACGCCTATTCATCTTAACAACATTCACTGAATTCAAGCTACTCACCAAAACCAACTATAGTCAAACATTCTAACCTGTAAATAAACATTTAGGAGGGAATACACAACATATGTCTTCATTGAACTAAGACCTACATAGAGTATAAAGGAGAATAGAGCAACAAAATAAAAGGCATGTCACAGTTTAGTCCATTTTGACTTTACAACAAAATTAAATTTGGATTAACATTGTTCTAATGGGGGATAGTCCAAATTTGCACTTAATTTTATGGGTTAGTCCATTCTGCCTAGAAGAAGATGTGTGATAATGAATTTTGGACTAAACATTTTTTTGTTCTAGAAAAAAATACAGCTGATAGAGCTTAGTTTGTTTTACCAGCTGATAGAGCTGATTTTTTTTCACCAGCAGGTATACTAATCTCAAAATTGAAAATTTGTGGGTTAATCCACTTTGCCTTTAGGGGCTTCTCGTAATGCTTTTTTCACCGAAACACAACACAACACTCACTACACGCGCACACTCCACTTAACTTCGCTACCCCTAATTTCCTAATGATCTTCTCTCCTCGCTGTCCCGTCGCTCGTCCCTCCTTTTCCCTCTCCCACCATGGATGATTGATGGTTCCTCATTGGTTGATCACCGATAGGGTGTGTGGCTTAAAGGTTGTTCGCACAATTCTTGGAATAATACCCTACCGGGACTGTCTTTGCTCTCGTCAGCTGGGAAAGGACAGATGAAAGACGATCTAACGGAAAGCTTCACTTCGTTCACACCAACTTAATGACACAGTGTAATGTGAACGAAATAATTAAGTTATCCGAGATCGGTGGGATATAAAGACGGACGCAGGCAGAGCCAAAGAATAATCTTGTCCGACTTTTGTCACTTAGTTACATCCCCCTGGTTTAGTCGTCAACCTACCACCGGTTGACAAGTAATATGACAAATGCAGCCATAAGGAGTACTCGCGATCCTCAGGATGCGCAAACATCTTCATCTACTAGCGTACGGAGATCTTGATGTTCGCTCCGACTCTTCTTCCCCCTTCCAGCGTCACGTCCCGATCTTGAGGTACGGCGCTGCCTTCCTTACCACGACCCTTCCAGCGGAACGCGGTAGAGTTCAGTAATTTTGACTGAACTATAATATCGATCACGTCTTCTATCGCCCTGTCGATACTCCTTATGTGTCATTTTAAATTTTTTATTAGAAAAAATTTTATGGTTTTTGTTTTTGTTTGTTTGCTTTATTTTTTTATTATTATGAAATTACAGTTAGATTAAATGTAAATGAGTCATCTAGGTTCGTTAAATTTTTTTGAGTTATGAAATTTATTTTGTAGTCTCTTTGGGGTCTGTTATGGTCTCTAGTTAAGAGCGAAAGTTTTATGTTAAGTACGTGTATGAAGTAACAGGATGTTAAGAGTAAAATGGTTAAAATGGAAGTCCAAGTTAACAAAAGGTACATCATTATTCTTCTATCGTCTAATATGTCTGTCCAAGAGTTCTTTACATAGATATGATTAAATAACTTGACAGGTTTTAAGTGTTTGACAATAAACGTGGGAGTAGATATATGTTAATTATAAACCAAAACTCTTACTTAAATATGGTAATCCTTTTTTCACCGTAACACAACACAACACTCACTACACGCACACACTCCACTTAACTTCGCTACCCCTAATTTCCTAATGATCTTCTCTCCTCGCTGTCCCGTCGCGACAGACTTCTCTACTGGGTTTCCCTACTGCTTGAAGATTTTGATCTTGATTTACCTCTACTGCGACCTACTTCTTTTCGGGAAAGTTTCTAATTTCTCTCTTATGAGCTTTACATCTGATTTTAGGCTTGATAAATCTGAATCATCATAAGTTACTGATTTATTTTGGGGTTTTAGTACATTTAAAACCTCGGTTTTCTTTTGGTGTCTATTTTGGTTTTTTTTGTTTTCAATAAAAACTGAGTTTCAATTTTGTAAAGATTGTCTTTTAGAGCTGCTAGATATTTATTTTCCATCTTTATGACTTCATTGCAAATTTCCGGTTTAATTCCCTGAATTACGTACTCAACGATCTGGCATATCTGGGTCAATTTGACGGCAAAGGTGGACGATTTCAAAAAGAAACTGCCTTGGAGATTCGTTTTCTCCTTGCGTTCGATTTTCTAAGACCGTCTGTAGGTCTTCAATTAATGCTACAGGGCTAAATGCTTTAATGAATTCTTCCTCTAAATGATTGCAATCGATTGTTTCGTTTTCCTTCTTGTATAAACTGAACCATTTGTAAGGTGTACTAGTTAGATGAGTTGGGAAAAGTTCTATTTTAGTCTTTTCTGACCAATGGTTGCATACGCTGGCGGTTTTAAATTTGTGCATAAATTCATGGACATCCTCGGAAGGTAGTCCAGAGAAAGTACCTGCTTTAATTAGAGGCAAGTTTTCTTTAGTTTCTTCCGTCATTTTAGAGGATTTGTTTTCTGTTTTGGTCAAAGTTTTAGTTTCTTGAACGGGTTGGGTAACGCTTAGAGTAGCAGGGTTTAACTTTAGATCGTTTTGATGCTTTAGATGTTGCTCATGTTGTAAAATTAAATTGTTTTGGTATGTGTTGAGTTCATTTGAGTTAGGGTTATCAATTGTTGCATAAATTGGTTGTTCTAAGGTTTGTGTTTGCTGATTAGATGAGTGAGGATGGTTTTGGAAAATGTCTGATGCAAATGTCTAGGTGTTAGATATTCACTACTACTCTGATTTTCGATTGCAGAAGGAACAGTTTCATAAACAGGTTCTAATATTCTTTGAAAAGAAACTAAGTATCTGAAGTTGTCCTTATCTTTTTCCTCTAATACGTTGTTGAAAAATAGATTTTTTTAAAGCTGTGTAGAAACCTGGATGTCTTGATGCTGTTTTAAAAACATCTTTGGTGAGGGCTAATTTTTTTCTCAAATTGGCTAGGGGTTCGTTTTCGGGAATAGGTGGGAGTTTAATTTTATACTGGCAAGCTATTTGTAATGCTTCAGTTTTGTTAAGTTCATAAACATTTATGTCTACTATTTAGAAATTCAGCTCCATAAATTAATTTATTTTAATATATTTTCATTTTTTATGCCCTAATCTCTCATGTAAAAAAGCTTTATTTATTTATTTTAGTTTGATAAGTAACCTAATTGAATTTAGTTATTTGCAATTAGTTTGATTCAAATGACAATTATTCTAATCGTAGCAAGGTCTACTCAAATTCTCTAATTAATTAAATGTGGTTTTTACAAAGAAAAACTCCTAAAATGAACATTTCTAAATGTTGGGTACAAATTTAAAATTTCAAGTCATTTATTTGGGGATCGTTAATGTTCGGGCAAACAAAGGCGCCGATCCACCACGCGAGTCCCGTGCCTCCGGTACATATTGTTAGACATGGGGCGTACTGAGAGGTACAAATGAGAAGCACAAGACTGCTCAAAATAACGTGTATTGAAAATAAAAGAAAACAAAATACAAAACCAACAAGACAAAATTTAAATTATGTAAAACAGTTAAGAATTAAGTTTGCCCTTTTCTAAACAAAACAACAAGAAGAAAATGAGTGAATGTTAAACAAATTGACTCTAGAATTTGGAATGTTAAATGGCTTGAAACTTTAGTTTTCTTTTACTTATGTTAATTATAAACCAAAGCTCTTGCTTAAATATGGTAATCCTTTTTTCACCGAAACACAACACAACACTCACTACACGCACACACTCAATTAACTTCGCTACCCCTAATTTCCTAATGATCTTCTCTCCTCGCTGTCCCGTCGCTCGTCCCTCCTTTTCCCTCTCCCACCATGGATGATTGATGGCTCCTCATTGGTTGATCACCGATAGGGTGTGTGACTTAAAGGTTGTTCGCACAATTCTTGGAAGCATACCCTACCGGGACTGTCTTTGCTCTCGTCAGCTGGGAAGGACAGATGAAAGACGATCTAACGGAAAGCTTCACTTCGTTCACACCAACGGATTGACACAGTGTAATGTGAACGAAAGAATTAAGTTATCCGAGATCGGTGGGATATAAAGACGGACGCAGGCAGAGCCAAAGAATAATCTTGTCCGACTTTTGTCACATAGTTACACAACACATTAGAAAAAGACACTGAATAAAGAAACTTTAAACATCGAATGAAAGCCAAAACTTTTAAATCTTCCACATTTTGCAAGCAACGTATGTAATTTAAAACATCAACATAATCGCATTCTGACGTATATCTTACTTGTTAACACACAAATTCTGCAAAGGGTGGGGGAGGGTCAAAGAAAACATACAACTTCACCTACCCCGAAACAGGTAGAAAATTATTAATGTCAAAACGGACTACAAATCTATGTATGGCAACAAACCTACATACTAACTCTACTGTATTTTTTGGATAGATAAATAAACCCTAAATCTCACAGAAGTTCGATTGGTACCCACGTCTGAAATGACCCTTAGATGTAAGTTTTTATTTATCTTTAACATTGGCCCCTCGTAAACGTCAACATACACAAAACCGTTTGATGGAGCAAAGAAATTTCGAAGAATTTGAATTTAAAATTTAGTAAAACCCGCTTATAGTTTTGTTCTTAAGATCGCAGCTTAATTTTCCATACTTAAAAACACCTTCTCTCAAAAAGTTTACTAGAAGTTTTGGAACAATGAAAAATCTTATGCAAAATTTCAAAATGTCACTGCCAGTTACTGTAAGTTTAATAGTTTACTTACAACTCAAACAGTTTTAATTTTATTAATTTTACCACTTAAAAAAGGATGGTGCCACCCGTCAAACATGAATGATCGTTAACCATACCTGCGACACTAATTATAACTAGATCACTACTGAACCAGTTTCAAATTACTTATTCTCTCTATGAAAATTGGGTTTACCTGGCCACTTCGTTAAGGGGCTGCTCATAACTTCCCGAGTTTGTAATTTTTTTATGTCGTCCTAGATTTTATACCTATTGTACGGATTCCTCGGATTCGTTTGGAAAATCTCTGTTATCGCAGGTATTTTGAGGCATGGGTATTCAAATTACTATAGTACTGTATATTTTAGAAGTGATTTAAGTTTTATAAATGTGTAATTCTTAAACTTGATCATTATAAACGCCTCAAACTTGATCATGATAAAATGATATTAAAATAAAAAAGAGTCATCCACTAGTTTTTGAAAAAAATCTTGAATGTACCTTGGAGGTAACTTACTTTAATCAATGGATGGACCCAGAATTGTCTACTTCTTTTTCAATGAAGACAAGGTAAGTAATAGCGACTGTTGAACTCTGCAGCTTCAACCTTGTAAATTTTTGGCAGTAATATTGTGTCGTTGTCATGTCGTTATCGTATAGTTGTCCTGTCGTGTCGTCAAGTGTGAAAGCTTAAAAAATTATCGGTGTCGATGTCGTCTCGGTGTCATGTCGTTATCGTGTCGTTGTCGTGTCGTCTGTCAAGTGTGAAAGCGAACATTGACAGCAATAACATTAAGTTAGGCAATACTTTTCAAAGCTCCAATTTAAAAGGCTCAGTTTGAAGTCCATTTAGAAAAGTCAGTTTTGAAGTCCAATGTCAAATAAAACCAACAGCTGACCGAAAAGATAGCCTTTTCTTAACTTGATCTTTTCAGGGAGAAATGGTGGGGGGGTTTGTTTATAATTGCTAATATCCAATTGGCTTAAAACTTTTGGGTTTTTGTAGGTTTTAATGTTGTTTTTGTTTTATTTTACTGTTGCATACCAGCTTGTAGTTCCACATCACAACATATTGAGTACCAGTTTTACATTGTTATTAGTAGCAGTTGCTTTTCAATCACTTTATTTCAGAATTGTTACTTTTTGGCAAGGCATAGGTTTGGCTTAATATGGTACTCGAACATGATTATCGCAAGTTTAAACTTTCTGTTTACACTTAATATCTCTCCCCCACCCCAATATTCTCGAGGAGGATCAAGTTTAAAAAAAACGACCTATAAATAACGAAAAACACGACAGTTTTTCTGTCCCTTATCATGGGCTTAAGACATTTCTGTAATTATACTCCCTTAAAATGTAACTAATAACTTCTTTGACACTAGGTTTTTTTCAAAACGAAGGTCACTTCAAACAAAACTTAAAATATTTAGTACGATATCTAGACAACAAGGTATGGGCTACATAACATTAGACCTAATTGATAATGTTGATTAAACATTGAATGTTGCACTAAAGGAAGTAACGTAAATATTTTCGCATGTAAAACATAGAAAGAGTCAAAACATGACAGAGCCGAGGATTACACGTGCTTGACATACGCAGGTGGAATTGATTGTTTAATCTCCTCTTTAAACCTAGTGGAATTAGGATACGCGGCGGGCGACAAGGCTTACCAGAGATTCCACCCCTGACGAGCTACCAGCTAAATAACATGCATAAAAGTTAATTGTTGTATATTTTCATGACCATTATTATTCTGGGTACCCATTTATATAAAATTTATATTATTGTAATAACTTCTAATATTTTATATTTTCTGCTGTAATGAAAATTTATTTGGTTTGTTATTTTTTACTAGAGATAATTAAACTGTTTTCATACAGATCGTTAATAACCAAAGCCAATAACGCAATGTCAGTGACACCTGTATTTATGGCAAAACTAAATTGTAAAAACAATCACACAGATCCATACAAATTTTAGCTACAAAAGTCATCACCAGAATATAATCAGATTAAATACGTTTAAAATATCTATTGTTTGGGAATTAAATGAATCGCGACATTTTTAAGTGTCAATATTTAGTAAATTTTTTAATTATTGAGAACAGTTTTAAACTCCATGATTATCTTGGATAACTTAGGGTGCAAGGCTATAGAAGTGATATCTTCTCTCCTTGAAAAAATGTAATCAATAATGAAAAAAAATACAATAAAACTTGTTTGGTTTTGAATTTGAAGAAAACAAACACAAAAACTAATTTCATTTAATTTTTGGAGTAACACCTGTAGCTTAAAATTAATAAAGGACTAAAAATATTACAATAATTTGCTTAGTGTTAAAATCAAAGCTCAAACTTTTCCAGCTACATTTATTTCTTACAAGAGATTTTTTAAAGTTGTATTTAATAAACTAATTTAGTGCACCACTGAAAACAGCTTGTACCCTGAGTTCAAATAAGTTTCAACATTTAAAAAATTATAAATTCTACTTCATCAGTATACAATATTTAGTTAGGAACAACTCAGATCACATTACTTGAGTTTGAACCAACTTCCATAAAGAACTGACAAGCAAAGCACTCAGAAGATGGATGGTCTGTCGATGGGAGTTGGTCTTGAAACTTTTAGAAACATAGATCAAAAAGGGGGTATAGTCTTCAAAGATAATCACTAATGTAACTTATAGATAGGTTACAGTACTTGGTAAATAACACCGGGTGTTCATAGTTTTGCCGGAAACCATTAGTGCAATACGCATGTTGTTCTTTTTATTTTGAAGCGAATTTTATTTAGTTTGTATTATATCATTAACTTTGTAACGCCTAAATTCAGCTGATTGGCAACAATGCAATTACCTTACAATGAAATACAAAAACAAATCAGGAATGGTAACTAAACCTGGAACGAACTAAAAAGAGACCTAGAATATTTAAAAGAAAACCGAAGCGCACACATAGAGATTCATTTCATCTGTACATAGCTGTGAAAAACTTCACCGCTATGTAAGATTCACCTGTTAAAATGTAAATAAAACTTTATACTACGATTATTTGTTTTCAAAGTATTCGGTTTCTTTATCAGGGCTGACTTTATAGACAAAAGGCACTAAAAAACTACGTATCTAATGAAATAAAGTGTTATTCTTTTAATATCAGTTTCAGTATTCAAATGTTCAAACAGACAAACAGGTAAAATGTGAATAGAAATAACAGAGAACCACGGACTCCCATTTACAGCGCGGTAAAAGAGCTTTAATGGACGGTTAAACATTTCAAATGGCCGTTGCTGACAACGGGCTTTTGGTGTTATGTTTCAAAAAGTTAGGAGAGTTACATCGAAAGTGGTTGGATCGTATTATACGACATATCTTTCAGTTTAAAAATAAAAGAATGTAAATAGAACAAGTTTATTTAAACATTGGATTATTATGCTCTATGACGTTAGAATAAAATTAATTAGACTTTTGCGATTTTTATTTTATGCAATAGTACCAGAATAACCGAGCCTTGCTCGTTGGTTTTAATTTATTTTTTTATAATGTAATGGTAATAAAGCTATATTAAGTTTACACCAACAACCAACTATGCCTCTTCATTGTTAACAGCTGTTCAAAAAGGCTGCTTAACATTAACGTTCCTTTATTTTTGTATACCTTTCGTTGTTATTTCGTTACCAAAATAGCAACCCATAAGACCAATGTTAAAAATTACGATTTTTAAACTTAAATTTAGAGAACAATCCGATTTTTCCTGGAATTGACGCCTATCCTATACTTATTTTTGGACCAAAACACCCTTAAATGTAAAGTTTAAGCAAAATCTATCCGCTAGATTTCGAGATCGTGGAACACACATCCCTCCAGACATTGCTCGTATTATAGTACTGTATAGGATTACTTTCAACAATCTGATATCATCTGATTACCTGAATTACAAACTCTTCATTGTTGACCAGCCTAGGCTGAATGACAAAAATTTTATCTTAAAAATTATACACAAACATTAATATAACATATATTTAACTTTACTCAGGGCGTGGACATTCTAGCGAACTTGCAGCTTCAAAAAATTATTCTAGCGAATAGAAAGGGTTTCCAAGTAGGATGTCCCTCATTCTACGCCTAAAATCAGCAATGTCTAGTTCTGTTAGATGATATGGCAGAGGTTTGTACATTTTAACAGCTATGGCAGGAAAACTGTCCCTCAACATCGACAGTCTGTAACGTTTAGTATGTGTTTGCTGGAAACCTCGATTGTGGTGCACATTCACTTTTCCTCACACTTCATACAGGTTGATTTAATTACCAAACAGTCTTGTACTGAACAGGGGAATAATGATTTTATTTTCCAGAAAGTATTAAGTATTTGTTTGTTTGGAGGTGTAAATATTTAGAGCGATAATCCAATTGAGAATAAATTTAAATGTAAGGAACGTATGATAAAAATTATCATTGTTTCCAACATTACCTCTTTGAAATGCTAAAATCCATTTTAACAGCCTACCATAAATATCTAAAATGTAATTTTCCATCTTCCATTTAGTTGCGATTTTTTTATATAAAGAATAATCACCCATTTTTTAAGTATATGTACCCATTTTTTTTATATGTATATATGTATATATATATATTATATATATATATTATATATATATATTATATATATAACAAATATATATATATATATATATATATATATATATAATTGTTTTTTACGTTGACTGAGTTTAATTATTATTTTCTGTTGGAACATCAGTCACACACAAAATAGACACTTTAGTTGAGTATTTATTTCTATCGTGTTTGATGTATAAACAACAGTTGTGAAAATCTTCTATTCTAAGACTAAATGAACATTATTGTTTACTATTGCAACAAAAGCGCTGTAATTGGCACATTGTAACTGATGCAAAAAGTGAAACTGACATTTGAAATTTAATTAAGATCAATGGCTTGATATTAATTATGTTGTATTGTAAACATTTATGATAGTTTAGCTGCTGAATCCAATTTCACAGCCACAGCAAGTGCGGTTGACAACATTGGCGTCATATGTTTCCAATAGCTATAATAATCTACAATGTGGTGATGGTGATATTGTGTATTTCAGTTGACAATTTCATTACGAGTTCCCCGAAAAGCTCATCTTCAGTCAGCCAACAATATAAACAAAAATATCATTTAACCGTGAGAGGTCAATTGCGACAGATTTCTCTAAGAATACTTTTTATTTATATACCAATGTATTGCATCACGATTAAATAATCAATTATCATCGATTGAATAAATAAATGGAGTCGTCATCATTACTATGAATTCATGCCAACGAGAACAATTAGAATAGCAAGTGGCTAATATGCTGACGTATGATAGAGCACTTAAACGCCTTTGATTCAGGTATCATGCGTGGAGATTCTCAAGTGCTACACTTGAAAAATGAGGTAGGTTTTAGCAAAAAAAAAAAAACATCTTATACCGAACCACTCAACTAAGCAAAGGTACTACCCCATAACCATTCCCACTTGGCATTTTGTTATGTAGAAAATCCAAAAGTATACCTCAATCGTAAAATTTACGTAAACTTTCGTATACAATTATGCATTACTATTAATGGATCAACGGGCAGAAATTATCTACCTCTATCCACGTAATTATATTTTTATGTTAAAATAAGGAAGGTTTTGATTTTTTTCAACTTTGTAAGCCCATAAATTGGAAATGACTTTTCAGAAATAAGGTAAAACTATCAGAGACTTTTTTTAGCTCATTTTACCTTTATGTAAAATTAAACAAGTTTATTATCAACTATTTGTTGTGAGAAGAACCAAAAAAAAAAAAAAAAAAAAAAAAACTAATAAAACTGTGTGGAGGTAATTTGTTGAAATCAAACCAATTAAAAACTTTTACAGTAAACCTTTATGGTAAGACAATTAAATTCCTTTCATAAGCTTTTGTACTGTTGGCTCAACGTGTCATATAAAAACATTAAGAGCTCCAAATTACATGTACAAGCCTCGAAAAAGATTTAAAATTTGCTCATTAACAAAGTTATTTATTTACAATTCCTTACTCAATATTAACAAAGTTATTTATTTACAATTCTTTACTCAATTGTTCTAGTTACAATAGCGATTAATTCCATTTAAAACTTACTTTGGAATATGCTTTGGATACTAGAGTGATACAAAGTGAGCTGATGAACTATTTACAATCATCCGTGCAAGAAGAGGGCAAACTAAAAGAGACCTGTAATGTAATTACGTAAATCAAGGAAGTTAATTGCACTCGAATAATGATAAAAAAATATTATTGTATTTGCATAACCATGCATATAAAAGTTGATGCATAACATTTCATAAATTGAATAAGGAATAGGAAAGAACAAAGCATATAAAAAGAAGGATAATAAAGTAAGATAGGCGGTTTAAATAAGTATAATATGAGTTTTTGCACTAACATTAAGATGGTAAACCCATGACTTGAACTTAATGATGGTATTTGCAGGACTGCTGTTAAAAAGTAAACAAAGTATTATCTGGCAAATGTACAGTGTATCTTGAACCAACAAACTATATCTAAGACAATTAACAATAATTGATGTTGTTTTATGGAGATTAAAAATAAAAGAATTTTTTACGTACATATGTGGTAGAGACAGCCCAGGATTGCATGACCTATGGTTGAAATGCGCATGTGCAATTGATAACTATACCACCTCTAGTCCTAGTTTGTATTAGAGAATCGTCTACAAATTTGTATACGTAAACGTTACTTGTTGTGTCAAGTCAATATTTTTTTTTAAATATTTGATTTATTGTGTTTATTAATAAAAGTTACTATACTTTGGCAGCGATAATATTTATTTTACTAAGATAAGATTGTGTGTTTTACAAAAATATTTTCGATAAATCTTTACCCAGCAAATTTCATACTACTTTCCAACAACCTACGAGTATATAAGGAACTGACAAGTAAATGCGTCGAAGATGGATGAACTGTCGGCTGGAGTTAGTCTTGTAAGTTGAGTAAAATTGAACCATTACCTTATATCAAAGGTGTAACTAAATCTTAAACAAAACAATTAAATATTTAATCTTTAAATCCATGGAAGCTGTTCATATGATCTATGGACTGATTTAAGCTGAAAATAAAACAATGTAAAAATATAATAAATCAAAATAGTGTTAGTTTTTAGTGCAGAGTTGTTTTTTATTGGTTTTAATCAGAAATATACCAATAATGCAAACTATTCTTCTACTAGAACTTAAAATTCAACAACTGAATGTAAATGAGCATTGAAGTTACAAATTTTTAACAGGTTTTTAAGGCATTCCAAGAAAGTGCTTTCAACTTACCCAGTAAAAATAAATAAGTAGGTCTTACGTTGAAACACCTTGAAGTACATAACTGTTAGTTTGGCTTGATTTAATCATACTAACTTTTACGAGAGTTCTGTTGTGTACAACACATTTTTGATAGTATTAAAAATTTAGGAAATATTAAATTTTAATTATTGTCGCGTCTCTGCAATTTGTCTTTCACTATTTGTCATTTATTCACATGTGCATGAGAATTTTAGTAACCATTTGTAATGCTTTGCTATTTTTTTCATATTTTTATTATGTTACAATGTAATTAATATTATGAGTGTTTTATAGCGCTGAAAAAAATAATTAAATTCAACACATATTTAAAAATGTTTTAAATTTGGGGGAAATTTGTTTTGAAACTTTTTTAGATAATACACAACTTATGAACACACTTTTACTTAGGTGAAATTTTGCAATCTGATTATCTCTTACCACTGTCATAGAAACTTATTTGAAGTGGTTAGTTTGCGTATGTTTACTTTTACTAATCGACGTTTCAGGCGTTTTTTTTTTTCGGGGAACTTATACAATTAATTACAGTATGAAACATTTCATTTTTACTTCTCCATGGCATTTGGATATTGGCCCACGCCCATGTGGTATGTTTGCGAGAGGTCCTATGACCTATTCCGCTCTGTGTCCGAAGACACACCACGTTTTCGGCTGTCCGCGGGCAACGACGGTACGAGCCACGGCCCCCGTTGGGGCACGCGCACTTGCTTCAAGCTTCACAAGTACTCGTTGTTTATCGGTAACAACTGTAAACGATCTGTGAATATTCCCACAGACAGGTATCCAATACCCGACCGCACAATTTCACACCCCCCCGGCCGTTACAGCCAAAGAGGATGCTATGCCATTGCTGGCCCCAGAGAAGGAGGGCGCGTTAAGCAGCCACACTCTGGCGCGAAAGGATAAAGGACTATCGGGCAGACAGGCATTACACCCAGCGCCATCCCGACACCACCCACCACTACGAGTCCGACCGCAATCTTGAGGCACACTCATTGCTGAGCACGGGCAAGCCCCAAACCCATAGTACCAGTAAATGATTAACTACATCCTGGTGTGTAGCCCCCCCCCCCCCCCCGTAGGGCAGTTCTCATTGTAGGCCATCATTATAGCCACACCTACTTACATCCCATGAACAGTGATGTCGCATCTTCACGGACGCTCGGTATTCGAGATGTGCTGCCATGGACCCGTACATCCATATTGCCTTTTGTCGACCTATCGCCCTAAGTGAGGTTGCTGTCCTCACTGAGCAGGTCAGGCTTTGTGTCCCAGAGGGATCATGTCATGCCCATTGTTGGCTGCCTTTTGTGCGGTCGCTAATCGCACAGGCTAGCCGGGCTTTGCGTCCCGAGTTGGGATCTTGTTCTTGTTCGGCTCCGGTTTTGACACCCTTATCGCCTCACTTTCTTATGATTACCTTCGTGTCCCCGAGGGGAACGTGTCAAGGCGTCTCGACCAGAGCGGCCAAGTCCCGGCAAGCCGTGACCCGACACAGAACTAGGAGTACCTTATGTTTTGCAGGACCATTGCTCAAGTGGTCCATTGTCAATGGGTGGTACGGGGCCCGTCATGGGTGATCCCATCTTCCCTACCCGTGGCTTTGCGCCAGTTTGTCTCGTTCGATAAGCTGACTGGTTCCGACAGTGCTCAGGGCCTTCTCTCATAGGGTTGTCCGTCTATGCTGGCCGCGGATTGCCAGTCAGCTTTTGTGTCATGTCCATGCCGCAGCAATTTGAACCTGTGCACAGCAGGGAGGCTCGTGTCGCTACGGTGATACCACCTAGCGAGTCAGGCCCGAAGACCCTTCCCACGTCGGCAGCCAATACGTCACGGCAATGTTAGATGGAGGTATGCACGTGGCTTGCAAGCTCCCCCACCTCTTCAGACCGTGCTAAGGTCCCCTCGCCCATCCTTCAGGTTGGGCCTGGTGTAAGTACAGTCCATCATGGGCACCTTTCCTCGGCACTTTAGGAAACAAGGTCTTATTGGCTCTCGCCTTACTGTCCCTCCCGTGCCCCACCCAAGAGCGGAGCATGGTGTAGGAACAGGCGATTACCAACAGGGTCCCTGAATAGATCCAAAAGCTGCAATGCCCGCCCAGCGTCCCGAAGGTCACCGACCAGTGCATCACGTGCTTCCTGATTGACAGAGCAGTACAGCAAGGCATGCTCAACTGTATCTAACTCGCCGCAGGGGCCCAGACACATCGGTGATTGCACAAGTGCTAAGCTGTGAAGCTTAGCCTGGAAATTACCATGCCCCAACGCGAACTGAGTCACGTAGTGGTTGCTAGAGAACCAGGTTTCACTCATGCGCTCACAGACATCCGGCCATATAGCATATGTCCATCGTCCTTTCCCGCTTTCGTCCCACCTGCGTTGCCATTCAGTTATAGAACATTCTCTCGCAGCTCGTCTTGCCTGACCCCTTGGTGTCCCATCCCGGAGCGCAGAGTAAACTCTGGCCCGTTTGGAAGCCAACAAGTCGACGGGTAGCACTCCAGCTACGACGGGGAGCGCATCCAGAGAGCTGGTCCTGTAAGCCCGAAGGATTATCAGAAGCACAGTCCTCTGCGCCCTCAAGAGAGTGGTGCGATTGTACTTACGCCTGAGTGCTGTTGCCCAGCATGCACTACCGTAGGTTACGATCGACTCAAAGACCGACGTAGATCCTGCGGAGCGCCTCAAAGGGGAATCCCCAGCGTGCTTGGCGGCACCGGCTAGTTTGGCCATCACACGAGTGGCTCGGACCGTGACATCACGACAATGAGCCGAGAAGTCAAGGCGCTGGCCAAACGTAACTCCCAAGTACTTGTGTTCAGGCACGGCCCTAACCTGGACTCCCCCGGCCCGAATTCGGGGCGGGCGAGCAGGGTCCAGCTTTCCCTTTATCAGAAGAATGTTCGTCTTTTCCGGCGCAAACGTGAGCTTAGCGGCGTCGCCCCATTGGAGTATAGCCGCCATCGCCCGTTCACCAGTGACCTCCAGAGCCTGTCTGGAGTCTCCTTCAACCAGCAGCAAGCCGTCGTCCGCATATGCGTACGTGCTCGCGGATTCACCGAGATCCAGCTTCAGGAAGTCATCATAGATGAGTCTCCACAGAAGTGGTCCAAGTATAGATCCTTGTGGGCATCCTTTCGTCAACAACTTGGTGCTTACTCCGGTTTGGAGAACAAGTTCCCCCGATCGGCCGGACAAGTAGCTCTGGATGACTCAGTGTAAGTTTCGCGGACAGGCGAGACGGCGGAGCTTCTGGAGAACCATAGGCCACCAAGCCGAATCAAAGGCCCCAGAGATGTCGAGGAAGATCGCGAGAACATACCTGTGCCGGGAAGCCGCGGCCGAAGCCACGACCGCCGACAAGGCGTCCTGCGTCCCCACGCCTCTCCGGAAGCCAAACTGTCTGCTAGACAAACATGAGCCACACGGAAGACTATCTAGCCATTCGATCAACCGTTCCGACACCAACCTCTCTGCTATCTTTCCCATTACAGGAAGCTGTGCAAGTGGCCTGTACGATTTATACAGGGAGGGATCTTTCTCTTTCGACTTCAGAAGTATCCGGAGATCACCCTTTTTCCACAAAGTTGGAAAGGTCCCATAGAGACACATACCGTTCATAATACGGAGTAGCGGTGCCCGAATCCGGTCGAACGCCCTCCAGTATATTTCAACAGTCAAGCCATCCGAACCGGGCGCCTTTCGCAGGGCCATGGAGTACAAAGCCTGCGCGAGTTCTTGGTCAGTGAACAGTGGCACATCTGCACCGTCGGATTCCACAGCTGCACTTACACGGACGGCTCGCTGGTCCTCGGTATCGAGGGCCGGGTCATCGTCCGGCAGTAACAACTGCAGAAGGGCATTTGCCGTCTCCATGACATCCGTCGTGGGAGGGCGCCCCGGTATCCTAAGGCCCGATAGTACTTGTTGCACTGGCAGTCTGCCCGTCAAGCATTTGAAACCCCGTCCCCAGGCATCGGAATTCCCTTCGGCGGTTAACCATCGTTTCCACGACTCGCGCCTACTTGTCCTTACCCGACTGCGGTAGTGATTCCTGAGTCGGCGCATTGCCGCCCAGTCCTCCGGGGAGTCTGTTCGAGTGGCCCGCCGGTATGCGCGATGTAGGGCACGGCGGAGTTGGGTTAATTCCCTCGTCCACCATTGTGCCGTCCGCTTGTCTGGTTTGGCTACCGGTATAGCACTACGAAATGCGGCCGTCAGCCGATTCGTGAGTGCGTCCACTGAATGTTCTAGGGCTTCTGCCGACTCGATTGGAATTTCCTCTTCCTCGAAGCCAGTGAGCTGCCTTTCGAATCTCCCCCAATCCGCGTTGCGGGTCAGGAACCGCGGGGTCTTACCAGGGCCGCGCATGCGCTGCCCCGTGCCAGCTAGGTCCAGGACTATCAGATTGTGATCACTGTGAATGGTTTGCGGGAGGACTTTCCACGACAGGACGTGTTCCGTCAACCCTTGGGTACACAGCGTCGCGTCAATGTTGACCCGAGTGCCGTTGTGACCCCAGAATGTTTCTGGCTGCCCCCGAAGGTTCAGTACGTCCAGATTCATAACACCCACAAATGCCTCAATCATCAGCCCCCTTACGACCTGGACCCTTTGCCCCCCAACCATCCGGCTATGCCAGAGTTCTGAGTAAGCGTTGAGATCCCCGCCGATCAACACATGATCTTGGCCATTGGGACTCAGGGTTTCCAGGACGCGGGTTAGATGAGCTACCTCAGCCTCCACATCGACAACTGGTCTAAGATAGACACTGACGACGTAGAGTTTTTGCTGGTTCGGTGCCTTTAACTGTGCAACTGCGCAGGAAGGGGTCATGAGATGATCTATCGCTAGAACATCCAAGTCCTTCCGGAGTACCGCAATCATGGCAGACGGGTTTTCGCCCGAAGGACACACGATTCGCGCATAGGAGCAACGGGGGACCGAAGCAGCAGCGGTAACGTACTGCTCCTGTAGAAGCAAGACATCAAGTCTCTGCTCCCCTGCTACCACCTCCAATTCCGCAAGAGCGGTCGAGCTCTGATTGGCGTTGATCTGACCGACCCTAAGGTCCATAGTCAGTCAAGCTTCTCTGAGTCGCCGCTGCCTGTTTCCTTGATGGGCAGCTCATGTCCAAAAGTTCGTGGGCGTCCTGCCAGCGTCTCCGCCGACAGAGAACACACCTCGGACTTTCCGTCACGTTACAGTTTTTGGTTTCGTGACCGTCACCTGCGCACCGCCCGCATGAGGGAGAAGTCGCATGGCAATTTTTGACCACGTGGCCGAACCTCTGACAGCGGTAACAACGTGTCATATGAACGTGTTCTGTTACCCTGCAGGACAACCAATGGATAAAAATCCGCTTGGCCGCCAGCAGTGCCGCAAAGAGTTCGGGCGTAACCTCGATTGCCATGCGCTCCCTCCCATATCCCGTCTCCTTCGAGAATGTTATCCGAAGATCGTCATCCTTCAGGTTGGGGACTGCATTAGCAGTTGCGCTTTTGATGGCGGCCCTCAGGTCACCTTCGACTGCCCCTGAGGGGATTCCGGTGATCAGCACCTGGGGTCGCCGTTTCTGGGGAGAGTTGAAGACGAGCTCGGGACATTTTTCAGTCACCTCACCCTTCATCTTCTCTAGGTCACTGTGACGAGATAACTCGACACGGACCTGACCCCCGACTACCTTCAGGCTACGCACTCGGATCCCAAGCTGTTCTGGCCTCACGGCACTAACTAGCTCCGCGTAGACTGTTTTCCCATCGGGTACCGCAGCCTCACGTTGGGACACGAATGCTACTGGCATCGGTCTCCTCAGGGTGGGGGGTTTCGGCGTCCGAGGGTTGTCTCCCCCCTTAGCCTCTTTCCCCCGGTGTCCCCGGTCCGCACAAGTCTCCGGAGGATTGGACTTGCGCCCTTTCCCCCTCCGCTTCCGAGATACCAGTTGGAACTCGTTGGCGGGGTCCTTGACTGTGCCATCCAGTCCAGCTCCCCCAGTCACCGTAGCCTCGGACCCGGAGGCGGTAGCCTCTCCGTCAGCCCGAGCCCCGTCTTTCTTGGGTTCGCCACGCGTCTTTGCCCCCTTGGGCAGCTTCTCGTGGTCTCCACCTTTAGTCTTGGAGCAGGGACCATGGGGATTCGCAGTTTCCTGCTTAGCCGAGGCTTGCTCAGCACCCTTGGGCTGCTTCCCCTTCCTCTTTTTGGACTTTTTGCCCTTGGGCTTTGGTCCGAGGACGGGTCCGACCGGGTTGGCCTCAGCCTCAACCGTCCTTTTGGCCTGTGAGGGCTTCTGGGGAACAGCCTTAGCTTGCTCCTTCGTCTGACCCCCAGCTCCCTTCTTCCCACTGGGAATAGAAGAGGTGGCGGCGTCGGAAGTCGCGGCCCGGATTCCACACTGAACTGCCCTGGAGTAGGTGTCGCGCAAAGACACACTCTTTTCCTCAGCAAGTCCTGATTGGGTGTCGGCAGTCGCGGTCGGAGCGGAACCCAGAAGGGCCCTCACTTCCTGTAGCTCCTTACCTAGCCCAGTGAGCTCAACCAACGAACCCTTGCTGACGAGGTATGACCCCGTAGCGGATTTGCCGGTTGTTGAGTTCGT
This sequence comes from Neoaliturus tenellus, assembly GCA_030545055.2. Lineage (NCBI taxonomy): Eukaryota > Metazoa > Arthropoda > Insecta > Hemiptera > Cicadellidae > Neoaliturus > Neoaliturus tenellus. The sequence continues at coordinate 206,980 of JAQYXR010000098.1, forward strand.
CATAGTCTTGCCTTTTGTGGCGTTGACTTTGGACTTCTGCACTCTTAGGGTTACCGTGGCTAGCTGAGCGACGATGTCGTCAAGCCACTCCAACGGGTCCTTGTGCCGCCGCAGTCCAAGATCGGCAGCGATGTCAAGCATCGAAGCCGTCGTTGAGGTCGTGCTCCTTGGGGAGTCTCCGACCAGTGATGGAGTCATCATTGCCGACTCCATCTCGTCATTTCCTGTCATTTCAGAATTAGAGTCCATTTCCATCAGTATTTGCTACAGATCGAGCCTTCAAGGGCTGATTCTCGTTACGACTTGGTTAGTTGGGCAGGAAATTCCCGTCCCTATCTACCTTTGCCCCTCTCCTTTGGCCGCTGCTGGTGCTTACAGTAGGGAGCTACGTTCCCTAGCTAACTGCCAGACAGACGTTACCCCCGGCTACCTCGGGGAGGTAGGAGTAAGTGAGCGGTTAGCACCTCAGCACATGTTTTTGGTTAGAACATTCAGGGAAGAAACAAAATAAAAATAGCACAGAGCAAAGCTCAATAAAATCGCTTGGAAATCACCAATATATATAACGCATGGAATTGCTGGGTACTTATACAACCGCCCCCCAGCCAGGACTTCTCCATGGCAATATAAAGTGTCCTGAAATATGGCGCCCATTCAGGCTTGTTTTTTAAAGGTCGATAAGGAAGGACTCGTTCGCTTCACTCACCCGCCAAGCCTCGGTGTGCTGCACTCTGGTAGATCTTTGTTGAAAATTTATCACCTTTGGGTTGTTTCTACAGCTATCATCTGATTAGAAGTAGATGCGTTGATGTATAATTGTCTTGTGACTGCCTAACTTCAACCTGTTGTTGGATAATATATGGTTGATACAATAGGAGTATTAAAGTTTTATTGTTTAAGTATGTATTTTATTGGTAAGTCATTTAAAGCAATGCAATATTACATTTAATACTAAACGTGAATTCGCAGCATGGGATTGGTTTAACTCGCCCAGTCTGAATATTCCAATCCTCCCGGGGCTCAAATTCAGTGAGTGCACATTAACACACTCATTAACAACTTGAATTTACCCAAAGTTTACTGAAAAAGCTCAAAATCGAATAAAAACTTAAAATAGGAAGTAAAACTAGCACCTAAATTTCTATTTAATTTATATTACTGTATAAAGTTTTTATTTATTTTACTTTTAATAATACTCATACTTGACACAATACGTATATGAATTCATAGTTGCAAAACGCTAAAAAGCTAACCTAAAACTTTAGAAAGGTAGTGTCATGTAGATGAGCAGAATCCCATTATAATTCACATCAGCCCGCTGGGCTACGCCCTACAGGGTTTTAAGGTTTCAATGTTAATCTTATGGGGGAAGGGTGATTGATTGAATCATTAAACAGCTGTTGTAATAGCAAATCAGGTCTACATATGTCTCCTGGTCGAATTTTGATCAGTAGGCGATCTCTAGTATTTATAATTAAATTAAATAAAATACTGTGTTTATAGCGCGGAAGCTATTTACGAACCTTATTTTAGACTTGATAGCAATAAGCTACTCAATTAAAATAATCGTTACACTTTGAAGGGGACTTGCTTTGCTTAACTTAGATAATTGACTTGCCAATAACAGAGTTGTTGTAACTAACTAATTTGTCTACTAACTAATTACGTTCTTCCACTGTGTCTTGTCTTTTGTACTCATGATTTCTTTTTTAATGCACACGCAGTATAAAATAATTATTTATTTATACGCATTGAAGGCTTAACTGTTCCAAGCAAAAATAATAAATATAATGATTTTGTTCAGCATAATACTGGAATGTGATCACATTTTATTGCGTAACCAAAATAATTACATTGTCTATATAAATTTTGTTTTATTAGTTGCCTAGCAAGTGATCCAAGTATATTATTGGATTAAATGAATATAGTTTAAATGTATGATTAAATGGATGATTAATAATAAATTTATTTTTCTCATGTTATGAATCATGTTTGAGTTAATTGTTACAAAAATATTATTTAACATTATTTAGCATTGAAATATATTATTGATTTTTGTAGCTTTTATTTGATATATTTTTTCATCAATTTAACGAGGTCAATTAATCTTGTACGAATCAACATTTCTTGAATAGATTATTCAGTACTGAAATATTTCGTAAATAACAACCATACAAGATATCTAGAGTGCATACAGTGCGTGAGAAAATATATAAAAATATATAAACAAAGTAAAAATTAATCAATTGAAACATGGTTGCTACATGATTAATAACAGATTGAGGTTTTGACGGAAAAGATAAAATATGGTATAGGGTTATATTCCAAAGGTTGTGTAACACGATTCACACAGTGGTTTCGGACTTTAGCTTGACGGTCATTGTTTGAACTGCGGGTCCTTTGTTCGTTCTTTTTTGGCTTCCCGAATTGTGTTGCTGGTTATTGCCTTTAAATTAACCTTTACAATTGTTATTGGTTTTGCAACGTGACCAAAAATATCCCTTGGTAGATTTATCAGGTTAAATCTTGCACAGCTAATACTGATGTATGTGATTAAAGTATTGGCTTAATTTTATGACTTGATAATTAATGATGCTTGAAGTAGGTCTGGTTGAAACGCCTGTCAACAACTGGATTTCGTGGATTAATTATACGCAATTGATGCAAAATCCTCTATTTGTGGGTTCGGACGAAAACTACATTAGTAAATACAATGTTACAAAATCACTCAAAGA